>CAJINU010000068.1:5742-115179 GCA_905178165.1 Amoebophrya sp. A25
CCCCCCCCCGCCCGCTTATCTCGCCGCGCCGCCCCTTGCGGCATGCCCGCGCCCCCCCCCGGGTTCCTTCCAAGCGCGGAAGTAGTTGAGGCAGGGCCGCGGGCCGGGCGGCGTGGCTGTCGGCTAAATGGCCTCCATTTCTTGGCATCGCTCACTTGGCCGCCGCGTTCGCCCCCGGTTCTCTCCTGTCCTCCCCGGCGTCGCGTCCCCGGGGACATTGGGCGCGCCCCGTAAGAACTGGCGAGCGCCGTATAGACCCCAGGCCAAACCCTTTCCCCTTCCCCCCTACTATAGGAGGGGAGGACTTGCTTGCCCCGATGCATCGCGCGCCACGCTTCTGCGGCGTGCCCTTTGATACGAAGGTGCCCCGGAGAGTGAGCGCGACGAAGCTGCGGGATTATCTGAGGCAAGTCCCCCCGTGGATGACCGCAGGAGCCGAGGCAAATGCGTGGACGGCCGTAGGATCTGAAACAAATCCGCGGGCGACTCTATCACCTGAGGCAAATCCGTTGGCGGCCGTATCATCTGTGGCAAATCCGCGGGCGGCCATATCATCTGCGACAAACCTGCGGACGGCCGTAGGATCTGCGGCAACTCCGCGGACGGCCTTGAGCATCATCGGAGACAAATCCGCGGGCGGCCGTATGATCAGAGGCAAGTCCTTTGGGGGCCGCATCATCTGCGACAAAGCATTGGGCGGCCGTATGATCGGGGGGAAGTCCGTGGACGGCCATAGGATCTGAGACAAATCCGGCGACGGCCGTGAGTATCATCTGCGGCAAATCTTTAGGCGGCCGCCTGGTCTGCGGCAAAGGCGTGGGCGGCCGTATGATCGGAGAAAAATTCGCGGGCGGCCGTGTGATCTGAGAAAATCCGTGGCCCGAGATCTACCGGCCCGCCGAATAGGAACACCCCAGCACCCCAAAGATATGACAACGAAGGCGCCAGACCATGTTGGCGGCGTGGGGATGAGATATAGGCCTGACCACCACAACAAAACAAGCCACCCGAAGAGGCAATGCCTGGCGGCCCACCCATGGGCAGCGAGACGCATGCGCGCAAAACCCTCGCAGACACCTCACCCACCACACAGACTACACACCGCCGCACCCTCCCGCCGTCACATGTCACGCCGCCACACGTCATGCCGCCACGCGTCACGCCGTCACTTGTCACGCCGTCACATGTCACGCCTCCACCTGTGACAGCGCCACAGGCCACGCCCTCACATTTGACACCGCCACACGCTGCGGCGCCACGTCCTCAGCCAAACACGCTGTGGCGCGTCACGGTGTTCCACGTCTCGCACCTCGCGCCACGCGTCCCGCCGTCGCGTGTCGCGCCAATGCCTCCTCGCGCGTCACACCCTCCCGCGCCCTCCCTAATACTCCCACGCGCGTCACGCTCCTCAGCGCGTCGCGCGTCACGCTAATGCCCCCGCGCGCGTCACGCTCCTCAGGTGGATGCGGTTGTCATAGGGTGTCACGGGCGCGCCCCCCTCCCTTCCCCTGGGGCGCCCGGCTGCCGCCTCTCCACGGTCACGCGACGGCCCGAAAACGGAGGGGGCGGTGCTTTATAATCCCTCTCCATCGCGCGCCACTGCATCATAACAAAGACCCGCCGCACAAAAATTAGGATCGCTTTTTTCTTAAGACTTCGAGCCGCCGAGCAGAAAAATCGTGCTGATTAAAAAGTTGTAGTGTAACCGCAAAAAATGGCCTCCTGTGCTAGTGGACTCGCGCTGGCCTTTCTCACTCTCGGTGCCACTTGCTTCGCGGTGGGCGAAACTCTACTCGAGTGGCACTCTCTACCGAGCGGCAGATGCTTAGATGGATCGCCTGCCGGGTTCTACTTAGAAGAGCGTGAAAACTGGGAAGCGACAGTAGCCAACGGTCTGTTCATGGATCTGCAAGGCGGCGGATGGTGCTATGGCGACGACCGTAACGCAACTATTGAGGCCTGCAAGCAAAGAGCGGTCACACGGTATACTAGTAGAGCCAAAAAATCGACGTAGTTTCTTTGCTTATGCGGTCTAGCACTAGATTTGTCATGTGGCAGTAATGAAAAGCCAAAATCAGTCACATCTGACTTGTTTCTCAGATTTATAGTAGATGACTTCATGATGTCTCTTGAGATTAAAGAAGATCAACACGTGCATCATATTGTGTAACAACGTGTGGTTCTCAAACAACAATATGAGTGCATCTTTTACTTCAACCAAGTACATTATGATTCGTAGCCTCTGGAAAACTAGGCTGTCAACATCCTTATTCCTTTTATCTGCACGCAGAATATCAAAACATCAATACCTTGTCTTTTACCTCTGCCCACAACATCAAATCATCACATTCCCAATCAAAAAATCTTTTACGTCCTCCACCCATAACATATTTATAACATATTTCGACTAGCATCGAAAGATGAATATCCATGAATATCCAGATTGGGTTCCTCGTTGAGTTATCCGCCAAAGATAACCCTTGCTCCATGGAAACGGGAGATCGCAAAATCATTCGTCTACGCTTTTGTGCCCTACTGTGACGGCACTAGTTTCTCGGGAAACGCAACAGTTGACACACTTTATGAATTGGAAATGTTGGAAAGAAATCGTTAACTGGAACATGTGTGAGACGTGTAAGAAGGCCACTAGTGCTAGGTCCTAGATCATCCCTAGAGGAAGGTAGAAAACCTTTTAGAGCAAGTTGACTTTTTTCCCTCTTCTGGACTCCTCCTGATCATTGTTACAAAACAAACAATTCAACCCTAAACCCGCACTAGTTTTTCGGGAATTGCGAACATATTTATAGAACCTGATCAACCTGATCTCAATCCGGAGTCTCCTTGTCTAACAATTGCATTTCGATGGTTTCCGGATTTTGCGGGAACTAAGTGCGGCGATCGCGAATATTTTCTCGACATCTTCTTCCCCACCTCTGTCTCGTGTCATTCTTAGCGGTGGCTCTGCTGGTGGCAGTGCGGTTTTTTATCACATTGACACTTTCGCAAAATGGATAAAGATGGATGTTTCAGCCGCAGCTGCCTCTCGACAACGCCAGGTCGTCGCAGCTGGGGTGGACGACAGTAGAAGTAGTACAAAAGAGGACACTTCTTTGCCCGAACGCGAACATGAGCATGCTGCGAAGATCGAGGTTCTCGGCGTCCCCAATGCTGGTTACTTCCTGAAACTCAACACTTTCGCAGGTCCAGACCTCTGGGGCCACAAGATGACAAACCTCTTCCGCCTATCAAACGGTTATTAAGGGTTTCCAAATTACATCCTTCACGACCATCCTTGCCCTGCTTTCCAGTAGGACAGAGGCCAAGGACATTTTGAAAAATGTAACTCAGCAACCTTTAAGGCCATGCTGCCTTGCATCAGAACTGTATCCACAAGAAGTTTGCGGATGATCCCGATAAGTGTTTGTACGAGGACAGCTATGCGGAATTGATTGAAACGCCGCTACTGGTAATGCAGTCGAAATACGATCTGTCGGAAATCGGAAGTACCTTGGGGATTGAGTGCAATTTGGATGATTGGTGTGGTGAAGAGGATGGCGTTAGTGGTGGTGGTGGAGGAGGTCACGAAAGGGATGGTGATGGTAGTGGTAATGCTGGTAGTGTTAATGCTGGCAGTGGTAATGCAGGAGTAGAGGAAGAAAAAACAAGAAAACAGTCATCACTATTGAACAGAGAACAACAACACACTCCACCAAAGGGGAATATGATGAATAGAAAGCCTTGTTGCACCACCGGACAGCTCGAAGCGGTTCAGAACCTGTGGCCCTTGCACCGCAATGCTGCGCCAGCTTTGTTTGAGAAACCAGAGAATGGGCATTTCTTTCTCGACTGCGTAGTCCATGGCGTTTTAGGCTTAGATCCTTTAGATCCGCGTACTACCATCCATGGCCAGAGCGCTGAGTCAGCCATCTATGCTTGGGCAGTCGACAAATTTTCGGTGAAACTAGTAGATGAAAGAAGTTGGAATGTAGAGGAGAAGCATAAGTATTGCGTTTACAAAACTGTTGAGACCAGTACAATCGCAGAACAAGAGAGCAACAAGTACTATTCACAAGAAAACAACAAGTACTATCCACAAATTGCAGATCATGGGTGGCGTGGTGATATCTACGAAGATGATCAACAACAGCGAACCGCGACCACACCACCCCATACCTTGACCGACTTTTTCTTCATTACTCTTCATTCTTTATTTTCCGACAGCTCTTTGATGAGATTGACAACACCAGCCCCTTCGGGGCTATTTTCCTTTTTCAAGCAGACGGGCAATAAGAAGGTGCAAGAAAACAAGACAACACGCAACAACCTAATGTCTTCACAGCACGAAGCAGGAGAAGTTCAATCCGAAATATTTTTTTAAACGCCATTCTTTTTTAATGGGATTGTAAGAATGCCGGGGATATATTTTGCAACAAGGGGAGGAAGTACAGAAAATCATCCAACGTTTACTATAGATGAAAAGTGTGGAGACGCGCGCCACATCAAGAATTTCATCAGGAAATACGCAAATTGATGATGCTACGTATTCATGCAACAGGTGCTGTTCATGAAGAGGATGAAAGAAACTAGCAGATGAATTTCTTGAATAGCGTGGGAGGTACCCGCAAACGACAGTGCGTAGTGAAAGAAGAGATGGCAAATGGTGCGTTTTGAAAATCATGGAGTAGAACTACACACGAATACTTGATCAACGCCACTCCCGATTGGTGGTATTAGTGTTTTAGCTAACACGTGATGTCTCAATTGAAGCTTTGGGCTTGTGCTCTTCGTTTTCACGATCTGATTCTTTACTACAACACTTTAGGTAATAATATTGAATACTGTGGTGAAAGTAATTCAAGTCTAATCATTTCTGACTTTGTCAATTAAGCATTTTTGTGAACAGCAAACAAAATGGTAGTCTCGGCAGAGGATGCTCGCCAGCTTAAAATCAAGCTGGGAACAGTGAAGAGGAGTAAGAAGGAGTATGACTTTTACGTCAAGGAGGAAATAAAACAGCGTGATACGGTGAAGCAGATGACCGAAGCGGGACGTGATAATTATGGAAAAACAGAAGAGAACGTTTTTTTTACAGGGTAGCTTCTTTTTTTTTGTGTTATGTTGTCTGGGTTTGTAGATGAGGTTTGATTTATACATTGTAGTCCTTCTACGGCTGCGTTAATCCGCTCGATTATGCAGGTAAAACTGTGGACGGCGGACCGAGTCCTAATCCTAATCCCTCTCTTTTTTTTATCCAAGGTGTCACGCAGGTTGATGCGAGATGTAATCTGCCCTTTCCCTCCCCGTTCATCTCCCATACGACATCAAGCAGCAGCAGGAGTGCCTCAACGAGACTCTCACCGTTTTACCCGAAGCTAAGAAACGGCTAGAGAAATACGCAGTGGAATTGAATTCTTTTCTCAAGGAAGCCTTCCCGGACGAGCTGGAGGCGATCAGCACAGCGTCTTCTGGCGCGGAAGACGGTGTGACCAGCGAAGATCAACCAAAAGAACTGGTAGAGGCAAAAACAACTTTGGACGAATTGGCTGAGCGCGATGCGGATTTCAAAGCGGTGCTGGAGCAAGGGGAGTGAAGGGAGTTCTTCTACTTGTTCCTGTGAGAGTAGTACTAGAAGATGGAATGCTGGGTTGCGGGCGGGAGCTAGCTACTTGAGTGTGAATAGGGGATTACTGGTAATTGGCGGTGAGCAGCTCCTTGACTCAATGTGGTGGACGATGAGGACCGAGCAGTACCAGTGAATTCTGGCGAACACTATTGACAGGGTGGCAACAGCCAGTAGAAAAGATGAGTGGTCTTCTCGTTACACTGCTAGGATGAACTAAACTTGCAATCGAACAACTTTCATCACAATTAGCTGTTTTTTTGAGAAGGAACAGAAATGCGAGTCATGCTACATGGCATAAGAGGCCTTCCAGGTAATGCACACAGGATGGATCATCGAGTTATTTCGGTCCTTGCGAGGAGTGACGGCGGAATTTCATCGTGGAAAAGGGCGTAGAGAGAAGAGTCGCTTGTTGTTTCGCAAATGTTACTCGAGCGTAGAATTTTCCAAATCGACGTTTTACTCGAACGATCGTTGGAAAAAGCTCGAGCGTAGAACTTTCCAACTCGACGTTTTTTTTAGGAAATCACTTCCCCAACAACAACAACAACAACACCAAAATACGCTTACCTTGTCGCAGGTGAGCCAACTCCTATCCTATCCTATCCTATGATGAATCCTCCACACTGTCGTGCAGCAGTCCTCCAAGAGCCCCCCAAACGAGAATACTTACTTAGAGATGAACTTCTGATATAACTGCAAATATGGCGGACGCGGATTTAGAAAAGCCGACGACCTCGTACCAGAGGTCGAAGGATGCGAACCTGTTTCGGGATCCTTACCCTGGGGTCCGACCTGCCGGTCAGAGTACCAGTATCTTCAACGACACCGCGGAGAGGGATTTGCAGTCCGATATCTACTTTCCAAGACCACCAACGCCACCAGAACAGAGGAAGTAACTTTTTTTGAGACGATAAGAGAACAGTAAGTTTTTTTTTGAGACATCATTGATATTTTTAAACTTATAATTTTCTCATCTTTCAGGTTCCGAAAAAATCTAGTGCCGGGAGAGATACAGATCCATCATGGCCTTATCGACCAGCAGCTTCCGCCGGACAACTTTAGGTACGACACATTTCTTTTTCCCGTTGTTCAAGAACTAGTACATTTTCTTTCCTAATGACTAAGCTGTGTTACTGCTGCTAAGTGGTACCTACAAAAAAAAAATTGGCGCGACGATAAACACTTGCTACAACCTCCGCCACACATCTATAGAGATCAACATCATTCATCACACCAAATCTCCAATCTGGATCACACCAGGTACGGCATGCACAGTGATAAGGGTGAGACTGTGGCGAGGACTTTTAAAGATGGCCTGTTACTTGGAATTGCGGAATACAATAATAAGTGTGCCGAAACAGTATACAAGAGCACTAAGATGGAACCTCTCGGTAAGACCTTTGTGCGAGGACACGTGCTACCACCAGAGACGAAAGCGCCGACGTTTAATGGTATTTATTATACTTTGCCTTCATCCAGTTTCTACTTGAATTTGCTATTACGTGTTTTCCAAGTGAGATACAAGATGGCTTTGGGCTTCTTTTGGCTGTTCTTGCAGAATCTAACCCACATACAGAACCATGATAAACAGAATTTAACCCACATCCTTGTACAACTTCCACCTGCCCTACCGCTACCTCACCGTTACCTCCTCCTGTGCTAAGGTTTCGGCAAGGCGTCAGCGGATCGGCAAGATGGAAAGCTAGTAATATTTCCAAGAGGGATGATGCCCGACTCAAAAGAGCATGTCGAGATGTATCGATTCACACATGGTACTCAATTTAAGTAGTCAAGTGATTCTCTTTGTCTCCGTAAATTGAAGTCTACTTGTCAACTTCACTACGTAACTACTTTGTCTACTTAAATTGAATTCCTCTTTGAAGAAGTAACTACTTTGTTACTACTGAAATAGTGTCTCCGTAAATTGAATTCATCTTTGAAGACAAAGTAGTTACGTCCTTTTTCATCAAGTGATTCTCTTTTGAATGAGAAGATGTACCGATTCACACATGGTACTAGATTTAGTTCTTATTCTTTTCTTGGGTCTCTGTCTCTTTCTTATGAAGAATCTTCAATGAGTTACTGGTATGGTCTTTAGTAGGTTCAGATTTTTCATCAAGTGATTCTCTTTTTAATGAGTAGGTTCAGGTTTTTGAATGCTGAATCCAAATCTGATGTCACTCTTCTGAATCCAAGCCGCTGGTTTCTTCCACCTTCTCCATCTCAGGCAACTACGGAGCAGGAGAACAGGCAGATAGAAAATATGAGTGGCCTGAAGCAGCAAAGAATCGTGATTTCCGATTTGGAGCTACAGAAAAAGACGCCGGGGGAGAACAGGGAGGCGTGCCAGGTAAATGAACTGGGATTGGAATTCTTTTCATGACGGATCAAGTAGTAGATGTAGATGAGTCTAGTGCATTCTCACTAGGATGTTTTACATTCTCAATTAGTAAGTAAATGATATAGATACCCAATTGCTTACTCGCTGTAAATACGATTTTTGAGAAATTGCGCAATGAAACCATGCTCATGCTATATTATTCTCACTACTTGTTCTTGTCAACCTGATGACAAAAAGGTGCTCTCTGGTGGGATCGAGGCGAAGATGGAAAGACACAAAAAACGAAGATAGGCACAATCACACTAGCGGATTATAGAGACGTGACGCATGACAAACTTGGGAAGACTAGGAATTACTGCCAGGGATCACACCCGGTACTTTTTGGCTAATTTATCACATCCTCCAAATTTGCTTTTATCACTCCTCAAAATGATGAGTACTCAGATGTTGAATGGTAGCGTGCGATGTCTCAAAATAGGAGTCTTTCTCGCCATCTTTTCGACATGATCCAATAAGATGGCCCCTCTACGTACTTCGACAAATAGATACTAGCTTAGAGCGACGCGTAGCCCATTTCCGCACTAGAATCACCACGCACCATCACAAACCAAAAAAAAAACATGCCGGCGCACGTGCAGGCACCGGCCTAAAACTTGCTCTATGCACCCACAGAAAGGAAACCCTTCCACATCCTGAAAGACAGCCAAAAAGGCGCCCGGAAGGGGGAGAGGCGTTCTGGGATCTAGTAACGTCCGAGAAAAGTAGCCGAGGCCGCTGCCCTCTCTCCTTCTATTAATGTCCGAGAAAATTGGCCGGGGCCGCTCCCTCCCTCTTCTTCTATATTCATTTGCCTGAGAAAATACCGAGACCGATGGACAGGGGGAACCGCTGCCCCCCTCTTCTTCTATTAATGTCCGAGAAAAGCCGAGGCCGGCCCGATGGATAGGGCGGCGGCTGTCTCTCTTCCTCTCCTTTTATTAATGTCCGAGAAAACCCGAGACCGATGGACAGGGCGGCTGGCTGCCCTCTCTCCTTCTATTAATGTCCGAGAAAATTGGCCGGGACTGCTGTTCCCCTCTGCTTCTATTGAAATTAATGCCCGAGAAAAGCCGAGACCGATGGACAAGACGGCGGGCGGGTCTTCTATTAATGTCCGAGAAAAGGCGAGGCCGATGGGTTGGGTGGTGGCTGCCCTGGTCTTCTCCTATTAATGTCCGAGAAAAGTAGCCGGGGCTGCTGCCCTCTTGTTCTTCTATTAATGTCCGAGAAGAGCCGAGACCGATGGACGGGACGGCGGGCGCCCTCCCCTCTTTCTATTAATGTCCGAGAAAAGTAGCCGAGGCGGCTGCTCTCCTCTTCTTCTATTAATGTCCGAGAAGAGCCGAGACCGATGGACAGGACGGCGGGCGCCCTCTTGTTCTTCTATTAATGTCCGAGAAAAGCCGAGGCTGATGGGATGGGTGGCGGTTGCCCTGGTCCTCTTCTATTAATGTCTGAGAAAAGTTGTAGCCGAGGCTACTGCCCTCCTTCTGTTCTTCTATTAATGTCCGAGAAAAGTAGCCGGGGCTGCTGCTCTCCTCCTCTCTTTCTATTAATGTCCGAGAAATGTCGAGACCGATGGAGAGGGCAAGACACGGCCTACCCTTCTTTCAGCGCTTGGCCTTCAATTTTTTGGCCAAGTTGCTAAGTTTTTGATTTTAAGCCATTCGAGTGAAATTTATTAGAAACCTGACCGACCCGGGCGCGGTGTGTCCCTCTCTTACTGATCCAGCGCGGGCTCTTCTCTATCTGGGCTGGAAGGTCTACAAATTTTAGCCAAGGCGCCAGCTTTTTGACTTTGATCAATTACAATTTGGGCGAAATTGGAAACCCATCGCGCGCACCCGCACGGCCTCCCCTTTTTTCGGCGTTTGTTAGTTTTTAAATTTTGGCCAAAGTGCTAAGCTTTTGACTTTAAACCATTTGGAGCGATATTAGAAACCAACCGCGCGCACTGCCTCCCTTTTTTTTCGGCGTTTGTTTTTTAATTTTGGCCAAAGTGCTAAATTTTTGACTTTAAACCATTTGGAGTGAAATTATGCACCTGGCTGGGGTGGGATAACGTTAGAAACCAACCGCGCGCACTGCCTCCCTTTTTTCTCGGCGTTTGTTTTTTAATTTTGGCCAAAGTGCTAAGTTTTTGACTTTAAACCATTTTGAGGGAAGTTAGGCATCTGGCTGGGATGGGATAGCACCGCTTCCCTTTTTTTCGGCGTTTGTTAGTTTTTAAATTTTGGCCAAAGTGCTAAATTTTTGATTTTAAACCATTGGGAGCGAAATTAGAAACCAACCGCGCGCACTGCCTCCCTTTTTTTTCGGCGTTTGTTTTTAAATTTTGGCCAAAGTGCTAAGTTTTTGATTTTAAACCATTTTGAGTGAAATTAGGCACCTGGCTGGGATGGGATAACCATCGGGATCGAAACCGTCAGGATCTAAACCACCGGGAAGATCTAAACCATCGGGATCTAAACCATCGGGATCTAAACCATCGGGATCTAAACCATCGGGATCTAAACCATCGGGATCTAAACCATCGGGATCTAAACCATCGGGATCTAAACCATCGGGATCTAAACCATCGGGATCTAAACCATCGGGATCTAAACCATCGGGATCTAAACCATCGGGATCTAAACCATCGGGATCTAAACCATCGGGATCTAAACCATCGGGATCTAAACCATCGGGATCTAAACCATCGGGATCTAAACCATCGGGATCTAAACCATCGGGATCTAAACCATCGGGATCTAAACCATCGGGATCTAAACCATCGGGATCTAAACCATCGGGATCTAAACCATCGGGATCTAAACCATCGGGATCTAAACCATCGGGATCTAAACCATCGGGATCTAAACCATCGGGATCTAAACCATCGGGATCTAAACCATCGGGATCTAAACCATCGGGATCTAAACCATCGGGATCTAAACCATCGGGATCTAAACCATCGGGATCTAAACCATCGGGATCTAAACCATCGGGATCTAAACCATCGGGATCTAAGCCGTCGGGATCTAAACCGTCGGGATCTAAACCGTCGGGATCTAAACCATCGGGATCTAAACCATCGGGATCTAAACCATCGGGATCGAAACCATCGGGATCGAAACCATCGGGATCTAAACCATCGGGACCTAAACCGTCGGGATCTAAACCGTCGGGATCTAAACCGTCGGGATCTGAACCATCGGCGGATGTGTGTGGCGGTGTGTTTTTTTTTGAGCGTTTTGAAAATTGGTTGTTTATTGTTCATTTTGTTTTTGTATTAACATTTCTCCTAAACAACAGACCCCAGCCCGTGGCTTCGGTATTGTCTCAGCCGGCGCTAACGACACTGCAGCAGCCTGTATGTCTGGGACATACACTGACGCGGACAATATACCGGAAGAGAATCTAGGAAAGTGCACTATCGTTGGCCGACGCAACGTCAGTGAAGATCCTGGTCGACTCTACGGCGTGCCATCTGTGCGATACGACATTCCATGTCCAGACCTTGGCAAGAGAGGTCTAGCCGATATGCAGAACTACGGTGACGAAGTTGGAGCCGGGCCATTGTTGAATCTTATGATGAGATACTTTTTAACATGGATTGGTGCTGTAAATGTAGTTTGTCGTAATTGTAGTCGAAGATGAATCATGAGTTGAATGATTTCGTACCTGGTTGTGGTAATAGCAATACTTGAATAAATCTTTTAGTAAATAATGATCTACTTGTTCCTTCTAGAACTACATTGCTGTCAAGTTATATTCTCGTCGTTGACGAGATCCATCACGATGATCACCTCGACTCCCCTCTAAGCCTCCTCAGCGATTTGAGATCCGTGGCATCATGGATAAGGATTTCTTGCTTCGACGAGACCGAGAGGAAACCAGAGCTATTTTAAAGGGTTCAGGATACGACTTCGACAATTTCGATCATTTGTTCGATGCTGCTTTGGAGGTATGTCGATTTTTTTTTTTGCTATCCCCTTTTCTCATTCCTTGCAGCTCCTTCTAGTCACTCAATATTGGCACACAGATACATACCAGAAGTCTTCCTACGTCGTCCTAATCTCACTCCTTCTACCTCGTTTCAGCTGTTCAGCGACGACATTCCGCTTGCTTCCTTGGATGCGATATTGTACCTGCATGGCAGCAAGGTAGAGCGCAAGGTCGAGAGCGCTCTTCGCGGCAGCTAAATAAACCGCTAGTAGTTCACGTTAAGAAACGTTTCTTGATTACAACTAATTACTCAGTTCTTGTCTCTTGTTCAAATCGCTTTCGCTTATTATCCCAATTTTGTACGCATATGACAACATCAGAAGATGTGCTACTAGTCTTTTACACGACACCAGAGTCATAGGATGTAGTACATCACGAAACCCCATGTTGCGCCACAACATGTCGCGAGAAAGCTTTCTAGATTTTACCGTTTGTTGGAATCACTGGAAGATCACGTCGCTCATAAAGGAGTTAAACGCAGAAATAAGAAAGATAGACGAAAACGAAATTAGAATACCATTATCAATCAGTTATAAGAAGTCTGGATTTTTGAGTCTTGAGCACAAACCGTTTTGTGAAAATTATAGCTTATTCGTTACACATTTGATGAGCGTTACTGTCACCGACCCAAAGAGAATCGGAATTAGTGGGTCGTGGCGGAGTCACAAGAAAATGCATTTGATGATTATGAATGATATCAGTATAAGAAAAATGTCGAATGGAAATTGAAACGCACACATTGTATACAGAAACAAGTTGGTAGGAAAAGATGAAATGTACCACTAGTGAGCAAAGGAAATGCGCAAAGGAAATACGCAACACGATCGTGACGGCAGCACTGATGCAGTGTTGTAAGGCAAGTTTCTTAATCTGGTGTCCTCGTTGAAGAAGGATGTTCCCGTTGGTCCAATTTCCGATCTCACGCGACTCTTTCTCTTCCAACCTACATCAGGCAAGCTGGCTGCGGTCTACTGGTCCATCGAAGTGAAACTCCATTTTTACCACGTGAGGTCATCTACTCGCCATTTTTGTAATGTCTAGTGTAGTTTCGTGGTTAGCGACTTGTAATTTTGGTGGAGTGTCCCTAGAAGATTATCCCCTGGTCATGCTCGGCAATAATTTGATTGCGTACGTCGAAGTGGGTCTTTGATTAGTTGAGTCCACTAAACTTTGACTCTTACTCGTTTAAGAAACAACTAGTTACTTGTTACGCGACTCTTTCAAAGTTTAACATTAACCCGGCTTGTATCAGACAAAATGCGTCGTGCTATGCAGTACATGATGACCCCTGCTCCGGGTCAGGGGAACATGGCCCCGACCCGGAGCACAAGCAACGGAACTGGCGGTGGCGCATACGGGGAAGACGTGCAACAACAACAACAAAAGCTCACCAAAGAGGAAGCCGCAGCAAAGCGCGTAGCAGCGAAACAAAAGAAACGAGAGTATAAGGAGAAGCAGAAGGCAGAGATGAGCAAGAAAGCGGAAACGAGTTTGCCGGAAGATGGAGGATACGTGGATTTGGCAGCAAGACGTACTGTTATTTTCCACATGTTATTTTCCACCAAGTCCTCAGAAATTGATATATTAATCTTCAAATTATATTAGCATCTTCCTCACCCCAACATTTTCCAAGTCAGAAATTGATATGTTAATCTTCAAATTATAGCATCTTCAGTTCTCTAGTCTAGTTAGGTCGGCTCCACCACAATTATAGCATCTTCACCCCAACATTTCTCCTTGTTCAGGTCGTGCACACGAGGGTGAACTGAATGAAGAGGTGGAAAGGTTTAAGAAGCTGTCTGCGGATCAATCCAAGTATTACGGAGGTCAAGAGCACACGCATTTTGTCAAAGGTTTGGATGAAATGCTTTTGCAGGACGCTAGGAAAAAAATGGACCGAGAACGAGAGAAGGCTCCGAAGGAAGGATCCTCGATGAAAGAGCAGTATCCATATTTTTTTCTTTTGGATTAATTATGGTCTTTGGGATAAGCAAGTAAATTCCTCCTATGAACTTATGTGATTTAGGAATAGTCAGGTTGGATTGAGAGGTGGCATGGCTTGCTAGTTCAGCTTAAGCGGTCACTGAGTAACTGCTTAAGCGAGGCGTCTTAAGTGGTGGAAGTCACCACTTATGCGAGGCGTCTTAAGTGGTGGAAGTCACCACTTATGCGACACGGCGGCGTGCGCCTTAAGTGCTTCAAAGCTGGGCCCCTTAAGTGTTACGCCGCTCAGAGGCCCTTAAGTGCTTCTCCCCTCGGCATGGCGGGCCCCTTAAGTGCTTCGGGCCTGGTCCCTTATTTGCCTCAAGCGGCGGGTCCCTTATTTGCCTCAAGCGGCGGGTCCCTTATGTGCCTCAAGCGGCGGGTCCCTTATGTGCCTAAAGCGGCGGGTCCCTTATGTGCCTCAAGCGGCGGGTCCCTTATGTGCCTCACGCGGCGGGTCTCTTGAGTGCGTCGAGCGGCGGGTCCCTTAGGTGCCTCAAGCGGCGGGTCTCTTAAGTACCTCAAGCGGCGGGTCTCTTGAGTGCGTCGAGCGGCGGGTCCCTTAGGTGCCTCAAGCGGCGGGTCTCTCGAGTGCGTCGAGCGGCGTGTCCCTTAGCTGCCTCAAGCGGCGGGTCTCTTAAGTACCTCAAGCGGCGGGTCTCTTTCTAGGCAAAGTGCCTCATTCAACTACATCTACTCTTACTCAAGAAATGACATTTTCTCCTCAACTTTTTAATAGGATCGTTCGAGACCGCACAGAGAAACAGCAAGTGGTGAAAAGCGCTTTAGCCCAACGAGTCGAGAGTGCGGTTATCAAATCCCTTCACCCCGATCAGATCGGTTTTCGACAAAATCTGAATGCCATGCACTCCCGCTTATACAAGGGAGACCGCGTAAAGTCTGGTCCAGTAGCTTTTCTACCCATGCGGACGTTCTATACTTTTCCCACCGACTTGTGGGACCTGGAGGAGAAGCCCGTATACGGTACCAGATCGAAAGACGAGTGCCCACCTTTAGATGAACGACGGAAATGCGAATACATAGAAAGGAGACTGTTGACGCATTTACGAGACACCATGGCGGAAGTGAGACAGACTAGAAAACAGCGACGTGCGGATCCACAAGCGTTCTTAGCGGCGAACCCTGGTGCAAGATACAACCCTAATGGGGCTTCTTCTTCTTCAAGCTCATCGAAAGCAGGTCATTATTCTGGTGCAGGATCAGCCAGTATAGCATCTGGAACGAGAACTAGTACGAAGCAAGTAGTTGCAAAAGGGGATGATATTTTCGGAGACACCATGAGCTTTGACGCAGTACT
This sequence comes from Amoebophrya sp. A25, assembly GCA_905178165.1. Lineage (NCBI taxonomy): Eukaryota > Dinophyceae > Syndiniales > Amoebophryaceae > Amoebophrya > Amoebophrya sp. A25. The sequence goes on from CAJINU010000068.1 coordinate 21,034, forward strand.
ACAGAAGAACGCGAAGAAGATGGCCGCTGCTGCTCCGGGAGCGAAAATAGGGTCCACAAGAGGCATAAAGATCGGCAGTACAGCACATAGCCAAGCCTTGCAGAGACGGCGAGCGAGGTCTGATAACTCTTCATCGTCTTCGTCGTCTAGTAGTAGTGAGGAAGACGACTTGTTTCCGAAGAACAAAACTGGTAATCAGAAATCTTCAAATGGTACTTCTTCTAAAGCTAAGAAAGGAAACTTCTTTGATCAATTGGACAATGACGAGCGTGGCGGCAGCAACATCTTCGAGTCAGCTGACGACGACTTCATCGCTACTAGTTCCTGGCGAGGCGCAAAGCGAGGATGGGTATTCACAACGAGAGAACGCGGCACGGGTTATTACTACGACTACGCTGCCAAGGACACGATAGGCGGGCTGGCAGAGCAACTGCAGCAAAGACGACTCGACGCCAAAGCGCGATTAGCTGCGCGCGGCGACGTCTTCGGCACTAGTGGCGACGCTTACGAAGACTTGTCTGCTGCCGGAATAAAATATAAGCACACCAAAGAATCCATGGCCCAAATGCAACAGGCTGAAGACGAATTCGAAAAACTGACCAAAAAGAAACAACTGAAGTTGCAAAAGCGTGCGGAAGCAGAGACAACGGATGGAGCCAAATTCTTTGGAGGGAGGAACAACGAGCCAGGCAGTGGGAACGACAGAAAATTCAAGACAGTGGACCAAGAACTGAAATTACTACAGAAGATGAAAGAAAAAGGGAATGTGAGGCGATTCGATGATATGGAAAATACGGGAGGTGGCTCATCATCGTCGAAAAGACCGAAACTCTTCTAGTAGTGTGGAGCTTCAGCCATCTTCTTGGAACGTCGAGCATTTCACCTGAGCCATCTTCTTGTCATAACTACAACACGACCCTATCCCAATCCATGGGGAACCCCCGATTGATGTTAGAAGAAACCCTAGTAGTACAACGAACGATGACCACTCCTATTGATTTCCCCTCCTTCCACTTACGCTATTCGCAGTTGTTGTGATCATCTCTAGAAGAAAAAGATTGCAAATATTGTTGTGGCGGAACGGAATATATTCGACGCAACGAATCATGTGATACAAGCAAAAAAAGAATCGGATTCTAGCGCATGGAAGATGAAGTGCACCGTAGATGCTCGTATAATCGGTCGGTTGAAGCCTCATTGGACTTGATCCTGTCTAAACTTCTCTAGCATATCGGTTCTAGCTGAACTGCCAACAGATATCGGTGACGAGGTGGAGGCACGGTGACGAAAGAATAGGATCAATAGTTCTTTTGCCTGTATCTGCTAGCTTCAGATATATTGCGACTCCATCTGAATATTCCTCCGCATTATTTCCCTTCTTGTCTCTTGCGCCTCGAAAACACGACCCGTGGACTTAGAATGTAATTGATCAGTAACGCGACAGATCAGTAACGCGACAGATTGCTCAGATCATTCTTCCTAGCCACCAGCGCAATGACGAACCAACTAACAATCAATCAAGGATCGATTTGACTACTGTAGAATTTGTTGTACAGTTTCGACTTATCGATTCAAAATGACAGAAAAAATGATGGAATACCTATCATCTTTCCGCAGTACGCTGGGTAGCGCTCCTCAGAGTGAGGAGAACCCTCACGTCCTAACCGAAAGTGAGATTGCTTTGCAGAGCGCACAGGCATGCTATGGAAATTTCCGTACTCTAGTAGCAGAACTTTTAACCGTACCTGATTATTTTGCGAAGACGAGTGGTAGTAGAACGAGGGATCATCAAAGGCGAGTTGTGGTCGGAAGCGCTGAAACATTGGACCACAACGAAGACCACAATTTGCTTCCAGTTGTCGAACTACAAGAGGTGTTGACGAGATGTTCATCCTTGCCACAACTAGCAGTGTTGCTCAGGCGACTGTGGTTCGATCTTCTCGAATTGCCTTATTGGCAATTGCCTCAACAACAAGATTGGGTCTGTCATTTGCTGCTTCTGGTCGAAGCGTCGAAGGAGAATGTGATTAACTTCTACGCAGCTGGCGTCCTCTTCGTGCGTCTCTACACAGAATTGGTCAGGCAGATTCGCGCAGATCTAGTCTCTGTTTCTGGTGTTCATAAGACTCAGGTGGAGGCAGCAAATGAGACAAATGATGGCGCTGGCGCAAATCTTGAAGACATCGCTCTTGACCAATCTGGAGCTGTGCAGTATGAACAGGGTGGCGAAGAACAAGATGGAAGGCAAGATGCATTAGGAAAAACTACGTTTCAACAAGAGGAGGAGGATGGTGCTGTACATGAAGGAGGAGCTGTATCTTCGCCAGAGACTGCAACTACTGAAGCACAACATCAAGCAGGCGATGCTGCAGTACTAGTCGAGCAGTGTTGTAGCAGTCCTCCACTAGGTGGATTACATGCAGGAGCTTCCTCTAGTACTATGACTACTTCCAATTACGCAGATCAGATTGCGATAGTGGATTTGATTCTAGAACATTGTAGGACCGTGTCCGAGTACTTGGAATCGCGTAGGGGTGCACTGTTGCCTCAGAGTGCGGAATTAGAATTCGAAAATGCTACTGCGACGTTTTCGAGTTCAAGTTATGACATGATGAACAGCAACTTATCATTTTTGAAGAAATCCATCGAGGATACCATAGCAACTGAGAAGTTTGTATCAGGATCAGCAGAACTATCTACAATTTATATGATTCATATTCAGTATCGAGCTACGTATGGATCGAGCATTCATCTGTACCTCTCTCACTTGTATGGTTCTGGTATTTGGTAACCTGAATTTGATCCTAAGGGAAAACAAGAAGAGAACCCTTAGGATCAAACTCAGGTAACCAAATACCGGAACCATTCGCCACTCTTCTCGTCTAAGAGCCCGTCTCTCTCCCCAGCTCCACCGCCAAGGCCTTGGGTATCTGGCCTGAGCGTCGCGTGGAGGGCAGCACCGCTGCCATGTACAGTAGCGCGATGATAGTGATCCCAGGTTCAGTCCTGATGGCAGCTGGATTCGTTGGCGGCACTATGATGTATGAACGAGCTCGGAAGAAGGTTCTAAGTGACAAGCTGGAGGAAATCACGCAGATGAGAATCTCCAAGAATACTACGAAGACTGCGACTTCACCTCAGACTACGACTGGAATTATGGGTGCTGCTTTATCTCAAAGTGCTGGGGGTAAGTCTACTGCTGGGGCTAAAAATAATTTGTCTAGTAAAACAAGAACATCTCCCAGCACTAGTACTACTGCTGGTGTTGATGAGGATGGTTGTACTAGTGGTAGCACACCTAGAACCTCGATGACGAGTGGTGGAGCAGCAGAAAAGGAAACTCCTGGTACCAAGTTCGTTGGTGACAGTCGTAGTACAACCAGTGCAACAGTAGTTGCTGTGGGAGAGAGGGATGATGTGGTGGAGGAGGGTGCTGAGACTGACAACAGGAAGGTGAAAGGCCAACTCTTCGGCACCATGACTGAAACATCTCCAGAAGCAGAAGAGGAATCTGCTGCTCAGCGATTAGGCCGTCAGACCGTTGAGGCCGGCGCTCAACTGGGAGCGGAGGTGGGGGAGAAGGTCAGGGCAGGATTAGAATCTCTAGGGCGTGTTGCACTAGCCAAAGCCACAGAACCGGAAATTTCCTTGCGCTCTCCGACAAAAGTAGTTCTAGGTGGCAACAACGATGATGCTGCAGATCCTGCTAGTAGCGAGCAAACTACAACTTCTGCTCTTACAACAGCACTAGATGTGACTGTAGTGCAGAACAAAATCGAGGACATGAAGAATTTCATCACTACCACAGTGGGAGAGGTAGCAGAGAAATATACATCATCGTCAGCGTCTAGTAGTACGTCGACTAGTGCTGGAGATCTAGCTGGGTCTTCTTCATCTGAGTCCTCTGATATTATTGCTGCACAAGACAATGTAAGCAACTCAGTTAAAAATGTAGATGACCAGATGGTTAGCTCCGATAATCTCGCCGAACACGTTGATGCGATTTTAGAAGGAAAAGCTCTTCCAGAGGACATCAGAAAAGAACACAGTATAGAAGCTGCAACAGCTTTCTTGGCTACACTTGTGACTGAGCCTCAACGCGTATATGACGGTCTACGACGTACATGGACGAAGGCCGTTGGAGATGAGACTGAAGGAGATGCGGACGTGAAGAACAGCAAGAACAACATATGAGAGGAAAAAGTGTACTCAAGAACGTACTCAAGAAATTTGCTAGAACTTATAAGTAGGAAAATAGCTAAAAATTTTCTGAGGATGCGTAGTACACTTCTTCCTGTCATACAACAACAATGCCATCCACATCGATGAATGGACGAAGACTGACGTGGAAGATAATGCGGCAGAAGAGCTTGATGTCGTCGCTGTATCATCTTCCACTACTAGGACGATGCCTCACCACAAGTCGTCGTGTGCCGCTACAGCATCGAAAGAACAGAGTACCCTTTCACCTGAAGATGGTGCTGATGCTGAAGATAGTGCCTCTACGGTTTTTTCGCCCACGTCTCGGGGATGTAAATCTGTTGAGGGTGATGGAGATGCTGAAGCCCAAGTTCATTCTTCTGCCAAAGACAAAGTCGTCGAGGTGGAGCGCTTACTTCCACCGCCTTCTGCCAAAGACGAAGAGCATCTTCCTGAAACCAATACCTTGCTATCAGCCCTTCATCTCGCTGAAAATGCTGATCATTTCGAAGGTTCTCAGGCTAGTCCTCTGGATAGTAATGCAAGTCCGAAAACAAGTTGTACTAAAGCATTTGTGTCAAAAGCGTCGACTTCATCCTCTGACACCGATTCTTCATCAAAGATCGATAATCAAGATGAAGCCCGCTTTCTCAATCCGATGCTCCGTCTAGATCGTTCGACAGCTAGTACTTTTGACGTTGCATGGGCGTCCTTGGAAGTCCAATGCGCAGCACAGGCAGAATACGTGTTGAAAGCGAAGATCTATCCGATTTATGGTTATTGAGGAAAGTAGCAGAAGTAGAGGTTTGGAAGTATTCGTACTTGAATTGCCTTTTTGAGATTGCTATTGCTATGCACACCCGTAAAAATAACTTAACTGGGTATATCATCATCATCATCATCATCATCTATTTTCGTTTCTCCTTCATACTCCCCAAGTCTGCAATCGTTGTGTTGGGTCCGAATTCCCGGACGAGCTTCGATTAAGCGTGTTTCCGCAGGACGATTACTGGGAAACGTGGCCTATCCTGTCGAGCAGCGTTCCTAAAGGTAGCGATGTGTGGCTACGTCCACCGATTATTGGAGAGCAGCAAAAACAAGAGCGTGGAGGAAGATTGAATTATGGACACCGAAACTTGCCCCTGTGGGTGGCCAGAAACTGTTCGTAGAGAATAGAATGATAGAGGAGCACTAAGCCCCGCCTGCCGCCGGTTTGCGAACTGGATAAAGCTGCGGCCGCTCTTTCAGTAGCCCCAGGATACAAAAAAAAAGAAACTTTTTCTGAAATCTGTGATCTCCTCTAATTTCCGATTAAGCTTTATGCTCCAGGCCCGATCTTGGATGAGCCGCTGCTCACAGTCGTGAACGTCATTCGTGGAGATACGCTGGCGCTACAAACTACATCTGACGGTGCAATTATGGTCATGAAGGTGGAAGGTACTGGGGTTTGACGTGTCGGAGGATATTTCAAGATTTAAGAGCTACAAGTAGACGTAACTAAGAGCTAAGACTTTATAAAGATTCTGATCTAACTAAGAGCTAAGACTTTATAAAGATTCTGATTGTTTGAAAAAAAGACTAACGCATGTTCATGATAGAAGCGAATTATATTCATTGCCCAGACAACATATAATTATCCTCACGGATCGGTAAAGAATGCTCGTGTTCAATAAATCACATAACTCTAGTACTAGCGCACAATAACATAGTTATGGGAAACAAAAGGTCTACTTCACAAATTAGGATTATCATCATAGTGATAGTCGTGCTTCGCGACGTAATTTTGTAGAATCAATCCGATAGCATATCATGGTATATCATGGTACAGAACATCTACATCTATTATCTTCGCACCCCCGGATACCGATGAAAGTACTTATAAGTAGCTGTGCACGGAGGTTTATTGCCTACTTGAAATGGAAAGTTTCGTGGTATAATCCATCCTTTTGGTAAACATTGTCATACTTTTCGACAGCATGTGCAGTTGACACTCCTACGGCTCAACCACGGGGCAACAAACAAACAAAGCCCTGAAATCAGTAATGCTAATAAGATATAATGCGAAAACAATCCGCCCTTGCTCCTTTCATCTTCGTGCCAAGAGTGTGCCTGTGACCAGCTATCATGCTCTGATCAAAGCTATCTTCGTCAACAATGATGTGAAATATATTCCTCTTATTCTGTAGTTATCGTCTCATTTCGGTCGAAATTCAATGTCGACGTAACAAAGGTTCGGCCCTCTTTGTCGGTCCCGCCCTAGTGGTTGAAGTGTATGTCAGTGTCGGTTTTCAGGATCAGGTGCAATATCTGTCGTGATGTAGAGTTTTCTCTCTCTCCGTCGAAGTCACACCAAATACTTTGAGCTGTTGCCTTGAAACTTGACTCACGATGCCACAAGCCTCGACCACCAGACCGCCCACCAGCTTATGAATAATCACGGTCCAACATCATCTCTATAAGTTCTTGCTCATCGCACTACGCATTTGGTGCTAGTGTCAAGTCGATTATAAGACTTTGTTTTTCAACCATGTTAGCAGCACTACCAGCGTTTCTCGGACAGCGAATCAGCGTCGCTGTACCGAGTTTTATACTAGCTAACTACTGCTAGGAGGAGGTAAAGGATGTACATGTGCTGCAAGAACAACAACCACTTTGATTATGAAGACGGGCGAGCGTAGTTTCCAGAAATAGATCAACAAAAGCAACACAATTGCGGACGATGGCCGAGCGGGCAGGATCTGAAGGCCACAGCGGCTCTAGTTCCGATGAGGATACTTAGGGCTACTAAAGTGCTTCATTATCACGTGTGGTGTAAGTGTATCCTCGGTGTTCTCGATGATCTTCGCTTTTACTTCAAAAAGGGGAAACCAAGGGGGAATGTTAAGGTCCCTGTTAAGTACTTCGAAAATGACACCCCAAGGGAACTACAACCCCTCAAGGAAACACTCAACGAACTACTACGTATACTATGGATAAGGAGACTAGCACTTAACGACCACTCTAAAAAACAGAGAGAGCATCTCCATCTTCTTCGAGAAGTGCGGCCGCTAGTGTGTGTACGATGGTTCTGGTGATTGACACAATCGAGACTATCATCCACACTCTGGCGTACGTCACCAACCTGCTCATTTACAAGACGGTCAGTTCACTGCCAAAGAATTCAAAAGTTATGGTAGAAGAAAAAGTATTGGACTGGTGCAAGAACCAAATTCAAGGTCATTTGAATTTGAGATAGAAGTATAGCGTCTAATTGGACAATCGGTTTCTAGGAGAGCCTCAACGTATGAACCTCCCCTGCTGGTCGTGACTTCAATTACTACAACCAGTATATTTCTAACACTCGCGGTCCAGCAGGACGAACTGGTCCGACAGTCGGACCAGACTATCTGGAGCCTATGCGTTTTGGGTATAAAGCGCCGTTTTTCCACAATTTCGTTCAAGCTGGAGTAGCATGTCTGGTCGTGTCAGCGTTTCTGGTAACCTTTCCAGTGAAACCTAGTGCAAAGCGGAAGCCGCCGACGAGTCCGCGGAATCCGGGTGCAGGTATAGATTGCTTAGAGTGCACTTCGTGATTTAATGTGATTTTGGAATCCTGTGAGTAGGGATTTGTGACGGTGATCACAGGAGCGCTGCTTCGTACTGCCTTTTCCGAACAAATCACCGCTATAGTTTGAGCATTGATGGAATCTCACACATGCAGGAGGCTCGGACAGCGACGACAGCAATTTTGTCCTCTCTGCACCGTTTGCGTCACGGCGACCGCGATGTCTCGTCTTCGGAGTTCCTTTGCTGGTTCTCACCGTGTTCTGTCTGTTCAATGTGCTGAATGGGTTCACTTATTTTTAAGGCTACCACAAATCTTCCATCTTCACTGGCATGCTGAGGCCTTTTTTGAGAGGGAACAAAAGGTTCGAGGAGGGAGCCCAAGATGGATCATTTTCTGACACTAGCTCCTCTAATTTCGGAGCTCCTTGATGTATCTGCCAGCCTCAGTAGCCGAGGCCCTTCAAATGACAGGGCCAGCAGTGAACTTGGTGCTTACTGCAGTCTTTCAGCCGAAGATTCGCTACAACTTGTGGGCATGGCTTTCGGTCATTCCGATCATTGCTGGTGGGGTTATGGTAGCAATAAGACCCGGCCTATTTGGGGGAGGGGAAGGTACATAGTTGTGCTATAATAATATAGTTGCTCTTCTTTTTAGAAGGTACAATTAGGCTGAACTACCTCAAGGCTGTACTTGACCACGTGGCTTAAGAGGGCACATGACATGACATGCAAAATTTTTGAACACTATAGCTCCATGGTTTGGCTTTTGGTTTTTACCTGAGAAAAGGTATGCATGTTGCAATCATTATGCGTTATTATGAAATGATTGGTTTTTGGATTTATGTGTGAACCTCTGACTTCTCGATTATACTAATCCAAACCCCGTCCACCATAATCGTCCACCAGATGAGCCCCAGACGAAGCATACCAAAGTTGACTACATCTGGGGTATTCTATTTGCGACTGTCGCTTTGCTAACAAGAGCTTTGAGGATCATTGCTATTGACTTAGTGGCTGGTAGACACGAGCAGAGTTTGCAACGGCGTAGCGACGGAAGCTCTCCGAGAGGAGATAGCTCAAATGAGGATGAGAAGAGAGCACTGTTACCTGATGGGAAAGTTATGGATATTTAGTTCTTACTAGATAGTTCTTGTCTTCTTCTTCTTGATAACGAAGAAATGATATCCAAGATAGAGAAGAATATCAAGACTCAACATCTGAATTCCTCTCTCTAACTCCTACGACGAGCAGCTCCCTGCCAGATCGTCTGCCAGTAGAGAGCCCTTCGTCATGCCAAACGTCGTGACCATTTTACAAGCCTGCTTGCCTTTGAACTTATGGCCAAAGTTGAAAAAAATGATTGGAACCTTGTGAACTAATGATTTAAGACAACCCTCTAATCCTCTCTCTTCTCTACGTGATCTTTTCCATGATTTTCGAGAGGGAGGAGAATGGGCCTATGTCGCAGTGGAGGCCACACTTTTTGAAGCCGGATAACGCCCACTTAACCGGGTTGATTGGTTTTTTGCTACTAGAGGGGATGTGCAACAGCGTGTGGATTCTAACGGAGTTTCGCATTGTAGAGAAGATGGGATCATATACAGCGGCGATTATCGGGAATGTTAATCGAACTGGTACTTCTGTGAATTTGAATTGTCTAGATTCGGTTGATTTCGGCGTGTCGTTGTCGAGTCTTCAAAAGAGGTCGTCACCTTTTTGATCCAACGTCAGGAATGTGAATCACACAACGATAATCAATCGTAATCCTCCTTCTCCTCAGCCGCGACATTGATGGCAGTTGCCGTGCTTGGTGAACGGATGCACTGGTGGCAGTATACGGGCGTAGGTGTACTGGTAATAGGCATCATCGTTCGATTTACTGTTGGAGACGCGTACACTGCAGAAGACGAACAGCCAAGAGATGTGCGACCGAAAACTTATGAGCTAACGGACCATAGCCTTGACAATTCTTATGGCCTTGTGAATTTGCACTCCTAAGGACTTGGGTGAGAGAGTACAAATTTACACTTACTCATGAGTCGTGCCGCTGTGTAGCAAGAAACATCAGCATAACTGTAAAAAAGAGAGTGATACCTTTGAAGAAGTTTTATCCACATTTTTGCCTACCTACTGGTACTCAATAAAGAAATATCCTCCCTTACCTTCACAAACCTGACATCGACGTCGACCGGCAAAGCAGCAGCAAAACCGGCTAAAGCTGCTACTCAGGAGAAGACGGATCAGAAGTAAAGTCTGGTGCTGATCATAAAGCTGAGGACGACATGAAAATGATTATAGTAGAACGAGTTCTTGAGATAATAGAAGAAGTAGTTCTGTGTGTAGACTATTAAATGTCATGTCATCCTTTTCCAACGTAGATCTGCACTCCACATAATGTCATGGCGTCGTAGACCTTAGAGATTTTTATTGAACCATAGAACTAGTAGTGTAGTCATACAGTCTGTCAGGATTGCGCTTAGTTACGTTTTTTGTCTTGATCTGAAAACTGTACATCCACTACGGAACTAACATTTAATATTACGCTTACCGCTTACAACGCTTAACAATTACCATTAAATTACAACAGAAAAGACAACAGTTACCATTAGATTACAACAACATTTCAAATGCAAAACTAGATAGTTCACCAAGAATGAGCTTGCCAAGTACAAGGTTGTTTACAATAATGAAAGTGTGATGGAAGTGTGTGGGATGTGATACAACGACACGCGAAATTAGCTGGTTTTAACGCAGAGTTGCCAAGCAAGCTGCTATTTAAGTATTTGAGAAGGGTGTTGGAGTGCGAGATTATAGTGGGTGTTGGAACCTTGATTTCCACGGAATTACTATGAACAATTCATCTACAACTAGAAGTAGAACTGGCCTGGCTAGTATGGGAGTCGGCCTCGAAGTCGGCTGCCATTTTGTCTCTTATGCACCCCCAGTATGTAATTTGGATGATCATAGTTGAACATGTTGTTGAACATGTTGATTGATTGATTGAAAGGGTGGCAGCATATAGTCCTAACGCAAAAAAAAAAAAAAACTACGATGGTCGCGAGTGACCATATCAGGGGCACACACATGACAAGTACTTAGAACTTTACGCTCTACATTTTAGGTTCCTCACTACTGATGCCTCCGCGCCTCCAACCAATTCTTTCATTCAAGGAGATTATTTATGAATGGCATCATCAACAGGAAACAATCGTCAATTATTGTTTCTAGTATCAGGAGCAGGAGTCCTACTTCATCATGAATAGACTCTTGCTTTTTTATGTGTCAGTACCGCGCAGCAGCTGATAGGCGGTTGTTTGCATCTTCAAAAAGCGCAAAAGCCTGCACTACCAAACTCACCTCATTGTGAAAAAGGGAAAAGTGATTATTGCAGAACTTCCGTGGAGTTATTAGCTCACGTATAACGCCTCGTAAATTTCTCGAAATATAATGCATGACTTTTGAGACAACTCACTTCGACTATGTATCTTCACGTTGTTGTTTTGATAGGATCAAGAGATGTGTATCTAAGTTTTGTTGCATAGTGTACCAGGCACTCTGATCCGAACGAGGCCCATGAGCTTGAGCTTGTTCAGCCTTGATTAATGTGATTATGATTTGTACACAACACTTTTGTTTGCTTCTTTATGATGCAAATAGAGATGCTAAAGCTAAATGTGTGAAGACTGATATTGATTCAAAAAAGAGGCAGTTTGAACGTGGAAGATTTGATTATATTGAGCATGATTCAGTCTCAATCTTCAGTGGGGACCTGCCCTGTTGGTTCCCCGTCCTTGAATTTTCCAGCGTACGAAGTAGGTCCACACCAGACGGAGTTACGACGCGAGTGAGGCTAGTAAGGGAGTCTGAGAGCCTTCGAGGGAAATTGCTGATGAGTTCCCCTCGAGTTGTTCCCAGTCGACAGGCCCCTATCACCCCTTCTCATGAGAAGGGTTTGCGTATCAAAAAAAAGAGAGATGATGAAAGTAGCAAATCCTTTTGAGATCACGTGTGTGTAAGAATTTATAGTTTTAGAAAGAAGATGGTTCGATTTGCGAAGAAACTCGAACGCATCACGGGAGAAGTGCTCTCTTACCGTGATTACGTCATCAACTACAAGAATTTGAAGAAGCGGCTCACCGAGCTCATCGCAGAAGCAGGTGGCGATATTGAGGATGATGAGGACCACTTCAAGATCGATGCATCGTCTTCACCTACAAGGAGTGGCGAAGAGAAAGAGGACAACAAGATCGATGGATCGTCTTCACCTACAAGGAGTGGCAAAGAGAAAGAGGACAACAAGAACGATGGATCGTCCTCACCTACAAGGAGTGGCAAAGAGAAAGAGGACAACAAGAACGATGGACCGTCTTCACCCACAAGGAGTGGCAAAGAGAAAGAAGAGCGCGCTGGTTCTTTTTCTCCATCACGCGGAGTGGGAAAAGAACAGGCCAACAAAAGTAGCTCTTCAACAGCAAACTTTGAGGACGCAGAGGAAACACGAAGGAACGTGTCAGATCGATTTTATGGGGTATTACTATTACAATTATATTTCGAGATCGATGAGGTTCTTTCTACTTCAGTACAACTCATAAATACAAATTTTTTTACAGATCTTGTCTCATGGAGGAAATTGTCTATTTCAGTTGCACTTGTAGCACTTGTAGAAGTACAGTCTGTAGTACTTGTCTCATTGTCTACTACGACGCATAAATATTAATAATTGGTCTAATCTTTTCTCGTCGCGATACGTCAAGAACTGACAAAAGTAGACCGCTATGTGGAGGTGGAGTTACAGACCTGGCTACAAGGGTTGCGCGGAATTCGAAGCGAACTGTCAGTGGGAGAGGATTTCTACCTGATCCAAGAACGACTCACTCGCTTAGGTCGTAAACTGGCAGACTTAGATGGGTACAGGAGGATCAACTACACGGGTTTTCGGAAGATAGTAAAGAAGTGCGATAAGAAGTTGACGCACGCGTTTGGCGGCCCATCATTTGGAGACGAAAGAACTAGAAGAAGCCTCCACCAAGAAGTCCTAGACTCAGCGCAGTTCATTCGCGGAGATCTGGATTGGCTGTTAGCGGCTTTGTCAGCATTGTGGTTGGAGTTGCCAAGTGTGGTTGTTGGGGAGAGTGGAGAAGGAAACACAGCACTCCCTGGGCAAGTAGAAACTACTTCCTGGTTTCGTTACGATGAGACAGACAGGCTCAACGTCTTGCTTGCTCTGCTGCCGAAGCTGCCTGCATTGGGGCGGTATAGGCTGGATAGGAAAAGGGCAATAGCAGAGAATGAGACATTGGCTTCGACTACAGCCATCTGTAGTATTTCTACGACGCAGTCACAAACCATATCCAACACTGCATGTCACAAGTTTTTGCATCGTCTCGTGACCGATGACACCATGTCTTTGCCATCCTTACCTACATGCGATGGCGACCGACCTTTCTTGTGGGAAGCAGTCCTGGTGTCGTCGTCAAAGCCGACAAACAGAAACTCAGTAGTCATACGATGGGTGACCTCCTCGGAAAGCGAAGACCCGGCGACACACACAGATGCAGAGTACTTCATGGTCACTTCTAGTGCTGGGGATGTAGTTGAAGTGGTCTCAAAAACTTCGATGTTTCTTTCACGAGGTCCGGCTGTCGGAGAAGAGGACTTGGCAAGTTGTGAGTTTCATTTCTCGAGGTCATGGCCACGGACATTGTATAGTAAAGGTGGTGGGGCAGGCGCAAGTGGGAGCAGGAGCAATACTTCCAAGCGAAGCGCAGCAACGTCAAGTGCGACCTTTCATGACGATATTGCTCTAGGGACAGTGACTTGCAGTCTGCGACGTGCGTTTCAATTAGAGGCACGTAAGGAGACATTCGGTGCAGGTCCTTTGAGGTTGTTGCATTTGTGTTTTCAACAAGGAATTTTGGAGTTGTCATCGGGAGGAGGTAGCGCCAGTAGCAATGTTGGGGACACAAGAATTTCATCCATCACTTCTCTCCCACTTCTAGACCTAGTCGACACAGCCGGACTAAGTCGCGAGATCAAGCTGCTTCCAGGTAGTGATGCCTTAGTTTCTGTCGTTGCTGCGACACTAGTGGAGCAAGCGCGTGATGCACCAGCTGATGTAAAGGCACAACTCGCTGAGGATCCCACTACTAGAGAGGAACCATCCGCACTAGTGCCAGAATCTGCGGCAAAGTTTCTTCTTCGTTTCGCAGCTGGAACCTCAACAACTTCAAGTAGTAGTTTCAACAAAAAAATCTGTTTGAAAAAATGGGCTGAGCCTTTTCTAAGCGACAGTGTTGAATCCCAACAAGAGAATTTGAGTCTTTCGCGCAGGTGCTCACATGAGAGCGTTGGCATGGGTTCTCCCGGATCATTGCTCGCTACCGTAGAGGGTCAACATGGTGGGAACCTCCTTTCTCAAGGCACGAGCACGACTACTACTGGGAAAGAACAAAACCTGCTTCGTGAGCGCATAGTGCAGTTAGAGGACAAACGGAGAGGACTAAGAAGTAATTCAAAAGAGGGGAAAGCAGACGTCTTCGCTTCGTCGTCTTTACCTTCGAGAGATCGAAAACTGGATATAAAAAATGCGGAACTGGATCGTTGGGAGAAAAAGACTGCGGAGCGAAGGGAAAGGATGAACATGTTATGCGCTTCTAACTGTGAGCAGGTACTCACACACTCAATTCGTCCCTGCAGGTTCGCCTTGGCCCCGAAGCAGTGGACGACCCTCAACCTTAACCTTAACCATTTCAAAAAAGAAGGTGTAAGAATCACATCTTCGAAGTAGAGCACACTCAAATTTCAAAAGAAGGTGTAAGAATCACATCTTCGAAGTAGAGCACACTCAAATTTCAAAAGAAGGTGTAAGAATCACATCTTCGAAGTAGAGCATTCAGCACAAGAACTTCATACAGCACAAGAACTCTCTAATTTCCAACTTCCGCACGCCTGGGCGCGAATCGGACAACAAAGCTGCTTTCGTGGAAATCCACGACACGTTAGTGATGCCTAGAGTGCTTCAGAAGGACAAGGAAACTTACAGATTGCTAGAACCCAAGGAATACTTGGCCAACGAACGAAACTTGGTCCAATGGCTTGAGCTCACGTTTTTGCTGTTCGCTTCGGGATGTATACTGGTATGAGTGAGAAGATTCAATGCACTGTTACTAGTGCTAGAAGAAATGGACATCGTCTAGTAGAGAATTTTTTTCGACTTCTTGTAAGGATTCTTTTTCGCCTTGCGTCCTCAATCAGATGAACTCGAGTTAGATTTTCGTAAGTCCCATTTTTCATACTCTAATCCCACTGCGCTGCGGCAGTGTCGGCGGCGGCGCTAAGTCGTCCTTAAAAGACGCAGTTGGAAGCAGCGCATCAGTAGAAGCAACATCATCAAGTACTAGAAGATTAGGATCACATTCAACATCGCATTCCTCGTCGTCATCCTCTTCAGATCAATATTACACGCCGGGAGAGGACTACAACAACCCTTTTTTCTCGTGGTTTAGGAGCTTACATGATAACTGGCGGCAGCCTCCAGCACCTGGAACATCGCTCTCCATCCTAGAGGAGATGTTCGGTCGTGGGAAAGGGGAGAAGAAGCGAGAAACACTTGCATGTGCAGCATTTGGAGGGGTATTGGTTCTAGCGTCGTTTATTGGGTTGTGGATGGGGCTGTTTCTCTTTTACAAAAGGTCTGAATGCTTTGCGAATGGGAAGTATTTGAAAAGGTACTTCCATACGAGAACGGGGCCGTTACTGTATGCAGGTTGTGTAGTGTTGTTGTTGGCAACGAACCTGCTCACCACGTCGTGATCCATTGAACAATATCAATATCGTGGAATTATATTTGAGGGATGTGCATAGTCTGTGTGGGAGGGTTCTTTTGAGCGCATCTGCTTTCAACCTTCCGCGGAGACGGCGACTACAGTGGAAGGATGTGATGCTCGAGACTTCGAGACACTTCGCTGCAAGTAGATCGAGAAAGATCGGGGTTGAAAAATATGACAAAAAGGCGCGACGATAATCGCATCATGTAAAATTGAGAAAGGGCGCTCCTCCAACCAATCAACAACTATAGGTCGAGCAAAGGGTCTTCCCGGCGCATATGTTGCTATCGGAATTTTTTTTTCGCAGAACTTCATTAGACAAACGTGTAGTGTCGATTCGAAGAACAATAGCCCATCCTTTCTCCCACAATACAAGAACAAAACCAAAAGCCAATGCGTCGTATTTCAGAGGGGCCAATCGAGCCTCCAGCCACGGCAGCCTACAATTCACCGCCCACGGTTGGAGTCGCGTATCGACCCTTATCAGGAGCACGAGTAGCTGTACCGCCACCGCCTTACGTACTACCACCACGAAGTCAAGGGACCACAGAGTTTAGACCTGCTTCGTCGTCCAATATTAGAGTGCAGACAAGTGCTGTGCCACAATCACAAAGGACGACTCAACAACCAGCGCTGTTTTATCCAGACGACTTAGGCGCGAGCACAGATTCGAAGGTGGTGAATACTTGAAAAATATGCTGAGAGCGTTATAGATACTGATGTCATATACCTACGATGGTCACACTCACACAGAACTTCGTCTTTGATGTATAATCTGCAGCCAATTTAAGCTCCTCACAAAATGATCAGGGCGGCGAAGAATTCTCCCCACGACTTCCTGAGACGCAGTTAGCCGAAGACTTCGAAAGCGAAATCTTGAAGCTGAAACACGATGACTTGACGAGAAGAGTACTACTTCTATCTAATTAACTAGACTTCAGTTATTGTTTCACACCTTCCTCGTTGAGGTACACCTACTAGAAGAGATAATTTTTTCTTTCTCCAAGATTTCAATTTCAATTTCTACTAGAGATTTTTTCAGAATTTCTGATTTTTTGTTCCAATTTCTAGGATTGAATACTCCCCAGGTATTTCTACTAGAGATAATTTCAGAATTTCTGTAAGATTTCAATTTCAATTTCTAGGATTGAATACTCCCCAGGTCGACTTCCTCGAATCCATAGTCCTCAAGGTGGTCCACCAAGAAGAAACTTTGGATGAGCGAGTAAGACTACGGAATGCCAAGTTCGCAGTGAAAGAGAATGAGCATCACGGCGGAGACCGTGGTTACGACGTCATGTACCACCATGTACACGATCCAGCGACTGATGCGCATAAATTCCCGCACTTGGGTCAGGGAGGAGGAGGAGTCGGAGTTATGAAGACTTGGTGTTGTGTATTTGATTTACTCACTATCTTCTGGATGGAGGCTTTGTTACAGAATTTTTGAAACGTCCAGGACACGCTGCTAGCACCAAGCGCTTAGACTTATGCTTAGACTTATACTTCTGATGTACTTATATAAATACACATAGATAAAGTAAGAATAAACAGGAAGTGACTAGACATCATCAACAAGATCAACATCATACTTACAACAGCACATCTTCAATTGTTCTTAGATGGAGTGGAGGACCTGCCACCTGTGTATACGTCGAGTTTGTGTGTGTCCTCTTCTTCTAACGGCAGTATCGGAAGTAGCGCAAACTTCCAAGATCACGGTAGCACAGGTGGGTCGTTTTCGAACCTTGGCTCGGGAGGAATTTTCGGTAAGCCATTAACAAGGAGGCCTCCAGTGCGGAAGGACCCTCTACTCCCAGATCCAGAGGAAGATTTGATGGGTGACTTTTCTGAAGGGTTCGCGGCGCAGTTGATGTATTGAAGAAAGAAAATGTGAAGTAGTAGAGAAGATGTGAAGTAGTAAGAACAAGAACATTTCTGTTTTCATAAAACACAAACACGAGGATCTGATGAAGTGACGTCGCAACACTGTGATATCAAATTCGCCATTTTTCAAATATACTATGGGGCTGACAGGACGACGATAGCGCCGGCGCTTAATTAGTTTTAGCAGATAGGGGGAAATTTGAGGAGCGTGCCGCCTTTTCTCTTTTCTACCTTCCTCTGGTCTTCCTTTTTTCTAGTTAGGTCTGCTCCGCCACAATTATACTACGCCTCTACATGATAATATGTGGGTTTGTCATCTCGGCAGAACTGGAGCAAGGGCAGGCAGACGAACTTCTGCCGGGCTGACCTCACCATGCTGGGTCAGAGGCAGGCTGTTCCTTTTTTTCTCTGGTTGACGAAAATAGAGAACAAAACACTTTTCTTTTGAGACACCAGTCAGAACGAAGGCAGATCTTCTTCTCCAGATTGAGAGTTGTACTATTGGCTGGTGTCTCATTAAGCAACTGAGCGCCATCACCGATGATGCCAAGAGAGAAAGGAAATAACTCATCACGACGATGCATGATACGACGAAAAAGTGTCATCAAGAAGAAATATGGTCCGCTCTGACTATCATCTACTACTCTCCTTAGTTAGACAGATGTACCAGTAGTTGTATGTGGGAGGTGGTGATTTTTGTAAGTATGTAATTCGTGGCTGTGTAATGCATTTTTTAGTAGAATGAAGAGATAGAAGTAGTACAAGTCCTTTTTCAAATGACCCCGTCGCGCACAGGGGTTAAACTCTCGATGCTGCCAGTTTGCTGCTGAGTCTCTGCGTCCTCGTTGTCGTGTATCGGCTGGCACTGGCGACGCTCATACACCCACGTTCGCTATTGATCAAAATTATGATGATGAAATTAATATAGACTCCGGTTCTAGCCAGAAAATGTTCTAAGAGTTCGATCATACCCCGACAAGATTAAGACAAGAGTTTCTCTATCAAAAATTCGTGAACTTTTTCTTGCACGGTCTTGAGCATTGTGGGCCGTCGTACTTGAAATCAGTTGAGATCCAAGAATGTAATGAAATGAAAGTGCGATCTTTTCTCGCACGCAAGAATGAAACTGGAATTCATCAAACTTCTTTGAATGCAGAAATGCCTCGTGCGCATCCTTTTCCTTCTTTTCTGCTCTACTGACGGGAGATTTTTCCTCCTTGGCGAAAGTGAATTGAAATTCTTGATCTTCTACATGAAATAAGAATCGAAATCTTCCTGTTCAACATGCTTCTTATCATCTTCAACACGTTCATGTCATCCATTCTACATAAGAAAGAAAGACTCCAATTCCATCTTCACAACGAAAGCATCTAGTAGTACTGAGACATGATCATTGTAGTATGAACGATTGCATATCAACATTCTCCTGATGAAATAGAAGATTCGCCACCATGGCCACTCCTCGGAACTACACAATTTTCACCTCTACGAATACGATTACCTGAATTTTTCAGGCTTCTGTTTGGTTGATTAATCTTGAGAAGGTGAAAATGAACTAGCGAGCAAATAACGATGTAGAGGGGGTACTGTGAAGAGAAAGTGAGTCTCTACAGCCCCGGGGACTTGCACCTAGTCGGGTCTGGTGTCGTAGGTGTACCAAAGTAGTGGCTACTACCTGACACGTAACTACTTCTTCTATTGAAATTCTGGCGATCATACAACCATTAGGGTAAGTATTGTGTTGCATTTTCTCTATATTACTGCAATTTAGAGAAGATTGGGTCGGTACGTAGAATAGAGGTAAGACCTTGTAAGTACTTGTTCTACTCGCAGGGCATCGATCCCTAAAACTACTTTTTTGCGAGCGCATCTGAGACATACCGTTCGAAGACTTCTACCTTTCAGATTTATCGAAGCATTTCCTTCCCTGGAGGTTGTAAAAAAGATTTAGACTTCGAAGTCCTCAACTAAGTATATATAGCGACTTCATATTTCATAGTTTTTGATGTTTCATCTTCCTTGATTTCAAGCTAGCATCTACATAATGATATTAGAAATTTTCCATAGCACCATATTTGTCCCCTATGGCAATGTCAGCATGACGAGAAAATGTTTCATCGACGACGGTACTCAAAGCATAGACGGAAACTATAAGTAGTTGAAAGTGAAACAGCGACTATATAGATATTACCACTAGATAGATGAAGAGACTACTAGGATTTTTTGAATTTTCAGATTGATAGTTATTATTATTTGTTTTTCCCACAGCAAGTATAATTTGATTCTTTTTTTTGGGAAAGACTTCTCTCTGCACCTAATATTTTCCGGTGCCCGGCAAGAGCGACATACTACTGCTGCGACGACTACTAGGTCGGCATACTACTATTCTAGGTACTTCTACTAGGTAGATTATATAAGTACTTGTTGTTGTCAAAGAGGATCTAGTACTAGTGACTACCGGACGACTATCCCGCAGCTTCTGAGGGTCTTCTCGCTGCTTAGAAGTGTTTAAAGTAGCCCAGCAGCGACGACAGAGGTTTTTTCCTTGCAGTAGACATTTTGGAGGCCACAACGACTTGTTGGGATTCGCGTACGTGTTGAACAAAAAGAACTACAAGGCTTGTCCTATACTTGACAAAAGACAACGCGAAGGGACTAGTGAATAGAGAATAAGGAGAACAAAGGAAACGAGACACGAGCTACAACTTTTCACTAAAGCCTTCAAAAACACTACATCTTCCATCTCTCACTACATCTGTCTGAACATCCTTACACTCTGATATCGACCGACCTGCTGGGAACTTCTCTCTCTCAACTTCTCTCTCTCAACTTCTCTCTCTCAACTTCTCTCTCTTCTCAACTTCTCTCTCTCAACTCAACTCTGGTGCTTTCCGTCGATGCACCACGACAACTTGCTGAGGGTAAAGGCTAATGGCTCGGTGGGGAGCGAATGTGGTCGAGGCCGCCTTGGCCGACCAAGAAGGCCTGAAGTATCCCTTGTCCGAACTGAAGGATGTCGCCTCCGTTATGGTCTCCACGGTCTGCGGCAAGGACCAGATCGCCAGTCTAAAGCGGGATGGACTCACCAAAGTCCGCTATGTGCGCGGAGATGGCAACTGCTTCTACCGGGCGATGGCATTTTGCTTCTTGGAAAGCCTGGTGTGCCCGAGCGGGGGAGGGAATGTACTACTACTTTGTGGCGCACGGAAGTGATGATTGTTGAATATATCGTGACAGACCGATCACCATCATCTTCAAGAACTTGTTCGTCTCTTACTAAACTACTGCAAAGTGTTAGTAACATGCTTACCCTAGCATACACTTGAGATTGAGAATAGCACGACTAGCACAGTGATACCTTACATTTGATTCCAAAACTGCAGGTTAACTTCCACGCGAAGCAGGATCCATCCACGGTGAAGTGGCGACGCGAACGTCTGACTTCTGTCCTATTGCCGCCAGATTTCGTTGCCGAGATCGAGGGGAAAGGGGCACCTGAGTTCAAAAACCTAATGCGCGACCTGAAGGAGATGGAGGACATTCGCAAATTGCACCGCTGTCTGATGAGTTCGCAGCACATGGACTTGTTCTTGTTAAGGCTCAACTTTCATTGGTCATCATTTAGATTGGAGTCACTGAAATCGAAGAGGGTCCCTCTGAGAGAACCAACAGGGGAAATAGGCGAAGGGAACAAAGGGGAGAGCCTTGGAACAGGGGAAATAAACGAAGGGAACAAAGGGGAGAGTGAAGGGAAAGGGGAGAGCCTTAAAGGGAGTCTCTTCCGTTCAGAGTCATGATGACCAATGAGTGCTGAGCTTTAATCTTGGTTTGGCTAGTGAGGCAGGGGATCGCTAGATGGATGCGAGGCCATAGTGGCGACAGAGCGCAAGCAGAGTTCGCAGGCAACTCGTTGGAGGAGTACATCAAAATCATTTCGGATTTGGACCTGGAGGCGTTTTTGGAGTCTGAGGTTTTGTGCATGGGCAAGGAAGCGGAGTCCTTGGTGCAAATCGCGGCTCCAAGGCTGTTTGATGTGAAGCTTCAGATTGTACCGTTGGACGAAGACAACGCCACGCATAGCAAGCCCTACGTGTATCCTAGCGAAGATTTCGTCTCCCAGAACGGAACTTACTACTTGCTCTTCAAACCTGGCCACTACGACTTGCTGTACAAAGAACGCGAATCGTCCGTCTTCCCGCAACTCGATACCTTGGAGGCGACGTGTATCTTCTGCTGCGAGACTGCCGATTTGTGCAAGGGACGCTTGCTAGCCAGTGGAAACTGTTTCCATCGTTTTTGCGCT
This sequence comes from Amoebophrya sp. A25, assembly GCA_905178165.1. Lineage (NCBI taxonomy): Eukaryota > Dinophyceae > Syndiniales > Amoebophryaceae > Amoebophrya > Amoebophrya sp. A25. Next base: position 42,796 of record CAJINU010000068.1, read on the forward strand.
GGCTGCTCACAGGGCAGCGAGGACTGGGCGCAGTGTCCGAAGTGCGATACACCTATCATCTCGTCGGAAGAGGATCACATTCGATACAGGAAGCACATGCAAGGCGTGATGGCGAATCAAGCGACGGCAAACGCCCAAGGAAGTTGGGCGGCGAAAGCCAATAGTGCTAAGCACATTCAGAGCCCGCAAAAACAGCCGCCGAAGGTACTAGTCGTAGTAGAGGTTTTTGTTATCGAAATTCAAATTTGAATTTGTCATTTTGTACAAGGAAGATGACAACTACATGTCGAAACAACATCCCGAAGAACCCCTCACAGGTGAAAGCGAATTATGGTTTTGGTGTTATTGGTTTGGACGACAACGATATGAACCGCTTGCCGATGGAGGAGCGACGTAAGAGGTGTGAGTCCCACTTGAGACAGTTGACTTCTCAGCTCACCGGTCAGCCCATCGACACTGGTCCTTGCAACCAACAACTTGTCCGCGGCAACCTTTCCCAAGCGCAAGCCCAAGCGAATCGGGACAAGTGGAACCGCGTGTCCGGAGGCCAGAAGAAGATCGTCTATGACGAAAAGGCGATCTATTTGACTTCGTTTTGTACCGGAGATTGGGGAGTGGACCGGGTCTCTTTGAGGGACAAGATGGAAGCGAAGTACATCAACGGGAGACAGAGAATCCAACGACAGTTGCTGGAGAAAAAAACTGGAGCAATCATCGAGTTGTTTGGAAAGTACTACTTATAGATACTAACTTAACTTGTGTTGAGATAATCATACTCTACCCGTCTTACATCTGGGGAACATCTCTTAATTAGTACTCTTACTCTTCTTCTTCGGAATCGCAATTATGAACCACTTTATTTTTTGATCTACTTGTTTGACTGTCTAATATAGTACCTACTGTTGATACAGTAGAAGATCTTTATTTAATATTTTAACCCTAAACTACCCTAAACCCTATTTATTTAATATTTTACCCCTATTTAATTATATTTAACCCTAATATCTTTCTTATCACTTCAAAACAGCAAAACTGAGAAGCAAGTTTGCGTGATTATCGGATCTGCGAAAGAGCGTGCTTTAGCTGTTTGCCTGATTGAGATTTTGAAGGTGCAAGCTGCGTGTTCTGCTGCCGGCGAAGGGATCAAAACGGTTCCACCTTCCGGCAAGTCCGTCCAGAACGCCTTGGATAAGTGCTACAAGTATGCGGCCCCTCTCTTGTGGCCTCACATGTACACCGAATTGATTACACTGGACGTAACTCGACCGAAAGACTTGACGACAAGGGGCGTCCCTAGATCGTTACAGACGGCAGAAATCGAGACCAAAGGGACTGTGTTGGCAATCGCGAACCCTGGCAGGGACAGTGGGGTGGACACATACATGCTGTGCGCAGTGGATGCCGCGAAGCTGGAGGAGGAGGTAAAACCGTTTTGATCTCATTCTTTCACACTTTCATGATAGACCACATGATGAATACAACATGTGGAACAATGAAAGACAACAATTTAAAACCTCCTAAACAAGTGTTGAGAAACATGAGCAAATATGTTTAAATTATTCAAAAGTCATATTGTTCATCCTAAATCCAATACAGGCGGGCCAACAGTTGAGTACTCCTGTTGTAAATCGCAGAGTGATCAAGCTGAGTCCTCAGCCGCAACCTGTACCTCAGCTTGTCGCAGTCGCACCAGCGCAGCAGAGGGAAGCTAGTCCTGACCCTAGCGTCTCCGAGAATGAGATGAATGAGCAGTCAATCACCATGAATGGAACAGCCGGCGTTGCCAGTAACAACTCTAATTCGGCAACTGACTTTCCTCCTCTCTCAGGAGTTCGAGGTACTAACAGCATTAAGGGAGCTGCTGCGAATGGAGGCACACCCGGCAGTACGCCTAAAGACGCAGGAAAACAGCCTACTGGACAACAAGGAACTTGTACTAGTCCAGGATCGAACTCTGCCTATAACCTGCTTGCTCCTGCAGGTGACCTTCCCAATGGTTCTACATCTTCTTTAGCATCTTCGACTAATCCAGCAGTGTTGCTAAACAATCTCAATGGCGGTTCATTGGCTACCTCTACCAATGCAACTTCCCAAGACCTCCACATCTCTGACGGGGCTCCTGCCAGCACTCCAGCTATGACGCCTGAGCAGCCGTCTTTAGATCCTCAAGGTTCCATGGAGGCCCAGCAACGCGACGATGTGGATAGAGCTTTGGATAATGGGCTTGCCAGTCAGTTCGACAATATTCCGAACATTCCTTCTGCCGCAGGTGGAGCTAGTTCTACAACATCAACTGCAAGTAATGCTCCGACTGTTCCTCCCGTCGTTGAGCAGCAATGTGCGGATCAAAAGAGTTGTTCTGGCGCCAACAGCGCCGCCGAGAATCAAAGTACAGGAAACAGTACTGGTTCCACTTCGGCTTCGGGTGTGAGTATCACAGCAAATGGCGGATTAGGAGGTGCTGTCAACATCAATGGCGTTAACACTTCTATGCAGTCAGCTGGTGCAGTCGCGAACGGAGGGATTGTTCCGCAGACGGGTCAGCCTTCTTTGTACGAACCAAGCAGTTACCGCGAACAGGATCCCGAGTTTCATAGTCTCAACAGTAGTTCGACTTCCTTTAGTACTGGGGAAAACGCGCAGCAGATGGACCAACAAATGACAAATCAGTTGGATCAGACGTCTCAAAACCAACAGCAGACTATGATGACAAATCAAATGAACAACACTGCAGCTGCTACCGCCAATAACAATATGAATGCACAAGCTGCCCAACAAGTTGCAGCACACCAGCACCAACAAATGAATGCCAATGCTATGTCGGTTGGAGGGGTGAATAATAATGGACAACAACAAGCCAACATGAATAATCAAGGTCAACAGCAACACCTCCAGCAACAGGGTATGGGAAGTGCGTATGGGGCAGCGTCCTGGCAGCAAGAGGGCATAAATTCCTGGCAGCAACAGCAGCAGAACCAGGGACAACACGATCAACAGCAACAACAGTGGAACAACAATCAATCGTGGGATAAGTCTGGCCTGCAGAAGTCCCGCACTAACAGCGTGACTAGCGCTCATTCTGCGAGACAGCAGAGTAACAATTCCACTTCCACTTCGCACATGCAGATGGGTGGAGGAGGGATGTACGGCCAACAGCATCAGGTGGATCCGCAATCGCAGATGCAAAATGGTGGTAATAATTCTGTCGGAGGAGGTGCGAGTAATTCCTCTGTGATGGGCGCCAGTAATAACTCAGTCTCAGTTAATATGGGTGCTGGCACAGCTGGTAGCAACAACACTATCTCGGGAGTTGTACAGGGACAACAAGCGCAAAATGTCTTTGGAGCTGTAAACAGCAATGGTCATCAACAGGGCCAGCAGATGATGGGAACTGCTGGCGCTGTAATGAACGGAGGTGCTGTTATGAATGTTGGAGGACAGCAGGCTCAGGCGATGATGAATGGTGGAGCTGCGCAACGACAGCACGCTTTTGCTCAGCATCAGCAACATCAGCAATTCGGAGCACAGCAGAACAATGTCCAACAACAGGTTCAGCATCAGCAGTCTCAGCAAATGCAACAACAAGCGCAAACACAGCAGGGGGGCATGAGTCAGCAGCAGGCTTTCCAGCAGCAGCAGCAGCAGTTATTACAGCAGCAACAGCAGGGTATGCAAATCATGCAACAACAGGTTACTGCTGCGCAACAACAACAACAGACGATGGCACACCAGCAAATGATGTATGCTGCGCAACAACAGCAACAAAACCAAGCGCTACAATCTTCCAATACTGCTTTGCAACAATCACAACATTCACTACAGCAACAACAACAGAACCAAAATAATCTTCAGCGTGGAAGCACTACGACTGCTAGCACCACTTCTATTCTTAGCAACACTGCCACCTCCTTTCAACAGCAGCAACAGCAAAATCTTTTGGTGCAGCAGCAATTCGCTAACACGTTGAACCAGTTCATCGAAGCCGAGCGTCAGAGGCAACTGACCTTCAATCAACCCTTAATTGCCGATTGTTACCAACAGTACTGTCAGTACCAGCAGCATTGGCCTGCTTGGAGACAGGGCGCAGCCACAAATCGCGAAAGCTGGAACGCAGTCTGCAAACACCTGTGGCTCATGCGGTACCACTTCCACAACAAACGAATGCAGAGCCGTGACAACCTGCAGGAACCTTTCCAGCAGTTGAATATGGGAGAGCTGGGTCTGGAGTTGCTACGCCAGTGGGTAGACCTCGTTCTCGGAAAGGAGAAGAATCCCGAGATGCGGCAGAAGTTGCTTTCCTCCGAAGTTGTGTGTAGAAACGAGAACGAAACGCTTTGGGTGAAGCAGATGCTTGGAACAGCTACCGCTGAACTGACTCAGACAGACGTGAACAATGCTAAGAAGTCCATGTCTGAGCTCCAACTTGCGGAGATGAGTAAATGGATCGAAGGTCAGGTGCTGGAGTTTGTGAATAGGAGAAAGGAGTGGGTAAATCGCCATGCTCCGACGACGCCGAACCTTCGAGAAATATATCAGCAGTTGGAGGGAAAGCGCGTTTTTCAGATTCACAACATCTACGAAGGGTATGTACAACTGTCGCTCAGCTGCTGGCAAATGTCCGAGGAGCTCGGAGAGAAGCATACCCATCTTGAACAGATCTTCGTGCAGGAGCGGCAGTATGGAACACAGCAAAACTACGGAGAGGCTTTCCATGCGATAATGCAGCAGGCAAACGGGGAACAAGCGGCACGTGACCAAGCGGAGCGTCAACAACAACGCCAACAGCAGCAACAGGTTGTTGCCCAGTTGCAGCAGCAGCAACAGCAGTTATTGAGAAACCAACAGGCTGCTGCGTTGCAAGTGCAACAAGGTTCACAGCAGCAGAATCCTTCGCAACAGCAAGGCTCACAGCAAGGACAAGGGAGTAACGTTGTTCTCCAACAAGGACAACAGGGTATGCTGAACATGCAGCAGGGTGCTCAGCAACAGGGTATGGTCGGCGCACAACAACAGCAACAACAAGGACAAAATGTGAGCCAGCATCAAGTCGTGAATAATATGAATCAAGTTGCAGGTCAACAACTACAGGCACAACAGCAAATGGGACTAGGTTCGAACAGCATGCTCGGCGCAAGTGGGCAACAAGGGCAACAAATATCAACAATGCAGCAACAAGTAGCGACAAATCTTGCCCAACAACAACAGTCTGCTGTGGCCAACCAAGTCGTCGCTAACCAGCAGATGAACAACATGACTGCTCAACAATTGCAGCACCACCAACAGCAACAGCACGTAGCCGCACAGCAGCAAGCTGCCCAACAGCAAGCTGCCCAACAGCAAGCTGCCCAACAGCAAGCTGCCCAACAGCAAGCTGCTCAACACCATCAGCAGCAGCAGCAGCAGCAGCAGCAGCAGCAGATGGCTGCGCACTCACAGCATGGTAGTCACAGTGCACATGTCGGTAATGCTGCCTCAATGGGTAATGCTGCGATTCAGCCACCACCCGCACCCTTTCAAGGCCAGCATCTCCAGCAATCTGGTCAACAGATTCATCTCACTCAGAATACAAATGCCCACCATGCACAGCAACAAGGTACTGACAGGATACTTTTTGAAGAAAACTTTATGCAAATGTCTGTGTCTTCAACAACAACGCTACCTGTACCTCTATCTACGAAGTAGAATATAATCACAGCATTCGGGACTGTTTCGTCTCATGTGGAACTTTTTTGACTACCAAATTATCAGGTCAACATCACGGTGAAATGGATAAGCATCGGGGTGGGCAACAAAGCGGAAAACATGTAGTGCTTACCTTTAGATTGGCAATTACTATAATTCTGTACTTATATACCTTTTACCTACTATCCTTACTTTTTCTTCCTAGTTAGCTTGGCTTCACCCATAATACTAAGATCTCTGGGGAATAATTTTGCACCTTCTTCAATCCGATATCAGCAGAATTTTTAAGCTCTAGCAGAATGTCCGAACACTATCGACAAGAGCGACAATCATCAATGATCTCTTCAGGGCCAATCTCAGTATGGAGCAGTCGCGGGCAATCATCAGTATCAACCACAGCCTAGGAGGGACCTTGACAGCGATTGGCGGTCAGGGCCTCGTGATGGTGGAGCGGCGAAATACAATAGCAAGGAGTCTATGACGAGTCAGCGAGGAGGGGTATTGATTAGCTTCTTCGCAATGAATGGACTTGCTTTTCCTGGACGGTAAGGAACAATCAACATTAACTATGTACAGTCATCAACATTATAACTATGTACAGTCAGGCAGCAACTTCAATCCTAGTACCTCTTCTCCTACTCATGAATCTCATTCTCCTATTAAATCTCATTTTCAGCAGGCTGGCGGTTGGCAAAACCAGCAAAACTGGAATCAGCAGACTGGAGGGCGTGCCGGTGGCTGGCCTGATTCTACTGGTCGCACTTATTCCATCTCTTCCCAACACGAAGCTTCCTATGGCGGTAGCTCATCTAGTAGTTACAGGCCTGCTAGCAGTCCTACTGGCGGACCTCAGTCCTACAAAGGAGGCGCGACTGGAGGTACTAACGTTGGCGGTGGTCCGAACACTAGTATGCAAATGCAAGGAGGGGCTTCTTCTTCGATGCAAGGACCACAGGGTCAGGGACAAGGTAGTATGCAAGGACAAGGTAGTATGCAAGGTCAAGAAAGTGCCGCAGACGCGGCAGCAGCTGTGCGAAAAATGGCTGCAGACTGGAACAGAAAAGACATGGAGTCTAAAGCGGGCTCATCCTGGAACAGCCAACGACCTTACTACGGTGGAGGACAAGATGGCTACGGGACCGGACAAGCTGCTGCGGCACAACCTGGGGGAGGAAAAGGTAATTAATTAGTTACGTGTTATGTTGAAATAGATCCTGGTCGTTTGTCTCTTTCGTGCGAGTTTCCTTTTTCCATGTTTTTTTAGTTGATTTGTCAAGCAAAACTTTTATTTTGACTACGACTGCTCATGGTCTCACTTATTTTTTTCTCGAATCCAAGGTACAAGCGGTGCCCAAAATGATAGCAGTGGTTATTACGGCGGCGCTAGTGGGAAGAACAGCAAGGGCGGCGGTGGTGCTGACTATGGCAACATAAACAGCAGTGGTCAAAATCAGCACGGAGGCTACAATAGGACGACTTCCTATAGTTCAACAGCCTATAGCGGCAATGGAGCTGGTTACAACAACATTTCGAGAGGGCCACAACTACCGCAGAACAACCCCTACGCAGGTGGGGGTGGCAATGGCACTTGGAGGTCGGGGGGTGAGTCAAGCGGTTACGAAGAAGCTTGGCCCCCAGGCGCTGGACGTGGCGGTAAAGGAGGACAGTTCGCAAACCCTCCTCCACCGCCAAATCCAGGTGGGAGCATGACCGTAGGTGGCAGCGCGTCCTCAACGGCAATTGTATCAACGCCGACTGGGGGCTGCACGCCTGGAGGCGACAACAACAGTTTAACTGCAGTAAACAATCTGAATCTTTCCGGTGTTCCTTTGCCTCAACAAGCTGGTGCTGGGGCACCACTAGTAAATGTCTCGGGAGTCCCACCTTCAAGCGGAATAATACCTCCAGAGGGCCCGCCCGGAGGAGGTACTACTGCAACGTCTAGTGTTACAACCGCCTCTGGCGTAGCCCCTCTAGGAGGAGCCGGCGCGGCTAGCGCTTCTGTTGGTGGCGGAGCTTCTGGCGGTGACACTTCTGGTGGTAGACAGGGTAGTGTAGCAGAGAACTTGACACCAGACACAGAGGACTTCACATCTTTGGTACCCTTGATAGCGCAATTTAATAGTTGCTCGGCGTCGGAGAGTAAGGAAAGTCTTCCGCCAACCGGAGCAGCTAGTGTGAAAGATGGCGCTAGTGTTGACGAGAGTGGCAATACTTTATCAACTGCGAGTGGCGTAGCTACAACAGCGAGCGGCGCTTCTAGTGCGGGTGTAGCAGGGGCTTCTAGTGCGGGCATAACAACCAGAGAACCTTCTGCAGCAGGGTCAGATAACAACTTGAGCATAAACATATCTGGACCTTCCTCAGCTGGCGCAACTGGTGGTGGAGGCTCGTCAACTACCAATGCTAGTGCAGTAGGGGGAGTGCCCTCATTAGCAGCAGGTGGGCCAGCACTGGTAGGAGACGTCGTGTCTGGTGACGTGAAGGCAGACGGCGGAAAAGCGGCCAAAGCTTCTGGAGGAAAAACTGCAGCCGTACTTGATTAGCATTTTTTCTTGTCGAAATATCAAGTCAATCTTTATCTTATCTATTGTCGCTTTTTAGGAGCATGGATGAAGAATCTTACTCATCATGGGAACGTTTTCCTACAAAATTAAAATCAGGCCTCTAGCGCAGAGACCCCTCGTGGCAAGCAAGATAGCAAGGGAAGCACTCCAGACGGGGAGCAGGTTGTTTCGCCGATAGTCCTCCATCAGAAGCCTAAGGGGGAAGCTGATGGCAGAAAAGGAGCCTCTGGTGCGGGAAGCGAAAAGAAACAGCCAATACATCTGGCGCCATGGTACGTCAACGCGAAGAAAGCTACCCCAAATGCAGGCGGCGTTTTATCGGGCACTAGTGCTGCTAGTAGCAGCACATCTACTTCTGCTCAAAATGGAGGTGTCGATGGCAAAGACAGTAGCAGTGCTGGTGCGGGTGCTGACGCTAAAGTCGCTTCTGGCCGTAGTAAAGACGCTAATACAGCTTCTGCCGCTAGTAAAGATGCCAACACTAGTACAACTTCTGCCCCTACAACAACTACAACAACTTCTTCTAGCACGTCAGTGTCCGCTGGAGCTCCCTCTGGTGCGAAAGACCCTGAGACCTCAACTGCCTCTTCTTCCTGGAGCAAAGGTTGGGACACGTCTAAAGATAGTTCCCTTCCAGAATCAACGAATAGTAGTGGAGGAGGTACCACAGCTACGGGAAAGGAGCACAACGCGGCACAGGTTGGGAAAGGCGGTGGCAAAAAAGGTCAACGGAAAGGCGGCAAGGATGGCGGGAAAGGTGGGCATGACGGAGGAAATAATGCCGGAAATAATGCCGGTAACTCTTCTAGTGCTGGTGCTGGTGGTAAAGACAATAGCAACTCTCTTAGTGGTGCAGGTAAAGATGGAAGTAATTCTCAACATGCTGGTGCTGGTGGTAAAGATGGTCCTGGTGGCAACAATGCCTCTGGCGGCCCTGGTGGGAAAAACGACATCAATAAGACGCCAAAATGGGAGTTCACCTACAGGGAATTTAGGGATCAGCTAAACGCTCCTGGACAGAGTAATGCCACAGCGGATACCGTGGGCCTCAACGTCTTTAGCTTGAGTGACAACTTGACGTGGACGAACGAGAGGAATCCGACGAAACAAGCTGAGAAATGGAAGAGCGCAGCGAAAGTCTTTGCGACGTCGATCCAAAGTACTTACATTTTCGCTGTCCTTTGCGTCCGTTGCAGCTGATGCGTTGCAGCTAATGTGATTCTTAGTACATTCTATCCATGAACAAGATGTCATCCAATTGTTCTCCAAAGGCTCCAAAGGCTATTCAATTTTCTTCTTCATCACTGTATCATGCCTTATAACTACTCAACACTAGTACTTTCACTCAACACTACTTTTAGGCTTGAAGTTCGAGTCCGCCGCTCAAGTGAAAGCTGCTGCCACCGACTTCGAGTGTTGTCTAGAACAAGTTGGGATTGACCGGATATGCCTCACGTTCGAAGAGTTGGAGTACCTGAGCCCCAACGGCCTTGCTGGCGGAAATCCTCATAACAACAAAAACAACAACAGCCACAATGGTGGAGGTGGGCAAAATGTTGATCGTGACAATAGCAGCAATAGTGGAGGTGGCGCATCTTCTAGCAGTAGTGGACCTGGAGGTCAACAACAAGGTCAACAACAAGGCCAACAGCAGTATAATAGGTATGTTGACCGACTGGACCTTGCTTTCAACGTTGCACAATGTCGACTAGCTTGGCCAGTCATTGGGGATTGGCGAACAAAGGGTGAGCAGACCATTTGGCCCTTAGCTATCATTGGTCGTCGCAGCGAGAGGAAACGCGGAAGACTCCTAGTCTCCCTCTGGCGTATGCAATTCCACGCAGGCGGACCGACCAAGTCTCTCGACATTGCGGATGTCTTATCCCTAACCGACTTACACGCCTTATCGAAGTGGGATGCGAGACCGGAATTTATTCGCCTAGGAAGCCAAGACCCAGCTGCCAAGATGAACTCTTCTTCTAATATGATGGGGACGAATTTACAGCCACTAGAGAATGTGACGAAGAAGCAAGCCACGAACTTCAACTGTGCGCATACGGGGACAAGGAAGCAGTTTTTTACGGTGGTGATCCGAAGCAAAGCATCCCCCCACTCGAAAGACCATGAGTCAGCGGCGAATGATAATGCGGTACAACGATTTCATTATATGATGTTCTTTTCTTGTACAACAATTTTAATTTTATTGATTGTGGTCACGCAAATTTCCTCAAACAAATGATCCTGTACACTCTTGACTATGAAGATCACCTACATCTAATTACTTACTGTCCAGATTCCTATCCACCATCACCAACCAGGTCCTAAGCCACATATCGAAGATGATGAACGCCGAAGGCCAACAAGGCTCAAGGTTTAAAGGAGGTCGAGGTATGGGTGGTCCAGCAGATCCTTGTGGGGCCAGCGGCAGCAATGTCACGGCGCAGTTCATGAATGCGCATGAGATTTCGCAGTTGGCAGGTACTGCTTTATCTTATGGTTGAACTGTTGGTAGAGATCGAACTTTTCTAAAAACGGATGTTTTTCTTGCTCTTCATTGTCATGTAAAAAAAACTGAAGATACATCGTCCATCAATCTTCAAAACTTTTTCCCACCACGATAGGTAATGGTCTCGACCGATTGGGCGTTACCGCCACCGCTGCCAGCGACATTGTGTTGAAGAAATTGAAGGATCTGCCAAGGCTCCACCGTGAAGGACGCAGCTTGAACAAGCAATTTCTTGGCTTCACCGAGAAAGAGGGCGTCGACATTTTCCACTTAAAAGGCGAACAGACCGAGTTCTTCGAGTCTAAGAAAGACTTGTTGCAGAAAGTGACGCAAGTCCAAGGATCGGGCGCAATTTTCCTGGAAGCCACTGACACAACGGCCGTGGTAGTGTATGGAAAGCAGGTTGCAAGGGTTCACTTTCGACGGTATCTGCAATTGTTGCAGGAAGAGACTCTAGACATTCTGTCTTTAGTAGAAACCTTGACCTCTGGTCCGCATCCGCAAGACGTGTGGGTATCTAGATCGATCAAAGGCCACGAAAAAGTCTTCGGAGCAGGAGAGGAGACCGAAGCCATGCGGTTCTTAGCTCTAGATAGTGGTCGACATTGGGGACACACGAAATACACCGTGCTTGTTCCACCAGCAAGCAGCGAGGGAGGTGGCCTCTCAGTCGACGACTCCAGAATCGACTTTAAAGTGCTTGCTGGTCACTAAATTCCCCACTCCTATAGATGCGCTCCTCAGATTCAGAGGACCACTTCTAGGGACCTCAACCTGAATACCTCATCAAAGTAGCTGGACGAAAAGTAGAATGGCCTTCTCCCCACTAGATGACTTTTTCATTTTATCCTCCTAGAATTAATAGTGAATTATTCGGCTATAGTCCACCAGTGTTTCGATCACGATTATATCGCAGTAGTTCGTATCCTTTTTACGAGTAACCCTCAAAGAAGAATCATGATAAAGTTCCCTTTGTTGAAGGTCCCTTTGTAAGTTCCCTTCCTGTTCTCCCCAGAATATATATTTGCTCCTAGATGATGGGTTATTTCGATGCTTCGTTATGACTACACCACAATTCCCAGCGATATGCCGATCGCCTCACTCATAGCGCAGACACTCAGGTCGGGGCGAACAGGGATCTTGTCTGTGCGGTACCATATTCGACACCACAGGAACAGTGGTCGATACCAACGCCCCTCACATGCTTATAAATAAATTTTCCCCGCCTTTGTTTCCCGTCACACAGGTGGAAATCCTCCAGTCGTCCCAGCTCTCTGATGTAGTCCCGTCCCCTTCGTTTCAATTTACAACCTACTAGTAGATGAATTGGATCTATTCAAAAGGAAAAAAAAATTAGAGCCAGAAGTTTTGGTAGTCGTTGTGTTAGAATCATATTTTCAACCTTTATTTTGAGGATCTTCAATAAGAGAAGTTCAATTTGTGTGTAGCACAAAGGGCTGATCCGTAGAGAGGGTGCAGTGGCGTACTAGGTAGAGAAAACGCCATTGTACTCGACTTAAAGTCTGATTTTCAGCAAAATTTAATTATCAAGCGCACGCTCGAGGCGGATCTTCGGAGTTGTTCGTTCAAGGAGGGATTAGCTCGAGATCACCTCGGCCACGTGTGCCGCGCAGCATGTAGTAAAAGATGTTGTATCTGCTAGAAGGTCAAGATGTATCAACAACTCCTTTCATCACACTTGTTAATTACTACTTTTGTACCTCCAACTTGAATTTGATAAAATCTGACATATATGCGAAATCAAATCAAAAAAGTAACCGTAAGATCTTCATGTTTATCGAGCATGACCAATATGTCTCTGTTGTACATGTTCTCCTCGCCAGACCAGGTGCCGCGGTGTTGATAATGCTGCCTCTCCTTCTCAGGTAGAGGAGAAGGGGACTGAATTATCAACACGAAGATGATTTTTTTTTCTGATTTTTTCTTTCTCTCTGTCAGTCTCTCGTCTACGTAAGAATCTAGACAACTACCTGTAAGAACTACCCTAGAAGTACAGGTAGTTAATAGATGCATGATGGGGTCGTGGCAACGTCACATTAACTGTCTTAAGAAAGTACTAGAATCATTTTATATATAATGGATGATTCGAGGAGTGCCTGTGTCCTCCTCTACGGGTCTTCTTCTATATGATTTGTTCAAATTTCTCATGAAGTTTACCTACAACTACTTATTGATTCACAAGATAATATCTAAGACTAAATCAAGCATCAACAATCAAATATCGTCAAAATTCTTGCGCCGCTGATATTCGGAGTAGTCCAGATCCGATCGCTCGTTATTGTTTTTACCACCAAGATTTTAAGTGTCGCGACACGACGACAAGAGAACCCTACTTTCCTCACGAATTATATTGACCCATGATGATTCCTACTCTATTCTTTAACATCCTACTTCTATCACTTCTGCTGAATCACTCCAGGGAGTTCGTTGAAACTTGCAGAGTACTACTTCCGGACCCACTCAACTGTCTTTTTACTAAAGGAACGATGGAGCGGGACTCTGAGTGCATCGAGAGTTTTGAGAGTTTGAGTCTCTTGAAAGAGAGGAGAGAATGAAAATATAATTGCGATAGTTCATCAACGAAGCATCTTCAATTGGAAAAATGAAAAGTTTCTCTGAAAGGGAGGCATCTCGACATCACTGCTTACTCAATGATGTACAGCACACAGCTACGCATGGTGTCTCTGCTCAAAACGTCACATGAAAGCAATCCTACCACAACTCCTTACCCCATTTAAAAGTAGTTTTAGCACAATCAACGCTAACAATTCCAAATTTTTTACTTCTATAACAAAGTATCTTCTACTTACTCGTACAACCACTACGTACTTAAATAAGCCTGGTGCAATTACGGTCATCTTGAAACAGCTGAATTTTTAACAGAACGAAGATGGGCGCTTACGACCACGAAGAGGGCGCGGAAAGGTGGGGCGAGCAGCATGCTCATGCAGGCGGCGGAAGGTCTCAGCACTACCACTGGGTTCCGAAACACGAGAAGGGTGAGCGGAGGAAGCACAAGCCTGCAGCACAAGCTGATGTAGCTGTAGGACGAGAGGCAGCTTCTAATGTAGAAGGAGGGGCCAAGATCAAGAAGGAGGTAGGCCTAAACGGGGGAGAGGAGACCCTCAGTTCTTCTAAGATGAGTTCTGCTTCTTCGCGCACAAGTAGTTCTAGCGGAGTTCGGAAGAGTGGAGTAACAGAAGTGAGTTCCTCGAGTACAGAAGTGAGTTCCTCGAGGACAGAAGTTGTAGAGTTGTTTGCGAAGAAGGATATGGATATGACCCACGGCGCTGATAGAAGTGTTGTAGCGAGTAGAGCAGATAAAACGAGTCTCGTTCATCTCGCTGGTGATGATCCACCTGCTTCCGGACAAGAAGTTGCAGAAGAAGTAGATGGACACCAAAAGAGCAATCAAGACGCGACTACAATAGTGCAGGGTGATGCAACCAGTGCAGTGAAGAAAGAACACACGTCTGGCAACAAGTGTAACAAGACTAGTAAGGCTACCAAGCACAAAAAGCAGGACAACTCTGGGGCGTCTGGTAGTACTAATGTGGAGGAGATTAAAGTCAAGGACTGCACCAAGGATGTTGTGGATGTCTCTGTTACGATAGAGATTGGAAAACGAAAACTTCGACATTAAATTTAAATTTTCTCAAGTTCTCGTCTAAGGTCTGACAATATGTTATTAGATAAATACCCCACCAGTTCCGCTTCTGTCAGACTAACACTAGCTCCCCCGCTGACGGGATAGCACTTGCCGGCGACATCGATCCGGTGAAAAAAAGTAGATTGTTTTGCATGATCAGCCAGGACGTACCTGGCATCACTCACCCGTTGAAACGGCCTTCACCTCACTGACGACGCCGCTATCTAACCTATCTTTTGTTTCGTTTAAGGTCCTCTGATAATGTGTTAGGTAAATTAATACTTAAATTTCTCGTGTAATATGGATGCCAGTGTCCACCGTATGAACCATGCATATACTTCCCTCTAAAGCCGACGTGTCCAAGGAAGAAGGACCAATGTATTGTCAGTACATGGAGACCTTGGACCTGTCAAAGAAGAGCGTTGATGCAGAAGGCATGAAAGCCTTATGCTCCTTTCTGGTGGACAACGGAATCTCTATCGGCGTGCTGAATCTTCAGGGAAATTCGATCTGCGATGCTGCTGTTGTTTACTTTTATGAGAGGAGCATGGGTAAAAATTGAGGAACAACAACTAAAGAACGTAGTGAGTTTGTAAATCTTCTGCTTGCTACTTTCCAAAAGTCTCGTGGTCAATGTTAAGGAGAACAAGGAAAAGCACAGTGTCACTGTGTACTACTTATCTGTCCGAGCCTCTCGTTCCATATTGTCCCTCCACTCTGGTGGCGCTCAAAGCGCTAAATGAAAGTAACCGGTTAGTTTTCACCTCTACAAACTTAGGCTTAGCCGGCTTTCAACGAAAACATATTACGGCTCCACTGAGCACATCCTTTTCTCCTTTCATATCCCAGCCAAGGTGATTCTTTTGCAGGAGCGCCCATTCCGGGAGATCGTTCTCACGGACAATCAGATTACACCGCTGGGCGCTTTCTCACTTCTGCTCGCTTTCCACAAGTTGAAACATTTGTATCCGGTGAGAGTCGAGCAAGAGAATTAAGGGTACAAGAAGAGGGCTCCCATTTTCAGAGGCATCTTGGTCCCGTTTTTAAAGGGAAAAGGGGACGACCCAAGATGCTGCTGGGGATGGGTTTCCATTATAGTGCTAAGAGAAGACTGAAGAAGAAGAAGATGCGGCAGACGCCGGTGGCGGAGGGGGAAATGCGTGGACGAAATTCGATACAGTAGTAATGGTTGGTTTTTTTTGTGTGTTTTTAGTCCTCTTATTTGACGCAATTGTTCAAAAATGAAGATCTTCAGATTGGCTCCGATTGATGATTGAAAAACTCATTCCCCCCCCCCCGCACTTGACTCTTCAACCAGGGCCCAGTTGTCTACCATTCCTGTCTGCTGCATTTGGACCGGAATAGCGTGCCTACGACCGACAAAGCGGAGTTCACTCGAATTTTAGAGGGGTCGGGGATCAAGTACTCTCAGAACTTGATTTTTTGATCTTTCGTCAAGAACTACCTCCCTTTCCAGCTTACATCAAGACTTTCTAGTTTCAAACGAAGGTCGCTTACCCACCCCCTGCAATTACAGGTTAGGTTTCGTTCCCAGCTGCGTGAGCAAGAGGGATCAGTGTCCTCCAGTCGCTTTCATCAATTTCGAGAAACAGGAAAAGGCGTCACCCTGGAAAAAAGATCCGGCTTTTCTTTTCAAAGTAGCAACCGCTCAGATGGATCGCCTCTTCGGCAACCTCAAATCCAACATCCCCAACCTACCAGAAGAGGCCAAGGCTGCTGCTGCAGCTGCTGGGAGTAGCAATGTTACCACTGCAGGAGCGACGGCCTCGAAGCGTGGCGCTGTAGGACAGACAAGTGGTGGTAAGGGTTGTAACAAGGGCAACAACAATAAAGTTGGCAAAGATTACACCAACAGTTATCATGGAAGCTGGAACAATACTAAGGGAGGCAGCTATTACACGAGCAATGAAGTAGATTACTACAACAACACATCTAAAGGAGCCTACGCAGCTAGCGGTGGCCAACAACGAGGCCAGTACCAGAACTACAACGGAGCTGGTGTTGCTGGTAAACAGGGACTACAGAATTTTGCTGATCCATATCATCTGTATGGAGCAGCAGGTGGTTCGCAGAAGGGAACCAGTGCTGGCGGATCCAATACTATCGGAGCAAGCAACACGACTACCTACTCAACAGGAACTGATCAAACTTCTGCAGCAAGTGGAGTACAACTAGGAGCAGCTGGTGCCAGAGGTGGCGCAGCTTCTACGACAGATCCTTTAGCCTTTGCCAGTCCTTTGCCTCCGTTCTCGTGTGATTTCCCGCTTACTTCGCCACCGATTGGAAGTAACACGACCACGTTTTCCGGTGGTAGTAGCACTAATGGAGGTGGCAGTAATGTGACCGATGTGCTGGTTGGTCAGACTAAGATGGCGGAGAATTTATTGAGCCAGCAAGCTAATAGCATTGTGCAACAGATGCAGCAGCTTCAAATGCAACAACAGATTGGGGGCAACCCTACAACTGGAGGCATTTTTCCTTTCGGCGCTCCTCCGGTATTGCCTTCGTGTGCTCCAGTGGGTGCATCATCGTTCTTGGCAGGAGGTGCAAATAATGCTCTCCCTTTCGGCGCCGGTGCGCCAGCGATTCCACCCCTGGCGCCATTTCCTACTGGAACACTTGGGGGTGGCGGTTGTCCGCCTTCGAGTGCAGTAGCGCATTTGTACAACGGTGGTGCGGGAGGCCTAGGCACGATGGGAGCGGGAACACTCTTCAACGTTGGAGCAGGACTTCCTTTTTCGCCGACAGCTCCAACTGGCACGTTCGCCGGTCATTTGATTCCTTTGCAATTACCCTCTGCGTCCGTCGTGTCTGGGCCACCGGCGACGGCCACTAGAATGGCAGGAGGTGTCCTCGGAGATGAAGGTGGTACATCCGGAAAGAAAGAGGTAGTAGGAGATGAAGGCATTGTTCCTGAGGGAGTAGACAGTGAAGAACTCCAAAGACAACCGCCTACAGAAGATCCGCCACCGAAGCCGCCAGTGGAGGTGAATGAGCAAGAATCTGAGATCATCGAGCTCTACTTCCCAGCAGGAGGGTTCTCGCGTACACCGCACCCTCCACCACCGAACACGAAACCTCCTCCGGGGAAGACATCTCTCAGTTGTCCTGCGCGTCCCTACCTCGACATCTCTTTCCGCAGTGAAGAAACGGATCGCGATGAAGACTGCGTTGCGGAATATGTCCTGGATGAAGTGGAGGAGGAACAGGTGCAAACACAAGCACTCTGTCGTGGCACGATGATTGGCTCTAACTCTAGTACCACAAGAGAAGATATTAGTAATAATGATCAGACCTCCTCCCAGGTGGAAGGAGAATGTGACAATGATAAAAACAAGTCCTCTATTCCGCGCACAACGTCTGAGCACACGAGCAGTAACAAGTCTGACGATTCGGGCACAAAGGCTGAAACCTCTAGTCGCTCACCTGATACAAACCCTGAGTCGCCGCAGCGGCAGCGCCAAGGTTTATCGAGTTCGAGTCGACGGGTATGAGATAACTTAATTAGATGAAGACTTCTCTCAAATTTAGTATTGGGCCCTTCTCCTGAAGTGGAGTCCGGTATTAAGTAGTCCCGTCGACAGTTTCGGAGTACTGATCTGGGCAATTCACCATGACCATTCTCGCAAATTTCTAATCTGAACCTCCTAGATGTGTCATTCGTTTCATAAAGCACCTCGGACCAAGATGCAGCTCTTCTAACACCTTCCGTCCAAGACCTAGCCAGCCCTGATTGCGCTCGATTGGACGTCGATGCTAGTACCAGCTGCAGTGCGTCTGTTTGCCACCCTTCGCCGACCGAGATTCGCTCTTCTTACACTGCCTCGCTCACAAGTTCCAGCACCAATGGGGTATTTGGTGGCGCGCCGTCGGCGTTTGTGGTGTACTCTCGCAATTTGCTATTGGATGTGCGGAAACAACAAAGACAGAAGGAAGAAGCAGAGAACAAAGATGCAAAGTTGGCGAAAGATCAGAAGAAGAATCCAATGTTGGCTTTGCACGTCATCACTGAGACGGACATCCGTCGTACGCTTTTTGCACGCTTACTCTCTGAGATTGAGGAGACCCAAGAATTGATTCTGGGCGAGACACCAGCTGCTGCGTTGAGTCTCGTTCAGGCTGCTGTCCTTCTCACGATCGGATTGAAGCACCGTGTGTGGCGTTGCGAACGTGCCAAGTGTGGGTCTCTTTATGGCAGTATGTGTTATGTAAAATTCAAGAATGAAGATAGAAGACGTAGAGGTGTTTTCGAGAGGCTAAAACGAAGAGAACGTATTATTTAGCTACCAAATGAAACCTCATGCTCATGACTTCATTCTCTAACTCCGGTTTGATCTGAGCAAAGCCTTTTCGATTGAACACGAAAGCCTACAACAAGCAGACGACACGACCCACATGATCGAGGAACGCACGAGCACGAAGTGGAAAGTTGTGACCCTATGGGATGGTTGGCTGGAGTTGCAGGATATTCTAACTTTCGTCTCCAATTCTGTCACGACAGCTAGTAATGAGACCGAAAAACGCCTCGCTGCAGAGGAGAACAAGACTCTAGAAGATATCCGTGAGCAAGCGGCCAATATGAATTTCATCCGCGAAATCTTTGAAAACGAAGCGAGTTTGGCCTTGCAGCCATTGGATGCAAGTTTGGCGGTTCAGTATCTTGTTATGGCTAACTCAGAAACAGAATCGTGAACGTGATTCTGCAATTTGCGAAACAGCTACTGCTATCACTTATGTAGCCAGGGGCGTTCCCTATTTGTTGACAATGTTCCAATACAGACTCAAATCTAATCTCAGCGGCAAACTCCATCTCGATTTCGGACCACCGCCAATGCCTGATCTGGAACTGCCACCGCTGCCGCCGCCTGATATACCGGCTGTGATGGTGCCACAAGGTAACCCTGTGAGGATGGAAACGCCGCAAGGCGTTGACGTTGTACAACCTTTGAAGACTACTCCTGCCTCAGCAGTCGTAGTGCCTCCAGATGCGACAAGCACAATCAAGCACGTTCGTGTTGTAGAACAGCCACCTCCACCTGCTCCTCCTGTACCACCAACTTCTAGTAATCATGCTGTTTGTTCGACTTCAAGTTCGTGCTCTGCGGTTGTCGATAGAATCATCAACAGTGGAGCGAGTACTAGCTCTGCTGTGCAAGCTGCAAGGGGCAATGCAACTGGTGGATCTACTTCGACGTCAAACGCGTGTTTGAATACATCCAATCAGTCAGGTGTAACTGTAAACAATCAGATTGATGCTGGTGCTTTTCCTCCTTCTGGATCTGCGACGGCAATCGATACGACCGGTGCTATGTTGAGCGGAACTACCTGTCTCGGCAGTAACAGTACGGTCCACAGCGATGCTGCTTTCGGAGGTAGTTCAAAAATCGAAAATGGTCCAGCTGCAACATCGAGTTTGAGTACCTTCTCAGCTGGTGCTCCGAGTTTTGTACCCAGTTTCATTACTGCTGCTCAAGGAGCTGCTGGGACTGGCGCTAACACTAACCACTCGTCTGGTGTCGGACATCAACACCATACTAGTTCTTCCAACACAAGAACTAGTATGCATAGTTGTACCTCTTCTGCCGACGCCGATTTTTCTTCGGTTGGCATACGTGGAAATGCCGCATTTACACCGATGGAGCACCTTGTGTCCGGTGGTCCGGGACTAATGCACCAGTCTGCGGCTAGAGTCCCGCAGACTCAAGGGGCGGGAGCAGCTTTTCCGCCTTTGCCACACGCTGGTGCTGCTGGAGGGTCGGGACAAGGAGGATCAGGCTCCTTTTAAGGGTCCGCTAGATCGGGTTCACGTTGCCGCTCGTTTTGCCGCTCCTAAGGGAGAGGGGCATAACAAGCGGGGGAAGCGAACACCAAAAACCTATCTCTAACACTTGGCAGCAGCAGCAGCAGCAGCAGCAGCAGCAGCAGCTATGCAGGCGTCGTTTGGGAATGTTCCACCTGCCTCAGCCGGAGCAGGACCAAATATTCCTGTCCTAGGGGCAAACGCTGCGAACGCTTTGCAAGCCTCCGCCGCAGCGAGACTTGGATTTCTTATGAGGTTGGTTCTTTTGTCGACAGTTCTGAAAGTGAATCATCGCAAAAATTTAGGTTGTCTCTATTTGAATTCACTACATATTACATGTAGAAACATGAAAAACAAAAACTAAATTTTTCCTCGCACCTCTAAGCCTTCCCCGTCCACTCTTCCACCCACAAGTGCTCTGCCGACCGGTTTCTTACCGCTTCCGTTTTCGACTCCGCCTCTTCCTGGTGCTCGATCTGTGCTTGGTTCTCTGTTCAGCTCTCTTGGCCAGATGGGTGCTGATCCTTATGGCACACGCTTCCTAGGATGCCCGCCACCATGGAATCCGAACCCTAACATGATGCATCACGCTCCAGGGTCACTTCAACAGCATTTGAGAGGATACCACAATAACCATTCGACCGCAGGATGGAATGCAGCAAACAATGGTGGAAAGGGGAAAAGTGTTGGGGCAAATCAATATGGCGCAACTGGTGGGGCGAATCAATATGGCGCAAATGCTGGTGGGGCGAATCAATACGCGAACAACGGAGGTGCCATGAACCAATATCATAATGGAGCTGGAAAGGGAGTTGGAGCTGGAGAGGGCTCTTTCTATGGAAAAGGGAGACGACGACATCCAAGATTTAATTTGAACGTGCCGGCGCCACCTGGTAGTTTGTAATTTTTTCGTTGGTTCTTCGATCGATCTTGAAAAAGAAGAATTGACTGTTGTTTACGCGTAGCAGCAAAGTAAAAGTTCTCACTTCCTCTCAGACCCTTGTTGTCCATAGCAACTTAATTTCCATCCCCTCACAGCTGGCAAAGGCTACGACACTGCCTCGAAGAACTACAAGACGAAGGCCAAGACTGCTTCGAATACGACTGAGAAAGAGAAATCAACAGCTTCTACAACTGGTGAAGTAAAAGAATCAACATCTTCTTCTGTATCTGTATCAGTATCTGGTTGTGTACAAGCCGCCGAACAAGTGACGGAGTCAGCCGCGGCTGTTGTTGATGAGGTGCCTGCAACTGATGTGCCAGAAATAGTTGCGGAACAGCAACAGACTAGTACTACAGCAGAAGCCGGCGTCCCGGAATTCGCTGCAGGTGACGAAGAAGCTAGTTATATCACAGCAGGAGATATTAATGACCAAGCTGTTATGGATGAGGGAGTGGCGAAAGACGCGGATGCATATGCTGCGGAGGAGTAGATGCAGTTGAGTTGATATGATGGTGAAAAAAAAACGATATCTGTTTGTGAACGTTATACTAGACGGTAGGGGCGGTACTAGGACTATGTAAAAGATTTTTAAGGTGGTGAAAGAGACGCAAGTTCTTAGAGCTAGTATGAAGAAGTCCTAGATAAAGCAGCGCCATCGCAGATGGTGGTCGAGCCGCACGGGCGGGTATATTTTTATGTACAATAGCGAGCAAATATTGTGATGCAAAGACGCTACGAGCTATCATGAATAGGTATAACCTGTATCCTAACGGGAGTGAGCGCGCACGCACTCTACCCACGCGGGCATGACATGACTAAAAATATTAGGCTGAGAACTAGTTTCTTGATCTCATTCTTCATCTTGAACAATGTTAGACTTAAAATGTTGTACTTAGGTCACTGCACTTAGTCTTAGTTATACTGTGATGTACTGGGTAATAAATAAGAGTTGAGATGAGTACTTATCATTATCAGTTTTTTTTTGTCTGGTACAACTGCGAGGACAACAAGAATAATTGCGATGTGTTTCATTACAGTTTATCGTACGTTCTTCAAGGTGCGCCGTCGTACTTCTGCGTGGTGCAGTGCATCAGTACCATCTAGAGAGTACCATCTGGAAAAAACGCTAAATTTGAGACTAGCATGACACGATTATGTATTCCATTGTTACTGAACAATTTTTTATGATTCTTGATGTTGTTATCGATATCGTTATTATTTCATTTTGTTGATCTTTTACGTAGAATCTATCATGAACAATGACATTTATTACGGCGTAATTATTGTGGTACCTACTGGGGCACGATTGACATTCGTGTATATTGTTTTATTTAGTGTTTTTTCTAGAAAGATCGATGAAGATCTCCAATATAGATTTGTGCAGAGCATCAGGGAAATGTAGGGTAAATGTCGCGGAAGATAATACTGATTTTTTGAGATGGTCACGGACTATCATTCTTCCTTAGTGTGTGGGTTAAACGGGTGATGTCTGTATATATCTGAGTAGTAGTTCCTACTCATCATAACTGCAACAGAAAGGAATTTGCATCGCAAGGACTAGAAACTTATTCAATCAAGATTGGCGTGGAAATGAAATTTCGCCAGTCACTAGAAAATTGATATAATGAAGTGGGCCTCTCTGTTATCTTCCCCGGAATCGATAGGATGAGGCGGAGACACCATGTCGACGGAAGAGCCGAAAACACCAAGCATTACAGCGCAAGTTACGGCTTATGGTGCTCGTGGGGAAGATTCTAGAGCAAATTTCGCAGTCTGCTAAGCGTCGCAATTTTTCCAAGAATTTGAGGTAAAAAAGAATTTTCGTGACACAAGTGGTTCGTTGTCCCACCTAATACTCCTTACGGCTTCTATGAGCTCTATGTATTCTTTCATGTTGTACGTAGGAGGTAAAATGAGGTCGTTCAAGTACATGTTGAGTACCAAGAATTATTTGTACGTAGCCAGTTTAACTGTTTTTTTCTTCATGTAAAGATTCGAATTTCAGCACAGGAGGCTGGCAGAAAGGTGTGATTGAACAGAGAACTTCTACTAAATATATTGTTGAAAATAAATATAAGTGATGTTTATGATGATATTTCAAAATCAAATTCAAATATCGAATTGAAGAATCAACAAAAACTGTAGTTCGCGAAATTTTTGTATCAGTGGGATATGGAGGAATTTACACATCGAAGCTTAAATTCTTGGCTCACCGGATGATTGCAACACACAAATCTTTCTTGAAAGAATTTAATCGAAAAAATTCATGTATCTGATTTACAAAGTCGAGTCTACCACGCGGTTACGTCACTTCTTGTCTACGAGATTCAATGGAAAATAAGAGTGTTCTGCGACGCTAACCTACACGTAGCTGGCTGCGGGGTCTGGTATCTATGCTGGAAGGGTATAGCTGCACTATCGTTCTTGGCCAGCATGGTCGTGCTACTTCAAGTCCTGAATTCAATTGTCTTCGGGGCAGCAATGCTGCCCTCATGCTTATATCTTGATAAGATCTCCAGTGTGGTCACGAATTGAAGTCTTGACCGTGACCAATTAGTATCTTGGACGTGGTGACGGTGACCAAATATTTTTTTTTGCTTGTCTCGCTACTCAACATCAACCAACAGGCTCGCACTTTGCTGCATCTAGGACGAACACTGCATGGTATCACGCTATAGGTAGGTAAACTTGCAAAGTAAAACCAGTACAGGCTTTTTCATAGATGTGAATAGCTATTTTGCTTTTTTGTCGTGGAAAACGTGAGTTACCACGTGGTTGTATTTGCATTCGCTTACTTCAGCCAGTGCTGGCATATGCATTATGATGAATAGGGAAACGACACCAACGAACAATTTGTTAGACGTATGTTGATTTGGAAATTTATTAGTATCTATCTTCAGATATCAGAAAAATTGAAGACTTGCGACTAAGCGTGCTTGTTTCGACCGTATGGGGTGCCGATTTTTTTTCACTACGCCGACGTTGAAGCACCCCGACGCTAGGAAATCCTGAACGCGGAATGAACCACCAGAGAGGCGACACACGCGGCAACTTCAACAATAAGCCTAAAGGAGAGGACTAGCCTAACAGAGAGGACTGTTACAGGAGACTAGCCACTACCTTACTGTGAAATGTTTGCTTTCTCTGCGCCCACCGCTGCTGGTGCGTCGAACTAATCGAAAAATTTGCAATTGTAATTGCCGCTATGGCTGACCTCGATTCGAACGTATCAATGTCGCCTGGTGAGGAGGATGCGATGATGATGCAATCTTCGGCTGCGTCAGAGGGAGGCAACAACAAGGAGCCAGAGGGTATGGAGGCGGAAGAAGAGGAAGTCGTTCCGGAACCGGTATTAATTCTTGAGAGAAGTTATTTGGAAGATGTTATTACAAGAAGTTATTACAAGGAGTTAACCATTGAGGAAGATGTTACTTCTACAAGGATGTTGTGACTCACCGACGACATTATTTGGATGTACTTAGTGAGCTATAGATGTTGTTCATGAAGATTTGATAAAGATGTTTTTTGAATATAAGTACTGTTGAGTGATGCTGATGCTGACAACCCTTTTCACAGGACTTCAATCAATTCGATGCGAAGACCCTGCAGCAAATTGTGAAGCAGCTTAGAAGTCGGCAAGGGACGGCGGCTGAAGTGGAGGCTTTGCTAAATAGGTTTGATAGCACGAGTACAGCCTCTTCTAGCTCGACAGCAGGAGAAAAGAAGAAGGATCCTGGCGGTATTTGATTTTATTTGCATGCTTACTTTCTTTGTTAACGTTGTCTTTGAGCATTTTTTCCAGGTAGCTTTCTTTACTGGAACTATACACATAAATGTCGAAATTTGTGCCTCACACTTACCAAACATAAGCAGCCCTCGACAAAGCAGAGGTCGACGCAGCAGCGGCGCAGCAGTATCAAGAGATCCGCGTAGGGGAGGAGCATCTGGATGGTATTACAAATATAATAAGTTTAAGTTTCTACATAGACTTAGACTATCTTATCAACATCTCTTTTGAGTATCCATATAGTGACTTTTGGAATCGAGAAATGTTACATGAAGTAGTGGATGTATAATTCGAATGATGTTCCTAGTAACTCCATTTTTTTCCACCCAACGCCAACAAAATCTAGGTTTCGAAGATGTCGAAGATACTACGTCAGATGCTGCCATGACGTTCTTAGATCGTGCGAAGTTCGTGCCTATCCGCCTATCCTACAATGAGCGCCCTTACTTGAGACTCATAGAAGGCGCCACCGCCGTTTCTACGTACACCGATAGAGTAGATTCGATGTTAGTGACAGACAAGAACGGGCAATTGAATCCAAGGTTGGAGCAGAGAAAAACAGGCGTTCTGATAAAACAAATGTGCGCAACGTTGTGTGGAATGGTAGTAGCACAGGACTACGACAAAGGCCAAGCTTTGCTGCACGATAGGGACTTCGCAAAATACTCGCACTTTTTGAGAGCGGTATTGATGAAAATACATTCCCCTACTCCCACCTTAGCTTAGTGTTTTTATCGACAATCTTTCTTCATCAGAGTCAGTTTTTCTTACAACTTTGCAACCCAGCATCATCGTCTTTCGAACTGTAACAAATTCGTATACCAACATGATCTTCCAGGTTTTCGAGATTGGTCGCCGTTACAAAATTCTTAATCCAGAAAGAATGCGAGAGGCGTATGGCAAGATGATGTACATGCTGCAGGATAGCAATAGGTCCGAGATCAAAGAGCTCTTAGACTTCAGCTGCGTCCAAGAAGTCCGGACAGTCTGGGACGTGCTCTCACAACATGAGAGAGGGGTGAAGCTGCTGTCGGATCCGCTTCTGCACGTAGCGACGATGGAGATCAGTGATAGGGGTACCATTACTGTAATATCCTGTGGTTACTTTTTTGGTAGTTGACCTGACTTCTTCTGAGATAAGGTTCGACGCATGTGCTGAGAACTGGAAACAGTTGATGTTGATTGAGCATATGGGTCATGTGTTGCTTTCTGAAATTGAGTCGAGCGATCATTTTTCACCCAACTTTTGCAGGGCGGGATCGGCGCGAAGTGAATTTGGATATTAGGCGGAAGAACGACGCGAAAAAGGAATTACAGCGCAAGTATGCAACCAGCACCCGAAGACCGCAGCACGGGTTTGGCCGATTTTATCGAAGTACCTACGAAATTCAGGGTGACGATGACTCGAAAATAGGCTACCACGGAGATAAAGACCACTTAGACGAAGAAACAATAGAACAGTGCGTGTGCAGTTTGGGGGATCATCAGACGTATCTGAGATTCAACAGGGAGCCGTGCGACCGATTATTGCAGGTATAGACTTTGATGTATTGTCGTACATACTGTAACCGCTCGAGCTTACTGGGCGAAAGCTTCGGCTAGTGTGGGCGTCTCTTGCTGGCTGTAGTCGCCAGGCAGGAGCGCACCGTTCTGGAGATGTCTCAGGCCGTCGCCACAGGCGTCGCCTCCAAGACGGCCCCAGGCGTCGCCACGACCAACGGCGGCCCAGCTAGCAACGGGAGCCGAGGGGGCCGCCCGGTTCACAGTCAGCAAGCCCCCGCGCGACGAGACTAGGGAGGGCATAGGCGTGGCCAATAACCGGAGCAGTGCCCACACCCAGCGGCTTGCCTCGCGCTATCGCCGAGATTCCACACGGGCAAGAATTGCGCGAAGCTGTGACGTGGTTGGTAAGGGCGACCAGTGCGGAGGCTGGTCTCTGTGGGTTTCCTCGCTCCAAAGAGGCAAACACTGACTGAGGGCGTGCACGGCTGTGCCAGCGTCGGAGGCGGATGAGGCATGTCGCCTGGAGTGGTTTTGCTGCGATTGTGCGCTTTAATTAGTCATGGGGCAGTAGACCTGGCTGGTTTTCCATCTGGTATTCTTGTGCGCGCCTGCCTTGCTCTGAGGCGAAGCGCGACCGGGCGGCCGGCTTGCTATCATGGTGCCGCCTGTCTGTGCAACGCTGCCGGGGTGATGAGGCTGAAGCCGGACGCCTACGAAAATCTGGCTCGCGAACTGAAGCGGCGGGCTCGCCGCGTTTCTGCGAAGCGCCTGGGACATTCTTACGCAGGAGCGACGGGGCTGAAGCTGGACGCCGACGAAAATTAGACCCGTGAACTGAAGCGAGCCCCCCGTCGCGCTTCGTTCTGAAAAGCGCCGAAGACATTACATATTGCGCTGCGTGCCCTCATTACTTAGTGGCGTGCGTGATCAATCTAAGGAGGGACATCGCGGGGAGAAACATGAGAAGGCTATCATGTAGATGGGTGGGCAAATGGCTGCCGGCCTCTTGGGGTGGCGATAGTGGAGGCCTATCGAGCCAAACCCTCGCGGCTGTAGTGTCGTTGTCCGCAGCTCGCCCAGGTCCGCGCACTTGTTTAGGGAATGAAGTCGCTAGCGCGCGACGATATCGAACAGCGGGCAGCGCGCTCAGGCCCTTCGGACGATTGGGGAACCGATAGCGCCGGCAAATGCCCGGGCTGTCCATGATTCACATCGGCCACGCGGCAGCCTTTGCGGCAAGGGCGTCAACAAGAGCGCCCGCGGCCTCTGAGGGGGTGCCCGCGTTGAAAAGCCGCCGCGCGTCCATCTGCCGCCGGCGTGGTGGGTAGCTTACTGCTACACCTCTTGCTGCCACGGTGTGACCAATCGCCAAAGGCTTCCGGGGGTCCCTTGTGCATCTTACCACAGCATGCCGCACGCCTCGGCCCAACTGAGTCGGGGACGCCAGGGCGCTGGCCCCCGGGGTGTCCCCGGCTTTGAACAAGTCCGCCAGGCCATTGGCTCCCGGCGTGTTTTCTGCCTCGGACAAAAGGGCAAGAGCGCTGCCCAGGGCAGCGGTTACCGGGGTGCCTTCTGCGGGCTGTAGGACGGGGCTGTGGCCCCAAGTTCTCCCTCTCCGAGCGCAGCTCCCGAGTTGAGAAGTTGGACGCTTTCCGTCGAACTATTCCCAGCAACATTCCCGACGTCCTTGAGGAAAGTGCCGACTGCGCTGCTTACTCGAGAGCTTCTGACGCGAGTCCCAAGTCGTCTCCGGCTCCCACTGACTCTGGCAAACGCATCAGGAGACTTCTGGGCGCTGTAGTGGCTCTGAACTCGGCCGATTTGAGACTCCCTCAGACTTCTCAACAGACCGACCCCAGGAGGACGCACATGGACACGGCCAAAGAGATTGGGCCTGTCGCAACTCCGATTCTCGCTTTCTTAGGTGTGCAGGAAAACCACAAAAGCCCGCCATCATGAACCGACGAGCCGACTCGCCTCCTAGCAGAGTGCAGAAATTTCCCAAGTAGAAAGGGGAAAGAGTAAAGGGAGGGTGGAAGTCTGAACTTTGCACAGGTTTGGGATATGAATGTAATAGACCATACTAAGCTGGCCTAAGCTTCAAGCTATCTCACATGGGCAAGGCTTTGAGAAAGTGCGGCTGGCCCTTCACTTGCTGCCCCCGGCTGGCAGGCGGGGGCGCCGTGGCTGGGTGATTGATGTCTTTGGCCATTTAGTTGCCAGAAGCGCAGCGACTTTGGGCTGACGAAGGTGCGAGCGTGATGGCTGTTCCATTTGTGTCTTTATAGGCGGCCCGCCCTAAGGCTTTGTCCCTAAGGGAGGGGCACTGTTGAAGTTTATTTATTCGAAAATGTAGACTACATTCATTGTCATTCATTCGATAATTAACCCTTCAGTTTCTCCGCGAGCATTTTTCGCCAACCGAAGCTGGAGACGATCCCGCGTTGTCCCTCGCCATCAGTGAAGGCAAAAGCGGAGCGCGGCTCAATCACTCACACGAAAGACAGTTTCGATTTGTCCTCCAGTCCCTCCTCCTCTGGCGAGAGGTCTTAGCACACATGTTCCAGCTGTGGCACTTCGCAGAGCACGACTTGCTAGATCCAGAACATCCCTACACCTTAACGCACACGGGACAGGGCTTGCACCGTGTGCAGCCATGTAGAAGAGTGCATCAAGCGATGTTGAGGATACTAGAGAAGGTGCAGAAGCAAGTAGGCGTGTGGATAGGAAGTACGCAGATCCACGTAGGGGACCACAATGTGCCAAACGCATTGATGTTCATCGACAAATATGCACAAGTGCCGAGGATATGCTCACCGATAGTCTTGTGCCTAGACAAGATTCCGAAGCTCTACGACCAGAATCCCAAGAACAAAATGTACCATATTAGTTACAATGTAGTTATAACTACGACCAGAACCGCCCGAAGAACAAAACGTACTACAATTTGATACAACGTACTTGGGGCGCTTCGCCGGCGCTTCAGTGTCAGCACCTTGCGTGTAGACATAGCAAAGGCATCCCATCCTCTCCTACCCTCTTCTATCCTCTCCTACCCTCTTCTATCCTCTCCTATCCTATGCTATCCTATCTTATCCTATCCTCTCCTATCCTATCCTATCCTACCCTTCCTAGGGTCGCAATTTTAATTCTCGTAAGTTCAACTACATAGCGATTTCTACCACGACATTGTTATGATAAAAATAGTTCTCACATCACCATGATTGAGTGAAACCTCCAATGAGTTCTTCAATCAACCATGCACAGCCTTATCGACGGTTTCGGCGGCGTCACCCGCTTGCAGAAACTTATCCTCGCAGATTTTTTCAGGCACGCTTTTGACGGTTCAGGAGGGGACAACTTTTTTGATGCTGGTAGTTGTGTTGACGGTCGACTCACAAGTGCCTGGAATTGGTGCTCTCAGATAGAAAGGAAAGAATACTTTCCCATTTTCCTCTTAGGCGGCTTCGTAGGATTCGATGGCGACGAAGGATGGGATAAGTAAAGAATCGCCCTTCCCGCATCGTAGAATTCGATGGCGACGATGGGCGGGACAAGTAGGCGATCCTTTTGGTTCGTTTTTGAGTATCTTCACGTTGAACATCTATCCTCATCTTGAAAGAAAACATTGATTTTGCGTCTATTGCTTATACTGCAGAGTTTTTGATGATTTACTTCCTTCAGGGACGTTGGTTTTGTGGCGTATTGCTCATGGGGTCTGTCCTTGATCCGAATTTATCTCCAGTGCTACACGTAGATGCACTAGAGGAGTGGGGCGTCATATTCCTCCGTCTCTTAAGGGCATTCCCATCTCATGATGGCATCTCTTCTTTCTGATCTTCATAAATCCTTCACTTTTGGATTGAAACTAATCCCAGACATAAAAACTTAGGTATATCGTCTGTTTTCTTGCTACCTTTCCTCTTCCTCACTTAACAACATATTTTGAGATTTTGTAACATCGGAGCGTGCTTTTCCGGTGTTCCATTGCAAAATGCGACTTGAGTGGAGTCAAAGACCGCCACGAGCAAGTGGAGCGCTGAACCAGAGGGAAAGATATTAATACAGAACTTGTTCAGGTGATTCAGGATGGAGTTCACCTCGGTACGTAATTAGGTGTGATTAGGTACGCGATTGGTTCAATCATTCATTCTCACGCGCCAAAATCGATTTAGAAGTAATTCCAAGACGCTTAAATCATTTATTCTCACGCGCCAAAATCGATTTAGAAGTAATTCCAAGACACTTAAAGATGTCGCTGGTCCCCATAGTATTTCGCCTTGCCTTGTTGCTGCTGCTGTCTCAGCAAGTGTCACCTGTCATTTCCGAAACCTCTGCTGGTACAAGTAGTCAAGCTACTAATGGCGACAAATCAGGAGGTGCTACGAAAGCACCTTCTTCGACGGATGGTCTAGCTAGTACTACCGAAACAGTCTCTTTTTCCGTTGGTGCTGATGGGTCTATACATGATGGCGTGACTGGCGACGTCGTCCAGCCGAGTCTTAGACCTGTACAAGAGGAGCAGAAAACATGGTGGCAAAAAATGCAGGACTACTTTTCTGGGAAGAGGAAAAAGAAAGGCCCATCAACTTTTTTAGCGCCGTTTCCGTACTTGGTCAAGTTCTTCTTTTTCTGGTGGTGCGCATTATTGCTTGGAGCGGTTTTCGTGATCATACTTGATCACTTATGGTTACAATACATAAGGAAACGCGGTGCTCCAGTAGAATGGCTTTGCGATTTCGTTGTAACCGGTGTAAAGCGGAGCGATATTTGGACGCAACTCGTAGACGTTCCATTATGGGATGATGACCTACATCCGACACTGCAGCACAGTAGTCTGGTAGGGGAGAGGAAGAAGTTGGACCAGGTAGTACTACTGCATTCACTACATATTCAATATCATGTCACTTCTTTTTGTTTTTAGAATTTGATAGTATATCGCTCGGTCATATTGCTCTTCTTTATAGAAGGTACAACGTGACTGAAGTGCCTCACAGCCACGTGGCCATGTGGTAAAAGAGGGCACATGACATGACATGTCATGTCATGTCATGACATCTCGCTGAACAAGATACACAGGTCGACCACGTACCTAGACCAAAATTGCAAAAGCAATAGCCTCTATCATCCTCCCCCACAGCCCGGAATCATCATCCGCTTATGCGCAAAAGTAGGCGACTTCTCGGAGGACGAGAGGAGAGCTACGCTCATCACCCGACGAGTCGTAGCAGTTGAGCCAAATGTTAGTTTAACAATGGAAACGGTGAGTGAACCTAGTGGTAACTTCACATCACTCTCTAAAATGCGGTTGAAAATAGACTTGGATGATAATCCTGTAGAAGAGGCTTCTGATGAAGGAGAAAAGAAGAAAGTAGGTCAAAATTCAGCTAATACTACTACAAGCGGCGTCCGAGTCACGGTATCCGGCAGTGGCGAGACGTACTCTAGAGTCCTAGCGTGGTGCTTTAATCTAGCGAGTGCGCAGGAGCAAGGAGTACAAGAGTATTTTGATGGATTGAAGGCTTGTTGTATCAAAAATAAAGAATTACTGGGAATTAGAATGTGATTAGCAAATATAACGAGGAGGCACTTTATTTCATTTATGAATGATAGATTAAGGAACGAGTTGTGCGGCATCGCGGAGAGGTGAAATTAATAATTGTTCGCATGATAATGAGACTCTATCTAATGGATATGGAATGAGGGCGAGAGACAAGTTGCGATATCTGTTTTTCTGAGCACTCCAAAGGCATAGCTCGTCTGTCACTTGAGTAGATGAGTTGTAAGTGTCTGTTATAAACAGATTGAGTCTGGCGTTGAGAGTGATGCGCATCTGTGCTAGCAAGACACGAGCGCTGCATCTACTCTTTGTATTGATGATACCCGAACTCGTCTGGGAAATCTTAGGCAGCTCGCCGAATAGATTCAAATCATCATTCTCCTGTCTTTAACGCGTTAATCCCAACAGGTCACCCTCAATGGAAAGGATCCCCTCCTTTGGTCATCTGCAACCCTAAACCTTGTTCTTGCCTTTGTCTGAACTGCTTGAACTTTGTTTTGTCTTTTTTTGTCTTCATTACACGGTGTCCACACTTCTTTCGTTTGTGTTTTTTTCAACGCATGGTCCTGACAGCTTTCGGCTACGGCGTAACTTAAAATGATCGTGCTGCAGCGTCTTTGATCTACAAGAACTACAACTCACTTTCACGACCGAAAAGATGCTGCAGTCGAGGACAGTCGAGAAAGCTCGCCAGCGCGCTCGAGCGCGCCTCGCCGCTAACAGGCAAGACGGCGCGTCTGCAACTCCTGGAGTTTCACAACAAGGT
Organism: Amoebophrya sp. A25; assembly: GCA_905178165.1. Lineage (NCBI taxonomy): Eukaryota > Dinophyceae > Syndiniales > Amoebophryaceae > Amoebophrya > Amoebophrya sp. A25. Next base: position 75,601 of record CAJINU010000068.1, read on the forward strand.
TCTTCCAACATTGTGACTCGTCTATGCTTTCGTCCAGTCGCCTCGTGTGTGAGATGGTTTTGCAAGTGCCTCACTGGAGGAAGCTCTGGATCGAACACAAGCGAGTCTATAGCTCCTGGAGAAATGGGAGATCCTGGAAGTGAACAAAATCGTTTAAAACTAGCGTCTCGCGAAGAATTTCATATCGAAAATTATCCGAGAATCCGTGCAGTGCTGAGTCCTGCAGTGCTGAGTCCTGATAGAAACGGACCTGCTGGTGGCTCCTCTGGGAAAGTTGTGACTGGTACCTTAGTACCAAAAGCGGGGGGTTCTTCCAAAGAGATAGACAAAGACCCCAAGGAAGATCCAGATGACGAGGCTTCCACAACAAGTAGGATTAAGGCTCAGCTTTCAGTGGTCACTGAGATCTTCGAAGGGGCTCTTTTCAGAGAACAGGGGAAAACAGAGGGAGAACAAGTTGTAGAGGGGTAATAACTACGGGCCCTTTTCTTTCAGCATCAGTGACCAATGAATGTCGACGTTTAATAGGAGCACCAGGGCAGAGGAAAGCCGACAGGATCCGGAGTCGTCGCCGTCTTCGTCTGCAGAACAAGTTGGAGTTGAGACATCCACACGTGCACCTTCTCCTACACCAGCAGGCACCTTCAGTATCATGAAATGGCAAAGCACTGCCCTCACGGATTCTATTCTAGACATCCTCGGTGCTGACGGGAGGAGCGATTCCTTCGGCGATATGGATATCACGACTGGGAGGTTTTATGGCATGAACATGAAGATAAGGAACGAAGACTTCCAGAAAGCAGCGGTTGAAATTTTTCAAAATATTTTGGGCTACATGGGAGACTTCTACAACCAGGAAAGAACGATGAGGCCTGGAGGCTTTGCAGTTCGAATCTTTGACATCATATTGGAAACCGTAGGAGCAGCGGAGGAAATATCAACAGGGGCTAAACGAGTGCAAGAACTACTCGCTGATGAGATCTACTTGCAAATCATTAAACAATTGACGGGGAATAAAAAGCAGACCTCAGTCGCCAGAGGCTGGCAATTGATGTGCTTGTTGCTCTCTTCGAATCTGAAACCAAGCAAAAAATTCGAAAACTACATGCTCAACTTCTTGTTGTCGAAAAAAGACACGAAGGGTGCGATTGGTACATTTTGCCATTTTTCTATGCGTTGTTTAGAGGACATGCTTGAGCTTGTGGATGATGAGCAACGAGAAGCAGAAACAACTTCAGCACTACTCACAGCTCCGAGAGGGGTAGATGCCTCTCAACGAGAACTAGAAGGTCCACCACCACTACAGACTCCAACTCTTAGCAAGGTCAAAGCCTTTCTCGATCGTCCACCGATTGTCGCTCAGATCACTCTAGCAGATGGAGAAGTGTTACTCCACGACCTACCGATCTCGCCAGACGTCAATGTAGCAGCAGTCACGGAGAAAATCATCGACGTCCTCCATCTCGCTGACCATCCCAGAAAAACCGATTTTGGACTCGTTGTCATAGACGCGAGTGACAAGACAGGACGACCGTTGAGGGCTGAAGACTACATGGGAGACATCGTGGTTTCTTTGTCGAGGAAGAAAAGCATTGGTGGTCATTTCGTTTTCAAGCGGAAGATCTATCTGAAGAAAGATTCTAGCGACTCGACGTCAGAGTCGGATACTACTACCGCAGAACAAGTGGAGATAGCCATCAACAAATTGATGTATGTGGAAGCAAAAACCGATATCATAAGAGGACATCTGCTACTAAGCAACGAAGAAGAAGTGCTGAATTTCGTTGCTAGGGTCACCGTGATAGAAAAGATGAGCACTATTGTGGGAGGTACTGTGATTGACATCGTTCCGTCTCCGTGGCGTGGGAAGTATACTGCAGGTGTTTGGGCTAGGAAAGTGAAGAAAAGCATCAAAGACGCAACGCCGAATCCGAGATCGACTCCATCTTCAAGGACAACAACTTCAAATTCAACTTCTAGTCCGATTTTCCCCTCACCAACGAGGTCCACCTGCACAGATGAACATTCAACCGCCATCGTCGAACTGTCGAACAGCAAAAGTTTAGCTGGGCATTTTGGTGTTGGGAATCATTTTTTCTACGATCTGTTCAGGAAAGATGCAAACTATGAACAAGGTCAACTTGCAAAATTGGACAGAAAAACCGCAGAAGAATGCCTAGATCTCATTCCGAGAAAGTGTATTTTGGTCGTGAATTCAACAGGAATACATTTCTTGGATTCGAGGGTGGACGAGGGTAATGCTACAGCTGTGAGTACAACATCTGCCAGTGGTGCAACCTCATCTGCGACCACAACATCAGCATCTGTACCAGCAGGTCCTCGCACAACAAGACAAGTCGCTACGTCTTTCGATTACGGGAGTGTTTACCGATGGGGTGGGAGTGCGAAAGAATTTACTCTGGTGCTGTTCGATAAAGAGAGGGATGCTGCGTTTGACCTAGTATTAGAGACGACTCATGCAGCCGGTATAGCTGCCATGATTCTCGATTACATTAAGGCTATTATGGCTGAAAGATCGAAACAGAAACAGAATACTGCAACTACTTCATAGTAAACTTCGAAGTGATTCTGGTTGAAAATGTCAAACATTCCATGAGCACGATTGGTTGGTAAAATTGTGATGAACTGCCGAGAAGGAGATCATTCAACGCAAAGAAATGACTGCGATAGCAGATGGTTTCTCGCGTCCTTTTCAGACACGTAGGGCGGGTTGTGCTGAGACTTTGTTCACCAGATCAGACTGAAATTGAATCAATCCGTTGGCATGTACAATGGAGCGACTTAGCTCTCTTATCACTGAAGCTACGACGAATGAACGAGAGACAAGAATGAGGATGAGGTAGTGTGGAGAAGAAATCAGGCCAAATGCACTCGATGAAGAAAAACACATCAGGACATCGACCATGACAGGCTGCTCGACTTGGTACATCTTCACAAATACAATTGATTTTCCCCGTTCCCCTCTCCTTGAAGAATCTCTCTCTTCTCCTCGTTGTGTACGCTTTTCTCATTTCATCGATTTATCTTTTATCATCTGCAAACATCAAACTACGTACAGGTAGTCGCTGTGTTTAGTACACGGCGTCGTTGACAAGATGTGAGTGTTTACCACGAAAAGACGTCATTATGATGTGTTGATTTGAAGTGGTTCTGGTTGAAAACATTTGAAGATGTCGCAGTCACTTCTTTGCGTTGAATGATATCCTTCTCGGCAGTTCATCACAATTTTACCAACCATGCATCGTGCAGGAAACAACGCCTACTGAATGATAAGCACAACATGACAGGGCCACTCTTCGTGTCCTGCTGTCCAAACTAAACTTAAAGATGATGTAGAGCCATAGCAGTAGCATCAAACGACGACTAGAATGGAGATCTCATCCATCAGCCAGTGCGTTTTCTGTGGCTCGTACCATCTCTTCGTGATTGGTACAGTCGACCTAAGCAAGTCTGGCAAACACAAAGTCAGTAAGCTGAAGCGCGACCTCCATGCTGCGGAAGAAGAGGCGATCGAGCAGCTCTGTCTGGAAAGAGGGTTTCGATTGGTTGACGGTACTAGAGTTGTAGATGTGGATAATGGAGAAGGAACCAACAAACAAGACCAACAAACTGGCAACAGCCCTCCGAAACAGATGCGGGTACCCGCTGCGAAGAGTAAAGCAAAAGGTGGCTCACCGAATGGGGGATGTGGGTCGAAGAAAGGTCACTGGCGATTCTCAATGTCACCATGTGGGACGTGCACAGAGATTTACTTATGAAACGGATATTATAACTGTTGAAAGGCGGTATGAGAGTGCTCTACTACGCATGTTCTGGCCAAAGAAATATGCAACATCATCTGAGTTATATATCTTCGCAGAAATAAAAATGATGGTAACCAGAATAGATAGAAGATAAACTACATTGCTTTCATCTAATTCCTTACGGCCAAAGTTTCGAGGCTCTCCAAACCGAGGCGTGGTATTTACGCGAGTCAGCTAGGATGACACCTCAAGTTCCTGTAATGTTTGAGTTTTCTTCTAGAGACCTGCAAGCCATTGGGGACTATTTGCCAGCAGCCTACAAGCGTGTTGGGTCTAGGTGGCAATTGCGAAATGGCGTTGGGCCTGAGTCACTGGAACTTTTCATTATGATATTCAAATTCTCTATGAATACCACGATTTTTTTAAGTAGAAAACTTACATGACTCTCGAAAAGGCATTCAGTGGCGCTCGCGGAAGTTCGTTTTTTTTTCAAGTTCAAAAAATCCAAGTCAAAGTTATTAATATACATAGATAGATCTTAGGAAAATGTAGTAAAAATTCTCCAGTCCCTTCAAACGGTAGTATAGTTCTCCAGTCCCTTCTAAGCGCCTGCATTCTAGGTAACCTTTTTTTTTTCTAACCGAAAAGGCAGTCAGTGGCGCTTACCGGCTGGGCAGTTCAAGGTGCTGTTGCCGGGCGGCGTAGTCTCGAGCGCACCAGCTCTGTCAGGGACGACAAAGGGCGGAGCAGGCAAGGGCCATAGCAAGGGTTCTGATCATACCAGTAATGTTGGAAAGTCTGGTGGAAACAAGAAGCCTGTTGGTGTCTCAGATATTCCAATAGGGGAGATGGCAGAGTTTTTACGTCTCTTTTGGGAGGATGATACAGGTCTCAACGAGAAAGAAGTTGTAGAGCTAGGAAGTGTGACAGAAGATGGGGCACTTTATGTCAACAAGCCGATTCTGTCGTGTGTGGAGTACCGCGATGCGCTTTTGAGGAAACTTGATTCTGGCACAACATGACTTTTGCGCTCGTTCACGTCCTAGCATGAAAGAAGAAGATCCTATTGAAGTTTAGTTCTAGAGGGTGACGCAAGTAGAAAAAATACTACGAAAATGATCATCTGCCACATATGGAGACTGATCTAACGCCATACATAAAGTATGGAGCAGAAACACAAAGACTTTTGGTGACACTTTTTCGTCTGTAAGAGCAATTGGCGTTGGAGACTTATTTCTATGTATAAGTTAGGAATAAAAATTATTAAATGACGCATATTGGGGAACCAGTATGCTGAGGATTGGAAATTTTCTTACTCCTGATTGCCCGAGAAAACATAGTACCTGGTGTCATGAATCGACTTGATCCTGTTAAAGACTTTCGGTACTTGCTGTCACTCAAGATCCATCTCCATCGTCATCGTGCAAGTGTTTGTAGACTCGGTACGGCCTGTTGCCTCGGTGATCTAACATCATGAGAGTCTGTAGATGAATAAGGATCTGTTTTCTTGAGAGTCGACCCTCTTGATTTTGAGATGGTTTTCTTGATATCAAAACAAGAGATGAGAGAAGATCCACACACAAGATCCACCCTCTGTAACCCCTTTGGAAGAAACTAAAACCCTGCTGTTGGGTTTGGGCCTCAGTTCTGGCTAGGCTAATCCTTGTCCTCAATTAATCGCTATCTAGTCTTTTCATCATTCTTCTTACGCATGCACTGTAAATCACAACAAGTTTCGAGCACTAGCTTCAAGAACACACACTGCACGGAAAATCACAAAACTCAACAAGCTTCAAGCACTAGCTTCAAGAACACACACTGCACTGCAAATCACAAAGCTCAACAAGCTTCGAGCACTAGCTTCAAGAACACACACTGCATTGAAGCTACTTTGCTACAGCTACTTGATTCAGATTGGCGTAGATTCACCTTCTTCTTGACGTTGATTTTTCAGTTTTTTTTCACAAGGAGGCTCTTTGTTTGATTGAGCACGATGTCTAGGGTCTCTGCGACTGCGTCAACCGTCCTTCAGAGGCAGACTGATATGTTTTCGGGTAGGCCTTCGCAGGCCGATTTAAAGAATGTTTTGCCTCTCCCCGGCGATGTCGATCTAGAGCAAGGTGCTGGAGACCGGGTTTATGACGCGCGGAACTATATATTTCTGTACTAGAGTAACGCTCAGTACAAAACATACTTGCTCGCCGACATCGTTTTGTTCGAGTAACATCAGAAAGAACACTGGCTCTAACAAAACGACGTCGGCGAGCAATTTTGCGTTACTTAGATGGAGCAATATTGCATCACTTAGATTATTGGTGGATGTAGCATTACTTAGATGACACTAGAAATCAATTAAAGGTGGAAACCTCTAATACTAGCTTTGTCTGTATATTTCTGTACTAGAGTAACGCTCAGTACAAAACATACTTGCTCGCCGACATCGTTTTGTTCGAGTAACATTAGAAACAACACTCTAACAAAACGACGTCGGCGAGCAATATTGCGTTCGCTGTGTGGGATGTGCGTGCCTGGGTCCCTTCTTTCTGTTCTTCTTAAGGCTTCTACTTGTTCTGCTCTCTCTACACATGTAATAGTATAGCACTCCTTGGTACTAACGTGTGTTACACATATAGTTGTCTTCGTTGTTCCTTGTATTTATTTGTTTATACTCCGTAGAGCAGCTGCGGATCAGCTTGTGACTCTGCAAGATACATATTGTTTTTTGTCGTAAGAAGAGAATGAGCTTCTTGAATTCTAAGGCCAGTGAAAATGTTTATACTCCGTAATATCAGCAGCTTTGCTTTTGCACTTAATTGCGAGAAGATGAGATTCATTCATTGAAAAGGAAACCTCCTAATTTCCCTTCTGCTGAACATCACACTTGCTTTCGGTGGGTCGTTTCTCTTGACATATGCCCTTGCGACGATCGAAGAGCGCGCTCTTTTAGATTAAGGCTGTACCTAATACATCTTTGGGCGCATCCTTGAAACGTATGGAGGAGTATCCTAATGGAATACTCCCCCATACTTTTCAAGGATGCACTTGAAAGATGAATTACGGACAGCTCTAATTAGACATAACTTCAACTTCGTCCAGCAGTGAAAATGGAAAGACGGTGGACGAGGATTCACCACAGGATTCACTACTGGATCGATTGCTGGGCATCACTGAAGAATTCATCGAGAAAGCCTTAGCGTTTGACGATGCAGGTGAAAATGCTGATGCAGGTGCGCGAGAAAAGCCAGTTGTACCAAGAAGAAGAGATGAGAGTTCCAGGAGTACCAAGAAGAAGGAGAGTGCGTCGTTTTTGGCAGTAGAAGAGATCTACAACCCTGTGACTGAAGACTCATCTGCTTTTTTTGCTAACCCGGAAATGGCTTTTGCCAGTGCAGCCTTCGTCCAGTCGGAAACTCCAAATACTAGTACTGCGCTACTTGCAACTGCTGCTGCGGAGCAGTGGTCTAAAAGTACTCTAGTAGAGGGTGCAGGTGCAAGCGCAACTTCTGACGCCGAGAAAAAATGCTCTAAGGGTTCTAGGTTGCCGCCATGGCAGAGCAGGCTGTCGAAAGCTTCAGCTGAATTGTTTTCAGGTGCTAATCATGATATCAGAGAAGTATGAAAAATGAAGATCCATAGAACAACATCTCGACGTAGTATTATTCAACGATTCAGACCGCTGATGTCGTATGAGTATTTTTATCCTCCATCTCCCTCCGCGTCCGCGTAGTACAACTTCCTACAACTACCAAAAACGAAACCTGAACAGCTGTTAGCGTTACCTCTTCCGCTTTTTTGAGCCTCGGCAGCACTTCCACGGAAGTTACTGCGAAAAGCGAGAAGGAATTTGACACTTTGCTAGAAGATACAAGCGGCTACATTCAAAGTGCGAAAGAGTGGCGTACTATTGAATTTTGAGTATGATTTTTGTTGGTCTACTCCTGTTTCGAATTGTTCTGGAAAAGAGTGCAAGAATGTAACTCAGAAATCAGTGCAATGTCGTAATCTCTAATACTAGCTTTGTCTGTATTACTAAACCCAAGAAACTCCAGCAGAAATCGGTGTTTCCGAGCTGTATCCTTTGCAATGATAAACAACAGCGTGGTCTGTGACCCTTGGCTTGTGGCTAGCGGGTTATATGCATCTTGACGGGCAGAGTGTGCAACCACTTATTTTACTTCCCGCACTGCCTGTGGTGATATTGGAGTCTCTGACGAAGCCAGGAAGCATGGCAGCCACGATGATAGCCCTCTTCGAAATCGGAACTGATAAACCTTATGATGACGTGGGAACTTAATCGGGGTTGGTCATTGGTCATTGGGGTTGGTCACTGAGATCGAAGAGGCGGCCCCTTTAGAGAACAGGGGAAAAGGAAGGTGAAACAAGTGGAGAGGTGTGGGGCCTTTCCCGGTGAGAGTCAGTGACCAATGTCTGCTGACCTTTAAATATTAGTTACGAAGATTTGTAGAAGAGACTCTGTTCTTTTGTTTACTAGACTTAAGCGCCCGTTTTAGCTCTTTAATATTTGTAGAATATCTTGGGTGTGCACTTCCTTCTTGCTTCCATTCTCGTCCTATATGAATTCCATTAATCGACTCATACGTTTCTCACTGCTACAAGCTAATAACCAATTGTGGTTTGCAAAGATTTGTATCGAAGACTCTGTTCCCACTAGAAAATTCTTTGATCTGTATCGTTCTGTTTCCTCTCTGCCTATATCTGATGTCCTATATCTAATAGGAACCCTCTAGTTTCCTCCTGTTTCCTATCTCTAACCTCGGAACCAGTCACCCGTAGAAGCAGAGAAGCGCGCGAAAAAAGTAGTGAAGAAATGGGCAGGGCCCTTGAAAATACCAGAGTTGAGATTGAAGTCTCGTGTCAATGAGCTTTTCGAAAAATATGAAGCGACGCAAGCCGCAGGAATTGGGGGAAACGTAGTTACTTACTATTGTTTTTTATAGGCTAAATAAAACGTACGCAGTCGCAACAGCAGGAAATGGGGGCAGCATATTTATTCTATCTATACAGTTTAAGGCACATCAATCAATCAATCAATCAATCAATCAATCAATCAATCAATGAGTCAACCACTTCCTCATCAGACTGGTAGAACCTCCCTTACAAGAAGCTACACTCCGCTCCTCCACTCTCCACTCCGCTTCTCCACACTAGCAGAAAGACTAGTGCTTTGGCTCTAATGATCTATTTTTTTGTTTGAAGAGATGTAAAGATCTTGGTCTTCTTCGGTTCAAAACACTACTGCTCATACTGAAAATAACCGAGTTACTGACTGAAATAAGGGAGGTAGCTTTGACAGGGCTACTCTTCCTTGTTCAGTATCTCGATTATTTTCAGTAGTTACTCGCTTATTTCAGTTTTTCGACTACTCCAATGTACTTACTACAGATTGGCACCGCTTGTGTCTTACTATTGGGGTTTATCTGCTTCTGCCATATCATGTGTTGCTCGTGCGGGAAAAAGCCATTTCGAAACTCAGCTGGGAGTGTCAACCTTATCGGCATGCTGTGCCTATGCTGTATCATCGTCATCGGCTTGCGTGCGTCTTATTATGGTGACTATAGTTTGTTGTTCATGACAGTGGTATGTTGGACCCGGTTGGACTTACTAGAGTAATTTTTCTCTAAAACATACAATTTCCTTATCCGCCTTACGTAGACATGATATGAAGACTCATCTAATGGTACAACTTTCAGTCAAGAAGTTCTGTCGCCGGGATTGAAGATGTTTCCTGCATAGCTACAACAGTGTCACTTCTACATGTATGGTTTTTCGATATCAAGGAAAATTCCGCATAAAATGGATCTCTGTTTCTCCTCTAATTTCCCTCCGGCAAGGTCGTTACCTTATGGGAGCCTTGGGACGCATTACTTGTGAAGCAAAAAAAGCTTGTCAAGAACTTCGATCCGATGACTAAGTCAGTTTTGGGAAATGATGGGAAGGAACTTTCCGAGTCCGAAGCCTTGGGCGCAATCAAAGGCATACTCACCAGCGGAATACAGCGGCTAGCTTATCTGGTAAGTCTAAGTTGATTTTTTTAGAGATATCTGTTTTCTTTGTTTCTACAGTAGTAATACATAGTGTAGTACGACAACTGAGGTTTTCTTTGTTTTTCCAGAGTGTGGGCTCTCTGATGCATGACTATCCATTTGAGGTGCCATAATGAATGATATTGGTGTAATATTCCTGGTTCTTTTACAGCCTAAGTATTTGTACTTGTCCTTCATACATCCGCTTCAATTCTCACCTACGGAAATTTTGGAACTTTTTTTTCTTTCGAACGCTGACCGCTTTTCGACCTGGTCTGTTTTCACCAACCCAATCAGAGCTCGCAAGAAGATTAAGGCCACAACTGCTGGGTTGATTTCTCTACTACGTTGTAGGGTTAGGTTGTCTTCGCAGTGGATTTATTTGAGTGCAGTTTTATAGTACCCTATAATATCTAGTAGAAGTAGCGCGACTCTTCCTAGTACTACTGGGACGGAGTGCTTATCTACTTAACCCGGAGGTTTCTCATCTGTTTTCATCTCTCTAATCAAAGATGGTAACCGACGAAGGAGGTAAGCGTCATGGGCCAGCCGAGTATTCCCTACTTCACATCGAAAAAGCAGTAAAGGAAGATGGGTGGGCTGAGAAGCTGGAAGGCGCTATCCTACACCTGATTAAGTCTCGATACACATGGTCACTTTCTTCGACAGTCATTTACTTTCTTCAGTTTTCTTTGTGGTCTTGGGACTGTTGTGAAGAAATTTCCTCAGGGAAGAAGTAGACTCCTTTGAGCTCTAATTTGGCAGACCTGGATGACAACGAGGCAAAGGCATTAAACGTGGTCACCGAGCTCGCTTTTAAGGCCATATCGTTCAAGTGAAGCTTTCTATACCTTCTTTTTCTATTGGACACTTGGCGATGAAGTAGGACATCAACGACAAGTAGTACCTTTATAATAATTAACAGTACTACCTAGATGCCAAAACGGCTCTAACCCTCCTACTAGTGCAGGCTACCTTTAATTAACTAACAGTACTACCTAGATGCCAAAACAGCTCTAACACTCCTACTACTGGTGTTTCAGGCATCACGAAGTTGGACGATGCGGATATGGAGGACGCTAAAGAGAAGCTGGAACAAGGAAAAATGACAGAACTGAGGAAAATGCTGGCTGAGAAAACAGGGGATGAGATTATGGCCATTATTTTTAAAACATCAAAGCACTAAATAAAACAAGGAAGTAGAGTAGTCTAGTCTTTTAAACCCCTGGAGTGGGTACATACATACATACATACAACCGGTTATAGTTTTTTCTCTAGAGATCTAATAGACCTTTCAACAATAGACATCAATTTCAATCAATAAATGTTAGGTGGACGAGTGTAGTACTAGTACCTATAAGTAGTAATGAAAAAGCATACGAGGACGACCCTTATACATATAGTTCTTGTTATAGAAGTTTACAACAACGACTGTTAGTGTTACTTCTAGCACTATTGCACCCTTTATTCCTTTCTAGAGTGTAGTACGCAAGGTCAATAGGAACCGATTTTGATTTTCAGGATTCCGATTTCGATTTTCAGGATTCTACGGACAACTTCTTACACTATATATAGCTAGTTGTTTGCATCTATGGCCGCTGTAAAGGGTAATCATGATGACATTGAAGCTCACTCTAACCATGTACCTGACGAGGAAATCCTGAGAAAGATGGCGGAGAAGAATGGTTTTGATCTAGCTGGACATCAAACTCCATCAAAGACACCGCAAGCTGGTAAAGACCTTATTACATCTGCGACTAACAACAACGATGGCACCGCAGCACCAGCGTTACTAGCTAGTGCCAACAAGAACGATGCCAATGCTGCCGCAGCGGCGCTGGCAGCTAATGATGATGGTGCCAACGCGAGTGAGTCTGTTCCTGCGAGTGAGTCTGTTCCTCAGCCAGAGAAAAGATTTTACGACTTATATTCCCGTCGGTCTTGAAGTTGTTGTCTAAAATCTCTACCAAAAGGCATCAGCTAGAAGTACTTCAAGAAACTAGTGAATTTTTTTTATTTAAACCTATAATCGCTTAATGCTGTGTTTTATATTCCCATGCTCTAAAAAAGATTGAGCACTATTCCAGAGGAAGGGGAGGAAAACGAGTCAGGCATGTCTGTTCCAAATACACCGTCGTTCTTGAATATACGGGAACATCCTCTATCGCTCAAGAATGACGGAGACCAAGAGCTCCTAGAATCCTTCTTACAGGCCTCGAATGCAGAGTCCACGAGTGCAGGGTCCACGAATGCAGTGGAAAAACCAGATAAAGACGCTATCAGGGACTACATTTAAGAAGCTAAAAGTCTGGCTTTCTTCTGCCTAGCCTTAATAGTTTGCATGAGAAATAAATGTTTCTTATGAAAAATTGTACTTCTACAGTGAATGTCTCCTTCCTCCATTTGAGTAACCTTTCTACTGATGTAGATATATTTATATGGTACAACTCAATCACACTTGGTTTATACCTACAACTGACTCTGTATGTCGGATTTACATCCACAGTGGCGCACCTTCAGTATCAGTTGTTTTATACCTACAACTGACTACTCTCTCTAACCTTGGTTTGCATCCCCAGCAAAGCGATCGGAGGGAAAGTTCGCGAACCAGGTCTCACTCCTTCTCGCTCAATCGGAAAAGAAAAATAGAAAAGGCATCGACGCGTTCACAACATCACGTACTCCGAAGTCTGAATGACTCTTTAGTCGCAATTACTCTTTTGCAAGTGCAACTCTAAATGTCGATGACCACTTTTTTGCTGGAAGGTCGTTTAGTTATAAATACAGAACTTCTGTGTATGATGTGATATCGCTTCTTAGGTATAATTCAAGCAGTCGGAGAATCATCTTGTTGAATCCTCATTTTTTACGTATACAAAATATATTTCGAAAAAAATACACCAGTGCACAAGTTTTTAACGGGTGGTGCGTATCATGCGATGATATCTGCTAGCGGCGAACTGCGTGAGGCGTTACATTTGGAGGAGGCAGCTGGCCGAATCCTATACTTGGAAATGCCGCTCATTGCGGTCATGGTTCTCATTAAGGCAGGACAACTTCTGGTTCTTAATCTTGTCGTGTGCTTTGTTCTGAGGACTACGTCGCTAATATTTTGTATGTATATTTTGGGGATGAACTTCTTTCGGAACATGAGTAGGTAGACTATTCGGTGGTAGTTGGTGCTTGATAATGTATTTCCAAGATGCAATAGACTGGGCACGATCCTTGACCTTCATTTCATCCAACTCACTCTAATGTGACTATTGTGCTTACACTGGCAGGCGTCGGACTGGCCTGCATGGACAACGATCCTCATGGTAAATTTAAGAGCACTTCTATACATAGATACTTCGCTGAGGTCTCTTGGAGACTAAGGAGGTTACACATTCATAGAGACTTCTTCACTGAGAGATTCTACTTCTAGAGACTAAGGACGAGGATGTATCACTTGAAGCAGATGTATGTCTTGTATTTTCCTCACTTCTCAAGGATGGACGCAAGTCACAGCTCAGAAATATAAGTACGTGAATTATCAGGAGTAAATCCCATTCAGCAAAGTGGTCAGAGCACAACTGCTTGTGCGTCTTTCTTCTACTGACCTTTTTCTTTCGCAAGACCGCAGGAATATAGAAGTACTTACTGAAAGACCACTGCTTATATATAGTTCTAAGATTTTAGGATCTGCAGACACGACGGTTCTGATGGACAGAACGGGACATCGAGAATCAGGAACCTCTTCTGCGACCACAATATCAGGGTCAGCAGTATCTACATCTTTATGTTGAAGAATGAATTGACTTCAACTTCATCACAAATGCACTGACAAGGAAAACAAGAATTCGATTGCTAGCAACATGATATGCAAGCAGGAATAAAATGACTGCAAGAAAAATTGTAATTGAAATAAGTACTCTAGTATACTCACGTTAAGGTCCTCCCCGTCTAAAAAGAGCAGGTGAACATGCACCACCATCTGCGATAGAAACTACAGCGGGAAAGAGTGGTGCAGTGGTGGAGGGACGTCGGGCGAGTGCTGCCTCTGCAGCAACGTCAGACGGTAGGCCTTCCGCAGCAGAGGCATCTCGAGCGAGCGCAACAGGAACAGCAGCTGCCGGAGGATCTTCCGCAGGAGAAGGAGAGCATAGCAGTTTAGCACATGAAGTCGTCCCCGCATTGGAATTACGACTTATTTCATCACTTAATGATTGTCCATCTACTTTGAATGCATAATTCGCTACCTGAGATAACGTATGACTGAGTACTGAATGAACTTGCTTCCTGATATTTGATAAATACTTACAGGGAAGTACACTCTTTCAACCTTTCTTCAACCTTCGTCCTGATGTTTCTTTGGATCATAAATACTAGAAGATCTAACATTAGAAGCTGGTGGGAGTCGCGGCAGTGGAGCGAGCCAGCAAAATGCTAGTACAGATGGGCTTCAAGACCCAGGAGAGGCAAGCGATGCATCCCAAGTTAAGCATGAATACAAGAATATCGTTGACATTTATTTGTACAAGTCAAGTTCTTAATCTTAATCGAAGATCAAGTTTTTCCTCGTCTTAGATTACTCCCTTCACTTGATTTCTACAAGTCATTTCTCACTGGTTCCATCGTAGGACTCGGAGAAATCAATGCAGGAAGAGGAAAGAAATGCAATGTTTATGTCAGCTCTAACCAAGGGGCCGCAAGCGATCGATCACAAGGAGGTAGCACCAAGCCTAAAAAGAAAAAGGCAGCTGGAAAGCGGAAAGCTAAAAAGTAAAAGAGCTAAAAAGTAAAAGGCGCAAATGTAGAAAATGTAGAATCACGAATTGACTCGATGTCGCGATATTATAGCCGTACCTATGTAACTACACGTAGGTAATGCACAAAGCTTTACACGAATCGCGTAAAGCTGTTTTCACGATTGGATCTCTGACCAGGACCAAGCAACATAATAAATCTAAACTGTAAAAAGGACTGCATAGAATTTCAGTTTTCAAAGAATAGATACAACGTCGCCATGATGATTATGATCAAACAATTATCCTAGATGAAAACAAACACATACCGATTCATGAAAAAAAACACTATCCTAGATGAAAACAAACACATACATTTTGGACCGAAGTATCCTTGTTGCATAATTTGAACCATCTGCACAAGACTGGAGTAGATGGTAGTGAAAAACTAGCGTGAGTGTACCTATTTTTCAGGATGTCATTTCATTGTTCCCGCCCTCGAGCTCTTTGTATCATAAGATTGTAAGTATATTAGAAGATAGGAAAATCCATGAGCTTAGTTGCCCTGTTCATCGATGCTTCCTATCTAGGTAGTATACCCAAAAAAAGTATCCGTATTAATTTACTACGAGCCCTCACGATCTAGTACTACTTGAATCAATTTTCGTGTCCTACGCCTATTTATCTTCGAAAGAAAACTCAGTTACTCTGTCCGCAACTGGTCTCCAATCAGTCTAAGACGTTACGTTTCTCTGAGAATACTACGATTCTACGTTGTGAAGATGAAATTGCAATGCAAGAACCTGAGAAGCAGTAGAGAAGCACCTTGCTCCGATCAAAGTTGGATTTGAAGTAGGCCTCCAGTCGGTTGGAGTCGGTCACTAAAAGAAGATGTCGGTCACTAAAAGAAGATGACGGTCACTGATCTGTACTAAGGTTCGGTCAAAAATACTTGATCACGAATCTGCTTCTGTCGGTGATTACAAATATTCAGTGTATTCTACAACTCCGATCTTAGTCAGCACACGTTGCCGCAGCCTTCGT
Organism: Amoebophrya sp. A25; assembly: GCA_905178165.1. Classification (NCBI taxonomy): domain Eukaryota; class Dinophyceae; order Syndiniales; family Amoebophryaceae; genus Amoebophrya; species Amoebophrya sp. A25. The sequence goes on from CAJINU010000068.1 coordinate 91,177, forward strand.
TACCTCATTTGTAGGAGAAATGAGTTGGAAGATCCTTGAGGAAACAATTTATTTGATCTTCAAGATGCATCCCTTTTACGTGCTAACGGCAATATCAGCGTCTTATCTTCATGTTTTTCCACTTCTACCACTGCTTGTCTTGTGAAGGCAAGCACTCTTCCCACTTTGATGCGCTTGTTCTCCATTGAATTAGTAACAGCACTTTCATCTACAGCATATTCACTGCAAATGACAATCACAAAAGATGTCGTCAGAACTCCAAAGTGCAGCCTTCGGAAGCCCCGAAGCAGACGACGAGGCACCGATGAGTGCAGCGTTTGGTTGAGGCTTGAATCCTATAAATATGTATAATGTTGTATTAAGTGAAAATCATCTGTTAGAAATAAATAGTCCTCCTGAAATCTGAGAAGTAAGTGGAAATCTCGTAGAAGTAAATAGTCCTCCTGAAATCTGAGAAGTAAGTGGAAATCTCTTAGAAGTAAATAGTCCTCCTTTATTTCTGCAGTAAGGGCAAAAGAGCCTAGAAGATAAAAATGATTTGTGCACCAGCAAGTAAGCTGCTCAAGAAGCTTCAAAATTTATATGTTGAGACAACTTGTTGTTATGTACTTGAAAATATGATTATTTATCGCTAATTTCAATTTGCTTCGCCAGGAGGCGACGATGGCCCAGACGAAGCTCCAGCAAGTACACAAGGTGACGCAGATGCCTTAACCTTAACGTCGGGAATGTTTCGCCGCATGGCAAGCGATAATCTCGATCAGGCTTTCAATTAAGGGAGATCAGGTCGTGTTGGAAACAATACTGGATCCAACCCTTCTTGGTTGTGGAGGTATAGATACCCCTAAGGAACCCTATGTTAACACGGATATGCGTAATTAACCCTTTTTTTCTTATGCTGGACGACGGACTACACTGCCTCTAATCTTTTGCTGGACTGGAATCGATGGCCGGGACTGACAACTTGTCCAGTACTGCCTTCAAGAACATGCAAAGTGCGGCTCTTCGTGATGCGTTCGATGGAGGGGAGATAACGTCGCAGGTCACCTCACAAGTAGACAACAAGGCCACAACTCCACCAGTAAATAATACGACGCCGGTTATTACGGCGACTAGTTGTAGCTGTTTTTTGATGTTAATTCACTCTGATCTGGCGGCACTTATCTCACACTTAACGCGTCTCTGTCACAATAGATTTAAGTCCTATAGAATGCAGAGTCAAATATTGTATGTTCTTATGGGCATTCCATTTACTCTGACGAAGTTGTTACTGTGCAGCATTGACTTTGATGATTCGATTTTCCTTGGTGAAATAATTTCGGAGGAGATCTTCATAAACGAATATATCATTCTCTATTCTTGTCTAAGTAATTCAGTGTCACGAGGACAGACCCGGGCCCCGATCCTGGTCGTTGGGTGCGTTTGATAGGTGCAGGATGCGTTGGGCCATTTTTCTTCTTTTTTCTGGTAGTCGATTTGCTCTTCGTTATCGCTGGTCCGATGGTGGTGCGACAGGCTTTGGAGACCGCAGAAAAGAGCAAAGGCGCCTCCGCCTTTTCCAGTAAAGAAAGTCTACTCTTATGGCAGGGTTTTTGAATCGGTGTTCTTTCTCTTCTTTGATTCTTTTCAGTGTTTTGGTTCTTTTCTTGTGTCTTTTCGCCTTGCATTATTGTTGTTTGTCGCGATGTTGTTTGTCGCGTTGTTGTTTCCTAGTGGTTTTGCATTTTTTCCATTGTCTGGATTTTCTTGTGTTTTTGTTCTTCTGCCTCTGAAGTAAATCGTTAGTCGATGACACTTGATGTGCAGGATCGATACTGCAACCTAACCATTATAGCTGTGTCCTCGCTCAAGTCTCATAGTCATTTTTACTATGAATATCAATATCTTGCACTTTTTTTTCTAAGCCAAAAGGATTTGGAGAAGACTCTGAAGAATTCGATACCAGATATAGCGGGTGTGACATTAGAGGATAGTACTGGGGACGATGAATCTCCTGCGGAACCTGGTGCAAATGCAGTGGAGGAAAAAAGCTCTTTTCTCAGCAGAAATCCGCATTTTAGTTTCTTGCGGGGAAAAAGGAAAAGCAGCATCTCCGAAGATCACGATTCTCCTATAATTGTGATGTCGTCCTCAAAATTTGTACAGGAGAACAAGAATGGCGCAAGTGCTAGTACGAGCTTTCTGGCATCCGCTTCCGAACAGAGTACAAGAACTACCAGGTTTCTAGTACAGGACACAACTCCACCTGCGTCATCTCTGCCTCAACAAAGTAACACTAGAACTAATTCTCCAAAAGTGGAGTATCTAGAAAAGCGCGGATTCGCTGGAATGACCCTGTCTTTCTTGCAGACCAGGCACAGAGAACACCTTCAGAACGAACAGCAGGTCGACAAGAACGCTCAAGGACAGGCTTCTCCTGCAGAAGCACCTACATCGGCATTTTTGGCAGTGGAACAAAATCCCACCGCTATCGGGACGGCGTTGGAGGGCATTCTCAAATATGCGAAATCGCTATCAACCGATACAAAAGCGACGCTGCTTTTCCTTTATGGACGACTGATCTTTTTCACTGGAGTGACGTTGTTGTTGCTGATATTTTTTCTAACAAATAGCTAGAAAGATGTAGGTCCATTGTTTCATAGAGAATGAAAGCTATTTTTCTGCTTTCACGTCCAAGCAACAAGCAAGCAATCTACTCGTGCTATGTATCGATTTATTGCTAATAATGTGAAAAGTATTCGAGGAGATGCCGGAGATTCTTGAGGTCGTACTCCGAAAAAGAGGTTACAACTATTTGGAGACAGATGTGTTTAAATTTACCCTCCTGATCTATTCTTCTAATCTCCAAGTGGTTACGTCAATTGGGCGCACCAAAAAGTTCAGCCTTTTGTGATGTTACCTTCCTTGCCAGTGGTCGCATTAGAAGCGATGAGTAAACCGGGATCCGTAGGTGCGGCTAGGCTCTGCCTCCTCGAAATCGGGAAGGATGAAGCTTATGAATAAGAAATAAAAAGGTGGAGGAGGTACATCAAACGTGGTTGGTTTCTTTTATTATAAGGCTTGAGGAAATCCATCTTTCCCAGCATCCTGGTCCCGTTTGTTAGGGGCAAACGGGCACCAAGAGGCACTCCAAGATGGATTTCTGCTAGTTCTAATCTTATCTCTTGACTGAATGAACCATGCTGAAGCAGAAGTGAACTTCTCATGAACGTCCTCCCCACGACTCTCCATCCACCTTCTATCATGGTCTGCTTCCTTAAAATCATTCCATGTCTAACAGAACGGTGACCTTCCTGCAACAGTGAAGGCACGGGTCGTGGAATCCGTAAAGTGGTGGGCAGGAAACATGGATATGCCACCGATGGATTTGCAAGGGCGCTTAGACGAAATTGGCAAGAAATACCAACGCACGCAAAGCATGGGCTTTGATCTAAACGTATTTATACGTATTAATATAGTTGTAACATTGTTGGAACACCCGAACACGTCCAAGCGCACTATGAGGCTCCTGAGAGCAAATGGAATGATTATCGTTGCAATGTAACAGAAAGACGATCAGAACGGACGTGCCGAATGATCACTGACTGTCTAAGGCCCTGAAATGGTATCAAAATGGGTTCAAGTGATGACCATACGAGGAACTAACATGAGTTCAAGACAAGGAACGGCATTGATCATGATCAAGGTGACGAGTGAGAGCAGTCCTTTGGCATTGAAATCAGGTTCATTCGTTGGATCTTGAGCCAGTAATGACCATTGACCAACACCCCTCCTCAGTCGCTAGGTGAGGAAATGACGAAAGTCACAAACGGTCTAGTGTTGCCTGCTCTGACCCAGAACCATCGCGATTCGTTGTATAGCCACTGACATCACCTTTGACCAACGATCTAACACCCTAAGAAGATAGAATAGGTAAGCACCGCCAAAGAAGCAGAACTTGAACCAGACTCATCGTCTTCTTCTTCCGAGTCACTATCATCTTCAACATGGTTACGGCTAATTGCTGGATTCTCTATGTGATGCAATAATAATCTGCGTTGAGTAGATGAGCATGAGAGTTGCGTTAGTCCGTCAGCTTTCATAAGGTGAGTAGGACAGAAAACGACTTTCTCAGCTGCGTCTCTAACTCGTAAATAACGTAGCGCGTAGTGTCTACTCTTAGGCTTCGTATCTTCACTCTTTGCTGTCGAGATTGCAGACTGGTCGTCTATCCACAATATGGCATCATCGAGGGATGGCGATATACCAAACCGCGTTTCCACTAGTTGAGTGGGTAAGGGATTGAAGAAATCTGTAAAATCATGCAGCTCGCTCATGACAATAGTGTCCGACGCGGCTATATACTCTGACTCTGCAGTTGAATATGCGCGCACGGTTTGGGTATTGCGTTTCCAACAGATTGGAAAACCCCGATAGTACATAATCGAACCACTGGTCGAGCGCATGCTCTTTATGCAGTTTGCGAATCCTGCATCTGAGAACCAGTTAGTATACGGTAGCTCTCTTCCTTCTGGTTGTAGGAGCTTCTTGTAAATTTCGTTGAATTCTTCCTCACTTTCTGGAGAATAATAGAGTCCTTGGCCCTTTGTCGTAGCTAGATACTTTAATACTTTTCTACAAGCTTTTGCAATTCTTTCAGTGATGGGCTTACTGACATACCGAGCCAATGTCGCCACAGGGACGCAAGTATCTGGCCTTGCGGTTGTCGATATCCAAAGCAGTGCGCCAACAATCTCACGCAATGGAAACCCGGCTGCTAGCTTAAGCCCCTCCTCAAGCAAAGCAGACTCGTCGAAATTTGGAGACCACACCGGCTCACCTAGTGTTATTTTATACTTCTGTAAAGTCTTCTCTATGTACACACTCATCAGGATTTTCACTGAACGCGCTTCCCGACAATAGTGCACAATCGCACCAAGAAAGTCGAACTCTAGCCATTCGAAACTCGTGTGGGAATCGACTCGCTTTGCCATCTCGATAGGTCGGCCGGGGGCGCGACTAAAGATCCGGTCGAGCTCAGACCGTAACTCATGATAGTCAGGCCCAGTAGCTAAGTTATCATCAACATAGACTGACATCTTCATATACTTTCCTGGGTGCGTTTTGCTCTTTTTCCGCCACAATCCTGGAGCAGAAGGACACGGCTCCCATCCGAGTTCGGACAATAGCACGCAATACTTCTTGAACCAGGCTCGTGGAGCGTCCTTGGGCCCATATAGAGCTTTCTTAAGCTTGACGATATCCGCTCCTTGCTTCTCCGCCCACACTGGTGGAAGACGGCAGAAGACGTCGCGATCGAGTTCAGCATTAAGGAACGCAGAGTCAAGGTCGAAGGGGATGACGAAGTCAGATTCCGTCGCCGCTGAAACGAGTAAAAGTCTATTCGCAGCGTGTGACACTACAGGGGCGTAGGTGTCGATATTCCCCGAACGATCAAGATTCCCGAGCACACAAGCACGAGCTTTGAATGTTCCATCACGTTTTACCGTGAGAACGATTGCTATAGGCATTACCTGAGAAGAGGTTCGCAGCTCCTCGTCAGTAGCTGGCGCCCAAGTCTCAAAGGCAAGTAGTCTAGCTTCCTCCTTGGTGATAGCTGCGCGCCATTTTTCGGCGTCAGGGCTTTTCAAGGCTTGGGAAACTGACAGCATGGCATGTGCTTCGAGAAAGGTCTCCCCTTCTTCCAGCTCATGCCCGCCTGCTAGCATGGCAAATTTATGCATGTCTTTTCTTAATGCTTCTAGCTCGGCTCTTGTTCTTCTTTTGCGTTGTCCTGGATTCTTATCCTTGCTCCCTTTAGGTCTTCCTCGGCCTTTCTTCCCCTCCTCAACTTTGCCGGGCTGAGATGGTGGAATGGGTAAGGGCCTCGGATCCCTTGCTTTAGGATTAGAGTCAGGTGACACACGCTCCGATGAGATATTCCCCTCCTCAACGCGTTGCGCGTCAGAGTTGGAATCATCGCCGGTCTTTGGATCTTCCTCTTTGTCCAAAGATTGACAGAAAACTCATCAGCGTCATTGTTATCTAATATCATTTCCATGCCGGTTGGATCGCCTGAGCTGTACTCCGTGCCAGAGAAGCGCGGCTGACAGGCCATACGTTGCAGCGCATGTCTGTGCAGGACGGGACCCAGCGACGGCGTGCCAGACTGCAGGTTTTCCAGCGGGTCATAATCAACATAAATGCCCTTCGACGTAGGCAGTAGCCAATCAATGTTCTTGACTAATGTCGACTCTCGAAATTTCACATCTAGTGTGGAATACTCGCTCCACTTGGAGCCAGCCTTCGTTCTCCCATCGTTGTGATGTGTACCTACCAGCCAACCAGACGAAACTGGACACAGACCGAGAAACACACCACGCCGATAAGGTGACGCGAGCTTTGCTTCTTTCTTGTTGGTGGTGTCTACGACCTGTTCATGAAAGTACACCAAACAGCCAAATCTTCTTAACATACCTAGACCACTTTTCGAGGACTTCTTGCCTATCCTCTTTTCTAGTATCTCGACAGGACTCATTCCGTCATGTTCTGGCATTTTTGCATAACGATGCGGTAAGCGATTCCAACAATCTCCGGCATACTGTAGGCAGTAACACCAAAGACGTCGGTCGACTTTGGCCAACGTGGTACGTACAGCGCCGAAAATGGTCCGCGTGAAACGTTCGCAAGTTCCGTTCATTTCTGGGTTGTAAGGAACTCCAGGAATTTCCGAAACCAGTAGCGACTGCATGACTTTGGTCATATGGTCACTACTTAGGACGGGTTCGTTATCTCTACGGATGAACCATGCCACCTTGTCGTCGAGTGACAATGAGTAGTCCTGGCGAATGCCTTTTATTACTTCTTCAGTCACCTCTACGCAGTCCGACTTGAGGCAAAGAGGACGAACGAAACACATTTTAATCGAATCGCAAATAATGACTAAAGCGCATCTTTTGCTTCTTATAGAGACTGGTCTAATACCAACTGCGAAATCAATTGCAAGTGTTTTCAATGGAGAAGGTATATGCCCAGCGGGCCTCACTTTTGCATGAGAGCGTCTTTGGCCTTTGGTTCGATCACATTCTGGACAAGATACACTAAGGCCATCAGCGTGAAAGTGGCCAAGTCTACGATGTGTGTCTAATCTTGAGGGTGGCAAACGCGTTACCATCGTCATCACTCTCATCTTGACGCTTACGCTTCTTGGTTTTGGTATTGTTCTGGTTTTCATCATCAGAATCTTCGACAGCTGGAAAAGCTTTGCCGAAAGATGGACTCTCGATCTTGTACTCACCAGAGTCGACCAAGCTTTGAAGTCGTTTCGTGAGTCTTTCACCGATTTGGACGAACGTTAGATGTTCTTCTTCTTGCATCCTCTCGATTGTCTGTCGAAATGCTTTGGAAAACATTTTTGGCAGAATGTCGAGGATTGCTCCGTTTTGTTGATCAGCAGCAGCCACACCAACTTCCAGTGGATAGACGGTCGGAGATTGGTTCATGACATCTCTAACCTTCGCCAGGAATGTTGGAACGTCTGGAGGAGAATCGCGGTTCGTGAAGTGCATCCCTTCCAACGCTTTAGCAGAGATTCGTTGCTCTGTGCGGTCATTTTGACTGAAACCAGCGTCGCGGAGGTTTGTCACTACTTCTCCCGCGTTCATTACAGTGGTATCCTGATCCTTCGTATGTGCTTCGGCTGCACCTTTGAGCGACTTGATGATCACACTCTTCAAATCTCGCCAATTCTGCTGGAGCTTGCGGTCGTTGTTGTTGGGTTGGTTCGGAACCCCTGCCGCATTGCCGTTCAGCACGTTGTTGAGGTATTGGACTAGGTCCAGGCGGTCTGCTTCTTGCGTTACCGCTCGAAGCCAGTCACGCCAATCAGATTTCTGCCCCAGTTTGGGTGAAATCTCTCAGGAGGACACGCCCGGGCACCTTTCGCGCCTAAGTTTCCGCTAAAATTCCTCTAATTTTGAAGGGGTCGCAAATCGTTGCAGGCTAGTCGATTGCCTGTGGTGGTCGGGGTGTGTCTTGTGTGGTGTGCTTAGCCGTGTGGCCGCAGGGGGTAGCGTGCTCGCTGTGGCCTTGCCGCCGTGTCGGGGGGTGGGTCCCCGCGCAAAAGGTCCGCGGCTGACGCGGCAGCTGTCAGACTGGTGCCGTGCTCGGGTCGGTTTTTGGGGTCTAATTTTTTTACTAAAAATCGCGCTAATTTAGCACGCTAAAAATCGCGCTAATTTAGCACTCTAATTCAGCACTCTAATTCGGCGGGATTTCTCGCCGGGGTGCCTTATTTTTTTGCTCTAAAAATCATGCTAATTCGTCACTCTAATTGTTTTGGGGGGTTCTCGAAAGCCCTCTAAAATTCCTCTAATTAGGCACTCTAATTCGGTATTTTAATTTTGCACCCCAAAACCCTGCGCGATTTCGCGCTATCGGGGGGTTTACAAATTAGAGCGCTGAATTAGAGCACACAATTAGAGGAATTTTTAGAAGGTTTTCGAAAAGCCCCAAAACCAAATTAGAGCGACGAATTAGCAACTTGTCGAGCGAGCTCCCCCCGGTGCATTCCGTCGGCTTTTCCTAAATTAGCAGAATTTTTAGCGCTCGAATTAGAGCACTTGCGACCAAAGGTCGCAGCTTCGTGGAAGATCTGTCGGCCATGTGTCGCGTGCTGTGATTCTGCTCTTCTGTGTCGTCGGGTTTTGCAGAGTCTGCGCACAGAGGTACGCTGCTGGTGGCTGCAGCTGAGGGCGGTGGGTTTGCTTATCGGTCGCGGCTTTGGTGGTGTGGTCGGTGGGTCTTTCCTGGAGGTGTCTCAGGGGTGTTGCTAGCAGCGTCGGGGGGTCTTCTGAGATCGCTCTGATTGGTCAAATTAGTAAAATTTTAGTAGCATTTTAAAGGAATAGGGTGGCCGGTGTTGTCCCCCTGAAATCTCTCCAAGACTCATATCGGGCATTTTGTGGCGCAAATAGTGCGACTTTGTTTTCTCTACTTCTACAATGAATTGACTAGCAATTTCTTTGATAAGGTAAGGCTCAAGGGCTTGAAACAGTGTTGGAACACCCGAACACGTCCAAGCGCACTATGAGGCTCTTGAGAGCAAATGGAATGACTATCGTAGCAATGTAACAGAAAGACGATCAGAACGGACGTGCCGAATGATCACTGACTGTTTAAGGCCCTGAAATGGTATCAAAATGGGTTCAATGTCGTTGGGATATCATGAAGGGCCATAGTGCACTTAAAGATCTGGGAGATCTTGCTGCTGATTCATGTTGGAATTCATTGAGTTCAAATGATGATCATACGAGGAACTAACATGAGTCCAAGACAAGGAACGGTATTGATCATGATCAAGGTGACGAGTGAGAGCAGTCATTTGGCATTGAAATCAGGTTCATTCGTTGGATCTTGAGCCAGTAATGACCATTGACCAACAAACATAGAACTAGAAGGACCTCCTAGCTGTGTTATCGTAAAGCCCCTTGTATTCTGTACCTGTACAACTAAGTCAATGTGAAGAATGTGGTGAAAAAATAGAGTTCATCTAGGTGTACCTCAACACAGATACCCAAATGCAGCTACCTCTTCAACGTACTACTAAACTCACTGATGTACTCATGAACGTGAACGTAAAAAAGACTTCATCACTACCTCTTCAAAGAACTTCCCTATGTATAAGGAATACTGTCCCGACATACAGGTTGTCACAACAGTTTTCCTTTTTATCGGGTTTGTGTGTTTCTGCCAAGTCATGTGCTGTCACTGCGGTCAAAGCACGAAGCCAGGCAAAACTTGGGTCTCTTTCGCCTTCATATTTACCCTTATTGTTTGCTGTGTGGCTGTCTTCATTGCCAGACTTTGCTATTATGATGATTGGAAGTAGTTCGAAAAGTGACCTTATGTTGTGAAAATGCATTGATGCAGTTGTAGTAGAATACGTACGTAGGTAGGAATAGGAGTTACTCACTTGTTTCAGTCTCGCATTCTCCCGCTAACCTTCTCCAGAAGAAGTCAATCGTGGCGCGGTCGTTCCCTTCTACAGACTGCTTAACAGACAGACGCAGCTTGGCGAACTTTTGAGAGGGGCCAGCGACTTGGTGGATGAACACAAGGGTGGCAGTGTAGACGTCATGGCAGCGCAGATGCGTAGAGGGCTCTTCCGCCTTGCTGTTGTGGTACAACATTTTTTTATCTCACAAAAAATGCTTTCTTATTTTGATGCTTCCATTTTTTAGTCTAAGTCTAAAGGATCTAGACTTGATGGTCTCAACGGACAGTACATGCATTATATGAAGTGAAAAATGCTGCACATTCTCATTCTCTTTGACTCACCCCGCCACCTCTTGCTTCGTAAAACCTCAACCATAAACAGGCGCAACAGGGTTTAGACGAGTCTGAAGAGGCAAAAACGAACGGGGACGATTCCCAGACAGAGGAGAATGATGCGAAGACGAAGAAGTTGGGCGGTGTCCGAAGAGCAGCAAAAGCTGGAGCTCCTGCTAACTATCTCCTCAAAGTTCTCGCCATAGCTAGTGGTGATCCTTCCATCAAAAGGGGACTTGTTTTATGGTCTTCTTACTTGTGATGTACTGTGTAAATGTAAAAACCCTGACTTGGATCCTGAAGTGGACTAATTTGGATAGGAATTCGGCTTTTTTTTCATCATCCTCCCTCGTCGTCATCCTCTAAGGTGCAAATTTGTTGCAACCTTTGGGGACCAAATCCGTGAGGCAGCGAAGAAGGAGCTAGGGAACACACAGGAGCTGCCAGAGACATTTTGGGAGGATTATTTGTTCTCGACACGAAAACAGCAGCAGGATCTTGCATTTTCGGACATTCTCGAGGCTAAAATGAAAGGACAGTATCAAGAGGAAACCTTGGGTGCTGCGCAGAAAGGTACTATAATCCAACAAGATGGAATCATAGCTGCTGCGCAATCCTGTAGTAAGTACTTAGAAGACCCCGATAACAAAAAAAAACTTGGACTTCCTTCCCACATGTTGTGGAAGTGTCAAAATGGTTGTAGTAGCTAAAAAAGTATTTACTCTTCTTGAGACAGTCGGACCTCATCATTTTTCTTCGTTGTAAGTACTGAAAAATGACGAGGAAAAACATTAACTCAATCGACATCAGTGACCGCGATGCTTTCGAGTGGTGGATTGAAAGCGATACAGACTACTCTGAGGGAACTGGAAAGCGCTCTCGAGCTGCCTCAAGCCGTCAACCGCATGTACATCTTGGAGATTCCGCTTCTTTTCGCAATGGTTGCTATTATGGTGAAGAAGTATGAATTAATTCTAGATTCTCTGTAGATTGTATCTCTTGATTCAAAACAACATCCTCTTCTACTTTGTTGGAGATGAAGAGTGAATCTTTCTTTACAGAGCAAGTACCTCAATCTCTGCTCGCTAATTCCCCTATCGGTTTCGTCATTACGATGCTGACCTGCTATGGCCAGTGGATGCCGGACCGAGTGATGTAGGCAAAGAGCGGGAAGGTGGGGGAAGTTTGGGAGGAACATTTTGAGGACTCTCTCGTACTTAAAACGTCGAAATGTACAGACAGAGCGAGCGCGCTTGCTTTGAATATATTAAGTTGAAGGCAAGGGGAAAGATTTATGAAAAAGTTCACTATCATTCTTGATCAAAGATCTTACAGGAAAAATAATTTGGAAAATCAACACAACATCGCAGATTCTCACATGTCGTTACTTGGGAAAACAAAACATCGACTCGGAATTCCAGGAAAGCAAGGCTATCGAATGTTATGAATATTTTACGTAGGTGGAAAATCATTCAAGAAATCGCAAAAATTGTCATGGGAATTGAGTTATCAAATGATGTTTTTGGGGGAAAATGTAATTTGCCAACCTGTACAGCTTTACTGATTTGGATAGAAATATGTACAACGTGGTTACAACGCTATGCGTTAACCAATCAACAAAATCAATAACCGGTAGACGAGAATATGCCATATATGAGTGAAGAAACTTAACCAATAACCGTTGTAGTAACCCACAAGCTTGGGACATGAAGGAAAGTTTCAGAAGTTCTCGCTGGCGATCCGTTTGGACGTTGATTGCTACTTGGGTCGTCTGACAAGGATGTTCATCCACTACGGCTTGTTGCTCGATGTGGTTCGAACGCTGTGCGTACTAGCACGGACGATCTTTCTCCATGATCACTCTGTGATACTGTGGCAAGATCGGAGTAGATCATTTTGGGAGGCTTCAGATCACAGAGATCTCATTTTAAGAGCCACTTTCTTGAAGATCTTGCTCCCGAGAGCATTCTAAATCGAGATCATCAGAGCGCGAGAGTGAGACTGAGAGAGTGACTGAGATGGTTGTTGCAGAGGCAGGACCTGAGGAGCGAGATTGCGCCGTTTCCTCGATTCTTGCTTCCTATCTTCTGACGCTTTTCCACTACCTCTTACTCTTAGGCCGATACTATCGGTTTCAACAAAGCAACATGACCAAGAACATGGCTTTTAAACTACATCGTTGCCTCCTCGTCTGTCGCAAGGTTCTTCATTCTGGAAACTGACCACGACTAAGTGATGTAGACCACAACTAAGTGAGATTTTCTCAGGGGCATAGTGAGGCTTGCTCTCCTGTGAGCTCTAAACTTGCGCTGGTGTGAGCTCTAAACTTGCGCTGGTGTGAAGGACTTAGGCCTTTCTAGGCCTATCTCGGGACGTCCTCAGGGGAGTGTTTTTGCTCGACCTGCAATCCGAGGATACAGAGTTTTACTAGTGTAAAAGTAGATATCAACGTCGAAGATCAACACGGGAATTTTAAACCGAGTGGCGGCAGTTCGATTTTAGAACTCTCAATATGACGACGAGAGGACGCGCAATGAAGTGGGACCGCGACGACGGGTCGATATTACACCAAGGGATACCCCAACAAGGGGAGGTCCGATATGCGATGCGAGGATGGCGAGTCCTCACATGCTTGGCCCTTGTGGTCGTGGGTGTAGTTTTATGCATGGGTATACTCTACATCCACTCGTTATCTTATACTTTCAGAAATATGAGTCTCTTTAAGGGTAAATGCTCTCGTCTTTCAGAAATAAATGAGAGAAAGTTTCTTGTTCGTCACTCTCAATGGTTTCAGCTTTTTGTGAGTGTAAAAATAGTTGGTTGATGTTTGTTTTCACTTCTTTCTTCATCCGCTGTAGTATGCAAGTCCTGCTCTGTCGTAAGGAGGTATAATATTCTACCCTCGACGTGAAAGGCATCCTCGAGGTATATTCCATCCTCAGCCTTTCTTGGAAGGCTCTCTCTCTTGATTGACCTATAGGCAGCCTTGTTTCGCGGGGATTTTTTTGAGGGACGACAGGGATAGAGCCTCGCACCTAAAAACACTCCGGATTGGAGTAGCTAGATGAAGTAGTTTATAAGGATATGATGAAAATAACATAACTTAATGGAGAAACTGAAGGATGAACTCTCAGGAGTCATCTAATACTTCTCCTATCGTTGGCATGGTGGCGAGGGGACGCCGATTTTGCTGCGTCCTACTACAAATTCGCTGCGTCTTGGGTATTGTTCTTGGATGATTTCCGGGCGAGTTCCACGTGGTCAATTAAGGCCTGAAGTTGTACTCAAGAACTTCTACCTTACTGTAAAGTAGACTAGAAGTAGAAGTAAAAAGTATAATAGGAGGTCTTCTAAGAAAAGCATCAGTCAAGCATACGAGAGTGTCGTGGAGCAAAATCGAAAAGCTGCGCGTTACGCAGCAACTCTTACCGAATCGGACCTGTTACTCAGCTTTGTCGCAACTGATGATCTAGTATCAGAAGAATCGGAGACAGAGAAGAATGAAGATTCGGAGACAGAGAAGAAGGATACCATTGCCGATGTCATCAAAATGAATGATATTGAAGAACAAGTAATCATGTCAGAGACAAGTACCAGTAACACGATTGACGATGTTGGAGGAGCATTGGAGGAAGACAAAGCGACTGACGATGTAGTGGATGGAGGAGCATTAGCAAAGTTCAATACTTATGCATGGCTACAACTAACGTTTTACTATCATCCGGTACAACGAGGTACTTATCTCTTGTGAGTGAGTTGTAGCCTATCATCTGGTACGGACGACGCTTCTATCGTGCGTGAATTAATATCTCTGAAATAATATATCCAAGCCCAAGTTGTACTGAGGAAAGAGGGCTTTGCTTTAGGGATTCACTGTGCGTTAGATAGAGGAGAGAGGAAGACCACAGCTTCCTTCTCTAATACGACACGAGAAATGAGACGACGTCAGAGAGAACAAATTATTCGAATAAAGCACATGATCATGGGGAAGTCGCGAACAATACCAAGGAAGCCGCGGAGGTCTTCCTCGACAATGCAGGAGAAGTTGAGGATATTTCTCCTAGGGTCAAAAACAACAGTTTCGATAAATCTGTGTTTCTCGAGGAAGGGCTAGATGCGAGAGGACCTTGCTGTGCCTGTCGTGAGGCAGAACAAGAAGGTGATGAAGACACCTTTGAAAACGAGGACACGAGGAATACTACGGGGTTTCTAGAAGGCGCTGAGGGGGATGGGACAGGTTGTGCCTGTCCTGGCAAAAGTTCCAAAGCTAGTAGTACTAAACGTTTTCAAGGGGAGAGGGATAGCCGTGACGGTCTGCCTAGATGGAATAGACGCCATCCAGCTGAGGCTATTCTTGCCGACGAAGAAATAGATGAAGCCACTCCTGTGGATGTGGTGCGGAGAGGCGTCCAGTTAGGTCAAGGAGTGATCACAGATGACGGTCCTGGCAATGTTCGAACGCTCGAGCAGACCAGTAACGCCGCCGATCTGTTGGTTATGGGTCGTGTAGGGAATTCATCTCCAAAGCCGTCTGGGAGAACATCTGCAAATGAGTCATCTGAAAGAGAGAAAAAGAAAAGAGGGAAAACGGGTCGCAGATGATCCCTGAGATGAATTGCCCACACCTCTTAGAAGACCAGTGACAATGATGCAGGTGCAGCTGAGAAGAGAGGAGACGCAGAGGCTGTGAAGGAAGGTGGTCGGGCGGTTACAAGAAGCAATGCTTTTCCTCCCACTCCCAGAAAGTATGATGCTACTCATTGGGGACGAAGACATGGGAATGTCGTTCCTAAGTAAGAAGGCAAAGGGGGAATAACATTCGCATGCTGACGCTCTCAATGAGTGGAAGTATTCACAGAAGTACACCACTATCCCCGAGAAGCGGCAACTCCGGTGACAGTTCCTTACCTCGCACGGCATTGAGATTCCTCACACCTGTGAGACACGATCTGATGGATGAGGACGCACTAGATTAAGGCTCCAGTGGTCACTATATCATAATAGGCGCCTTAGATTAAGGCTCCAGTGGTCCCTGACGAGGTATTTTTATCGGAGAAAATCGTATCCAGGTGATGACTATTCTCTATCTGCCAGATATCTTCCGTAATTAATATCCGATCCTGTCGTATGCCTCTAAAGAAAAGCGGGAAAGGAAATCATGCGGCAACGTCGGCGGTGGCTTCGTGTCACGTACGAACAAGATCAGTCACTGAGAGCCTCCTACGAGGCTTATGTTAAGGGTTACCGAAAAATCACATCACGCACCGCCATCCCTGGCTCTTTTTCTACTTGAAAAAGGCGCCAGGGATGTTCTGAGGAGTGTGATTCCGCAGCCTCTAATTATGAGTACGCTTTCCGCTCCTCAATCTTCGTATTTGGGGAGATGATAAACGGCGTAGCAGAATTGAGCGAATATTTTGCGAATTTTATATTCCAACAAAGCGGTGTGCGCGGCATGGAGGCAACGTCGGCATTACATTAAGGGTTGAAACATTTCATTTTGACAAGCCAAAGTCCTCACTTGAGAAGATTGTGACTAAGAAGTGAGCCATTTATCAACCTTTAAGTACAAAGAGGACTGGACTTGGAGGGGGCGCACACACAATCTGAAATAGCAGAGATTGCTGAAGGATTGGAGCTGATTGACCCCAAGCTTATCGGCGAAGAGGGAGATGCTGCCGTAGTCTTTCAACTACCATTAAGGCTGCCTTTAAGGGTCTAAGAAGCGGGTATAAGATCTGCCTTTAAGGGTGTAAGATCATAGACTTCTGCTCCACGTGACGTATGAGAGAGTTCCGCTGAATTTAGAAGAAATGTGCACCTCAGGGTATACATAATATTTGTTCTCTTAATACCAGGGAAAACAATCGGGGATATGGTGGAGATAGAATTCTCGGGGAACAATCGGGGATAGAATCATCGGGCTATACTACTTCTGAGGCAAGTGCTTCTGGGGCGAGTATTTTTTTTAACGGAATCTACCTTCAGGAAGGAGGCTAGAGCGGGAGGGACAGGTGAAGGCGATAGTTCTTCTAATACCAGAGGGAACAACCGGGGATATGGTGGAAAATTTTCCTGCGTGGTTTCATTTTCAAGGAGTGGAGGCCGCAGTGGCACTGCTCTTGTATGGGTGATGTTTTTTCTCCCAAGTATCAGACGACCATCGAGGCTGGCCCTTACTTTCCGCTAAAAACTTTATATAGGTCCTTTTCCCCTTGGTCTTGAAAGTGTATAAGTACTAGGTAAAACTAAAATAAACGTCATTAAGGGATTGAGGGTCTGTCTGCCTACGCCTAGATGGTAAGACTAAGAGAAAAAATATGAACACTATTCTTTCATACGTTGTCCGCCTTTCAGTTAAGGCTCTCATTAATACATCGATCTTTGACTGCATCCTTGGAAACTATAGGAGGGTACTTCACTGCGATACTCCTCAGGGATGCAGCTGAGAGATGAATTTTGGATAGCGCGAATTCAGTCGAGCATAGCTGCGCTGTGGAGCATGCAGAGTCCGCTACGTGTGGACGTTATCGACCAAGCCTGCCACGACGTGACTCAATTCGTACCCAGATCTTTGGTAATTTTACGGAGGATTCAAATTGAATATTCAAATTGAATTAATGGCTCATTTATTGCTTCCAAGCCTGTATTGAAAGAATGCACGTACGAATCACCTTAGCTGTAGTACCGTAGATTCAATCTCGTATTTCTCGGCTCTTCTCTCACGCTTGCCCGTTCGTGTTTCCCCGCCGTCTTGATATCAGAGGCACGCAGAAGATGGCTGGGTGATGGTAGTTCGTGCTAGCTATCTGGTTCTTTCATATTCGTTGTTCCATATTCCAATTTTTTTTTCGGATTTTATTTCGGATAACATCAACAGAGAGACTGACTAGATTCAAATTGCTCCTGGCCCCTCCTCCTCCTCTAAAACTGGGGAAGCGTGCATCCACGTGGAGACACTTTCACACTACACACCAAGCATTGAATGGTCTGATGAAGTTCATCTTTATGGACTGAGACTTTAGACGCTATACAGACTTAGAATAAAGATACTTGCATCCTCTTAGGCTAGTTGTTGCGTCTTCATTCAATAAAAAGGATACTCGTTACGACAAGGAGAGGGGCAATAAGGATACTCGTTACGACAAGGAGGGGGGGACGTCTGAGAAGCAAGTGAGGCTGCTTCACGGGGGATTGAGAATAAAGATACTCGCTACAACAAGGAGAAGATTGGAATGCGAATGTCGAGGACATCTCATTAAGTGGGACAACAACGTAAAGATTCTCAATCATAAAGGTTCTCAATCAGAGATCAGAGAATCGCCTTGTGCGTGTAGTCTGGCTGGCGTGCTGGCAGGCTGGCACCTCGATGCTGGCGTTGCACGGCTTCGTTGAGCAGGCATGTCATACCCTTGCAGGTTGTAGCACTTGCTTCCAGGGCCCTACATTGTTAGGCTGTGCCTTAGTTATTCTTCCGCGGCTACTGTAATATAGTCCTCTCCGATAGTAGTAGTTTTTGGCCGTTGTGCTACGGTTTTCTTGCTCTCCCGGTATGCAAGTTCTAGGTGGGGTTTTTTTAAGTAGTTGGGGTTTTTTATGAATTTTCAGAAGGAGAAGAAGTCCCATCCATCCATCAATCCATCCATCCATCCACTTTGTCCTTCATTTTATCGCCTGACATCTCTCATGCGGGTACGTATCTTCGTGATGGCATGGCAATAAGCGGACGAAGGCCAGGCCAAGAACAGCGACTAACATCGCTCGACTTCGAAAGACGAGACACGAAGATCGTTGCTAATACGATATTACTCCTACCACGACCTCCTGGATTGCCTACCGCATCTAGTACTAGTACAATTAAGGCTACAACTAGCGCGGTTGCGTCCTCCACCGCATCCCTGGCCCGCTCCTTTTTTCCGGTCAGAAGATTTGAAGAAGCCTTCTCTTGGTCGAGAAGATGTTGGGGCCATCCCATTTCGGGTAAGAAGATAAAGGGGGGGGCCAACATGGCAAGGTAAGGAGATAAAGGAGCCGAACGTTTTCGGGTTTGGCAAGGATGCCTTGATGAAGATAAAGGGGCCAAGGATGCTCCCAATGCGGTAGCTCTAACACAAATGTAGAAAACCAGAATAAGAGATACGGCACTATGGACCTGGTTTTGTTTCGGCGAGGTCTTGGCACCGTACTACCTATGGAAGGTGGCGCAGCAGGCGCTTTTCGGCAGAAATTGAAACTTATGCTGAGAGGACGAGGAGTAACAGTAATAAAGTTATAAAGTTTCGAAAATCTTTATCTTTGTTGAGCAGGTGTTGACTCTTAGGCTGATTGACGTTGACAAAGAAAAGGACGAGAAGTAGTAGAGATTTGGAAATCTTACTTTATGGGGCGGGTTGATGTTAATTATAATTGTAGAATAAATCTTAAACGCGAGCAGCGAGAACCTCCTTCCCACAACGAGGGGCGCCGCCGTAGAGACAACGGGCCAACGCCTTCACAACTTCAACATCAGAGAAATCCGTAGAACACAGAAGAGACGCACCCAGGGAAGTCATAGGCCCAACCCGAACCGACTAACATCATCATCATCATCGTCAAATCTTGCTCAATCTTTATTCTCAGTCAGAGATCAGAGAGTCGCTTGTTAGACATACGAAGCGCATGGCCATGACTATCACTATGGGCTCCTTTCCACCTGTCTGAAGCAAGTGCTGCCGCTACTGCCCACTCCGACACATTACATAAATTTTGTCCATGAATTTCAAGTACAGGGTCAGTAATGCTCTACCTTATTATTTCCATGAATGCCACTACTAATACTGCTACTACTACTACTACTACTTATCCTACTAAACGCGATGCTCCTTTTCACGTCACTCTCCCGTGCTTCTTCAGGAGCTTCGATCTGTGCCTAGAAAAGACACAAGCTCGAAGCTACCCTCGATAGTACTAAAGGTTTAGATACGATAATACTGTCCTTAAGTCACGCAGTCGCCCTTTTTTTCCTTTTCTGGAAAGAGCATATTTATTTATTTAGATACATAGATAGCCTTCATTTTTAGGTTTTACTTCTATCTTTAGATTCAACGGCTTCCGTCGATGGTTCGGATGTAGTTCGTAGTCCCTAATTGCAAAAGATGCATAAGCCAGCACTTAGCCTCTTGCTTCTAAGATGAAGCGAACGCAGCAGGAAAAAGACAAAACGACTTTGAGGGCTTTCTTGACGGATGTAGTGAAAGTATACTCCAAAGAAGCGATCCGGACCAAATATCCTTAAGGCTACCCTCCAGATTTTATCGTCCCTTGATCTTAGTCGTCTCATCTAACTACTTCGGATAAACTGAATAAGGAGAAGGATGAGAAAAGGAAGAAAAAAGTCAAAATCTCAATTTTCCTATATTCCTATATGGCTACCCGGATAGTTTAGGTTAGACCGTATCTACAGTACTGGGTGCGTACCTCTATGCATAGGGACATCTACGGTATTCATCGGGGGAAATGCCTCCGCGTAGTAATCTACAGGGAAGATGGTCCCTCCACGTAGTAATCTACAGGGAAGATGGTCCCTCCACGTAGTAATCTATAGCTGGATTCCTCAACGGAGTTGAGGAGTCTATCCGAATATTCTAACCACGAGAGATTCTAGTCTGAGGGATATTGATACACTTCTAGTCTAGGGCCTACGGTTTGGGTGGTCCTCTCCACAGGGATGATCTCCTTCTATTCGTAAGATACTGAAGAAGGAAGCTAGCTCGCTCATTTCAGTCAGCAACTCGGGTATTTTAAGACTTCGAGTACTTTGTCTCTGTACTGTTGTTCTACTCCAAGTTTAAATTACCCCTCGAATGGGTAAACTACTACTACTACTACTCTAACACACAAGAGTGAAGATCTCCACAGAGATGAATTTATTTTAAATTACCCCTCGAATGGGTAAACTACTACTACTACTACTCTAACACACAAGAGTGAAGATCTCCACAGAGATGAATTTATTTTAAATTACCCCTCGAATGGGTAAACTACTACTACTACTACTCTAACACACAAGAGTGAAGATCTCCACAGAGATGAATTTATTTTTGACTTGGAAGAAACTGCTCTTCTAATTTCCGCAGAGTTATCAAATGCTACGCTTCAACCTCCTACTCCCCTTCCCGGTGACCGAAAGCGGATGGAGTTCTCTCAATGATTGCGTGATGCACGGAACTAACGCTGAAGGCACTGCAGGCACCGCACTGCATCAAGTAGTAGCTCCTGAAGATGATACACAAGAAAAGGTAGTTACTAAAACGGGTCTCTTCTCACGTTGTATCTGCTACTGCTCTCTAACGTATTTGGAAGAATTTTTTCTTGTATCTATAGTAGTGTTTCGTATCTCTCTCTATGTAGATAGAAGAATTCGACTTCTTTCGTGTAACTCTCAGGCTTACATCAACGAGTGTGTCATTAGAACTTTTACGAAGGCAATGATTAATACTTCTGCACCAGTGAAGCTTGGCTGTGAAGTCCTCTTTACCAGTTGTAGATGGCGCTGAAATAGTTGAATTTTTATTTTACTCTGTCTGTCTCTTGAAATTGAATGGTTTTCCTTGATTTTCTAGCTACGGTTGACTTTATTAGACCTCAGCGCCCGATAGCTCTCTCTCCACTAGAATCCTCCGCCTCCTTCTTTCCTCCGTTAAGACGTGCCGCCCCCGCTCTTCTTCCGCCAGATCGCGGCGCCTCCCTGGCGGAGTTGATCCGCGGGAGAGGAGTCGGAACAGAGGCGCCGCGGAATTTGACAGGGGAAGCGGCTTCTCTGAGGTTTTTGAGATGTTTCAGAGATTGCCGGCTTTTGAATGCGGTGCAGTTTTTTGGGTTGGGCTTGGTGAGTCCAAAGCTTTGCTTTTAAGTCCGCCCTTGAGGTGGAGACTTGGGGCGGGTGTGAAGCTTTTGGCTTGCAGCTTGAAGCCCGTGGCCGCTTTCAGTGTGGGGCTTTGGGGTTCAGCGAAGCTCTAGGCGCAAAGCTTCGTGCTTGGCGCTTTGATCTTGAAGCTTTGGATTTGCAGGCTGCGGCTTTGGCTTTGAAGGGCTTGGTCTGAAGTCTTGGGTTTTGAGACTTTGGGTTTGAGGCCTTGGACCTAAAGTCTTGGACTTGAAGTCTTGGACTTGACACTTTTGGTTTGGGGCGTTGGGCTTGAAGTCTCGGCCTTGAAATTTTGGACTTGAAAGTCTTGGGCTCGAAGTTTTGGGTTTGAAGGCTTAGGCTTGGGGCCTTGGATTTGACTTTGAGGCCTTAGGCTTGGGCTTTTGGGTTTGGGTTGTTAAAGTTGAAAACTTTGAAACTCGCTTTTGGTTGATAAAGTCAAAAACTTTCTTTGCCATTTTTGCGAAAAGTACCAAAGTTTTTGGCTTTATCGCCTCGGATTTAAGCCGAATCGCCTGCGGTCGTGATTGGCTACACATCACGGGCAGCGCGTCGGCCGGAGTGGCGGCCGGTGGTGAATCACATGCCACGGCCGAGAGCTCATAAGCCCCAGGTTAGTTCGTAAGTTTGTAAGTTCGTAGGCTCATAGGCTCATAAGCTGAGCTCGTAAGTTCATAAACTCATAAAAAGTTCAGAGCGTTTTTGGTTCGGGTGTGTTTGGTTCGTGGGTTAGCGGGGTCGCTGTTAATTTTGTCTTTAGCTTGTTGATATTAGGTACACAACAGTAGCAGGCTGACTTTCTGACGCACACAACAGGAGCGGAGCGCCGCTGCAGACGTGAAAACATGTCATCTGTTGTTCTAGAGAGGTAAGCTCCTTTTTTGTCTCATGTCTACTTGATTACTACGTAGGTACACGGCAGCAGACTTTTCTAATCGATCCGTCATACACTGCACACAGGTACATAAAGACTTTGAAGGCGCAGCGCTCGCTCTCGCGGATGCTCTAATTATGAAGAATCAATAGGCTACTTTTTGCGTTGTATCCATGTCACATGAGTGAGATTTTGACCGATCCTCCTCCTTGTGGACCCGATCTGGCACCTGAAGCTCCAAATATGAGCTTGATCAGTGGGTAGTAGGAGTAGACTTTCAATTCATATATCTAGTACGTGGAGCAGTTTTATCTTGCCTAGTAACAGCATTACTTCTTGAGTATCTACAGCAGGTTCTTGGAGCTGAAAATCAACCTCTGCAGTGCTAGGAACAACATGATGAGCTTAGATTTTCTAAGTTGACAGAGATCGGATCGTCGATACCACAGCGGCTAACACGAATCCTGGGTAGTCCTCTAAATCCAAGAAGGTCCTCCAAAACGGGTTCGTCGACTTTTAAGAATGCTTCGGGTAAAAAGAATGGTTCGTCATCACAGAGTGGGTCTACTACAGTTATAAAATTATATTTTCCACCTCATTTTCTTTCAGGATAATGCTTGTTGAGAGAAAATGAGGCGAGCAACGAGGATAGTAACACTGACGCTCTTAGGACAGTGCATCACTAGGGTTTCTCTGACTTTAAAAATCCTAATTAATAGTAATTTCTGTGTCTTAATAGAGTTGATGGCTTCGGTAGAACTGAGTGCGATTGCTGCCTCGTGAGGGCTCTAATGTTTCTTCCATCGCTCCAGCAGGAGACCGCGAGTCAATTGTGTACTTGTACACGCATCCATCTCTGATTAGCAAAGAGCGAGGCGAATCTTCTACGACTTCTGCTGACCAAAGCACCAGAAAACTGGAGCTTATTTTAAGGCTTATCTATTTATAAGGAGAGTGAGCATCCTAGGAGAGACGTTCTTCGGAATGCTTGCTGTGCACGTAGTAATCAAGTAGACCTGACGAGACAAAAAAAGAGAGACGTTCTTCGGATCCTTCGAAGCTTTTGGTAGTTCTTCGCAGGCATCGATCTTAGAGACGTTTCTTTTCAAGGGGAACGCTTCCAATGGGGAAACGGTCTAAGGATGGGCTTCGAGATGAATTGGCCTAAGGATGGGCTCTAATTGTTTTCCCGGATGTAATGGAAAAGGTCAAAAAGCTGGGCAATGGCGTACGCGTAGAAATTCTGGAAGCCCCACCTCTAGTTGGTTCATGGATTATGGCTACAAAGAGAGTACGGGAGTAGCGCAGTAGTCTGACATACCCCTGGAGTGGGTACATTCATAGTACTACTAGTCGTTTCCCGTGTGTTTAGCGGTCCGAGAGGATGGAAAGGTGAACGAGGGAGAAGGAGCTGCTAGGAGCAGGAGACACCACGGCGCGTGGGGAAAATAGCCCGCATGAGCTCTTTCTTCAGGACAATGCCCCCCGGCGCGTGCAGGTTTCCCCGCAGATTCTCGGAGAAAACAACCCCACGGAGCTCTTGGGCGGGCTCCGGCCTCCGGCTCACCGTACCGCGGGCGATCTCTTCCCGGTACGCGAGCCGATTCGGGCCCCTTTGCGGTCCTGACGTTAGACGGCCCAAACGCGGCTGGCGGCCGCGTTAGAGCCCGCTAACGTCTTCGCGACTCGGTGAAACAGTGTCACACGCCAAAACTGTGACCCGCCGAAACTCTGAGGCGGAAAACCCAGACATGCCGAAACTCTGAGGCGCGAAACTCTGAGGCGCGAAACTCTGAGGCGCGAAGCCCTGACATAGCGCAACTCTGAGGCGGGAAACCCTGACAGCCCGAAACTCTGAGGCGCGAAACTCTGAGGCGCTAGACCCTGACACTACGCAACTTTGAGGCGGGAAACC
>CAJINU010000068.1:116641-158246 GCA_905178165.1 Amoebophrya sp. A25
GCCAAACCCTGAGATGCCAAACCCTGAGATGCCAAACCTTGAGATGCGAAACCCTGAGAAGCCAAACCCTGAGAAGCCAAACCCTGAGATGCCAAACCCTGAGATGCCAAACCCTGAGATGCCAAACCCTGAGACGCCAAACCCTGAGATGCCAAACCCCGAGAAACCCTGAGACGCCAAACCCTGAAATGCCAAACCCTGAGATGCCAAACCCTGAGATGCCAAACCCTGAGGCCGTTTCTGCCTGCAAAACCCTGAGAACTGGATCCTGACTTTTGTGCCCATTTTTGCAAACCCTGAGATGCCAAACCCTGACCCGACCGCGATTCAGCCCTTCCTGGGAACCCTGGGATTCCCTGGCTTTCCCCTTAAAACTCTGAGAGTCCTGGTCCGTTGATTTGTGCCCCTTGTGGTTCACCTTGCTCGCCCTTAAAACCCTGAGGTCAGACCTCGATTTTTGTCGATCATTAATAAAGATAGAATAATATCGATGATCATCACGACTAAAGAAAAAAGTCGCAAGCCAGAAAACTCTTAAAAATCTTAATCAAGTTACTCGTGAAAATATCGACTTCACCTTTACAACTAGTATCTTGCTGTGGTCTACGCCAGGAGCAGGACCTCTAGCTTTGCCTTCTAACTACTAGCAAACCTGCAACTCCCGTGAAGATTGTGACTCCCGTGAAGATTGTGGAAAGGGGGCTTTCGACCTGCAATCGGTTCTGGAAACGGTCGGTGAGAGCCACCTGGATCATCAGAAACTACTATTATGGCTCGAGGAGTCGTGAGGGAGAGGGTTCCTATTTTCTCCTTGCGGTTAATAGTTTTCACCTCTGTATCCTTAAGCTTCATATCGCTTCAAACAATATTAGTAAAGAAGGAATATTTAGCTCGAGGACTAGTATGCATTGGTCGCGAAGATGGAGATAACACATTTCTAAGAGATTGATGATTCATTTCCAAGACAGAGCAAGAGTAGAGCTCTTTGTACTACAGCTCGATCTTTTGCACTTTTTTCTGTGCTTCAAAGCTCAGTTCCAGGTTTTTTTTTTTTTAGTAGAAGAGATCAATCATATCCTAGGATAGTCCCTCACTTCGCCATCCACACTATCTAAAACGACTACTGCCTCCGCAAGGTGCCGCGAGGAATCTGCTGTGGAAACCGGACAATTTTGGGGTTTTAGAATTGTTGAAATACGCAGACGTGCAACTGGAATTATATCCAGAGGCTGATAATGACGACGAGGCCAAACAGACCGTTGGCCCGGAAGATATGAAGCGGAAGAGATTAAGGCTACAGTTTATTCCCTCTATCCCATGTCGTGGACTGGTGCTGAGTGGTGTGCTCTTATCTATTATAGATTTAGAGAGGAAATAATTAGAATTACTTAATAGTTATTAAAGGAGAACCATTCTCGACTTTCTACTCGGCTCCTATCTCAAGCTTAGTTACCAGTTAAGTATTTAAAGGAGAAGGAAAGCGGAAGGGCATCAACCAACTCGCTCTACCAGGGATAAGGAAAAACTACCTCTAAAGAGAAGGGTGGAGATTTTCAGTTCTTTCCATTTGCAGTCAAAATACCGACCTCTGCCTCTCTGTACGGACGAACAAGGTGGTGCGGGTGGTGGTGTTAAGGCTTCAAGAGCCGACCCTTCTTAGCCAGCATCTTGGTCTTCCCGTTCTTCCTATTTTTAACAGGGCTGAAATCTACTTACACTACTAATTTCAATTTTTACACGTCTTCTTTTTACTTGAGTTTGCTGCTGAAAAAGGAATTGCTCTTTCAGCCTTTAACTCTGTACGGGCTGCATTAGGATGCTCCACTAAGATTAGGATGCTTCACTAGCTCTAATGAAGGTGGAGATGCCAGTGGTAGTAGCAGTCCTTCTTCTACTCTGCGAGAGTGGTATCATGTTAGGTATTTAAACCCGAAGGCTTTTGGCATCCGTAATTTGATATGGATGATGTTTATTCCATCCGTACGACCATCGACGTCTGCCTTTAAATGCTATGTATACGTTTTGAAGGGGAGAAGGGTAGTCGTGGTGGTCTCCTTAGATGGAGTAGACGGCGTCCATATTTGAGTCAAAGCGGCGGCTCCGAGGCTGAGTCAGGTAAAAATATGCCGAGAGTTCTCGCCGTCCGATTAGGAGAACAAGTCGCAGCGGTTCAAGGTGCAGGGGAGGCACCAGCTACATCATCACATGAACAATCTCTTTTTTCTGTACAACGTTCTGGGCAGACTGGGGCTGCTAGCATGTTAGTGTCCGAAGACGAAAATAAAGAATCCGAACCAGTGTGGATTCTAGCTGAAGTGGTCGATGATAAAAATTGAGGCTAGTTAGTTGTACTGATATTACTCTTTTAAGCCCAGGGGTCGAATGTGCGGCTCCTCCGATAAACGTAGATTTGTGGCCGAATGTGCGGTCTTATGCGCCCCCAGTATGTAACTTGGACGATCATAGTTGAGCATGTTAATTGATTGATTGAAAGGGCGGTGGCATATAGTCCTAACGCAATAAAAATAACAATCTACGGTGGTCGCGAGTGGCCATATCTGATCAGGGGCATACACATGGCGTCCTTTCCTCTTATTCCTTTCCTGCACTCGTCTCCACCATTCACTGCGTCATGATCCATAGTAGTTAACCACCCTCTGACCCCTTCTCCCATAGTAGTTAGCCACCTCATCTCCACACTAATATATTGTTCCTTTATTTGAGTACAGGTGCAGAGCTAGACTGTCATGCTCTACCCACTGTTCTTTCTGCTGCTGCATCAAAGCTTAAATTTGCAAGAAAGAGGATGCTATAAATGTTTTTTTGAGTTGTTTTTTACATTAGACAAACAGCTCGTCTTTATTTTCATTGCCATCTTCTAAGAAAATCAAGGTCGCGATTCAACCACTGGGTCACTGTGTTTGAAGCCTTTGTACAGTAGCGAGCCACCTGCCACTCCGGATGGAGCAGAGGACGGCTTCGGCCTCAGCTGGGTAACCAAGTTTCCGAAAGGCAGGGACCCTCTGGACGCTGCCGGAACTTTTCTCTATAAAGGTAGTTCATCTTCATCGCCCACTTACAAAGTGGCATATTCTGCTTCGCCAGCGACAAAAGCGTTAGTTAAGGCCACCTCGTGTGTAGATTGAGCAAAGGCGCCTATCCCATCACATCCTAGCGTTATATTTATAGACTACACAGGAAGAGTACTTCCCAAGAACCCACACACTATTGTCCCATGTAGTGAGCTCTTGTGTTCTTGAGTCGGGACGAAGTCACCTCCTATGATTTCTTAAGGGGAAAGAAAGCAAGGAAGGAAAAGAAGGGGTTTAGGGTGCATACGAAAGGGGGGTTCTGGTCGTTTAGGGTGCAGAAGGTAACGCACTCAACCAGGCATAGTGTTGAAAGTCTATGATCCCCTAAGGTAGGTGGCCCTGCGACCGAAGAAGAAGAGCGGCAAGGGGTTGAAGTTGGCGGAGGCGAACCGCATCCAGCGACGGCTTGTGAAAATCGCAAGATTAAGGCCGCTTGGGCTTGGAGTCCTTAGTTGCTACCAGCAGTGTGTTGGTAATTTTTCCCTTATTTCCTAGGTCTATCCCACCAAGCAATGTGTTGCTATGGTTGCTTGTTGCTAATGATCCGCGTACCCTTTTTATGTTCAACTCCACTTGTTGGGTTAGCAGTTCTTCTCTCATGTTTTATTATAGGGTTCTTAGTAGTTGTTGTTCTCTGATGTATGCGTGTCAATTTAGAAGTGTAGCACCAGGTGAAGATTATTTATTAGACAAAGTCGCCTTGCTTTCACTACTTTTCTCTAGAAGCACCAAGAAGAAGTACAAGCTTGTTTTGGTTATTCATCTCGACGAATGACGTGTTCTATATCTAAGTAGAGCCGGGAAGTAGGGCAACGAGATGGTGGTCGCCTGGAAACGCAAGCAGAGCGCGGTGGGACCATTTCGTTTCCTTTTCCACTTAAGGGTTGCAAGTTCACCTATCATCTAGAGGCATATAGTTTATGCCCCTTATTTTAATGGGGAACTTCAGAAGGTCATAGCAGAATCAAATGGCCCTTATTTCACTGGTGAGTACCACCCCGTCTCTCGAGGGCAGCATGGGTCGCCACAGAATAGAATAGAAGGGGGAGCAAAGGGATAGATGTCAGAGCTAGGGGAACTCATCAATCCCTTTGTTCATTTACAAACTTAGAAGTCACCAATCAAGTACATTCGCATTGCTAATCCACTTCACAACTTAGAAGTTATCAATGAATCTAGAACATAATCTCGCATATTGGTTCTAATCTACACCGCTTCTAGATACTTATATTTAATAAGCTCGGTCTTCACAACAAGAAACCATTACCAATCTAGTAGGACGTTGCTATCTAGCTCTAGGTCGCAAGAAACTATTATCAATCTTCAATCTAGATTGCTTATCAGATGAAATGTCAATCATGATATTGTACATTGCTTATCAGAAACAATTATCAATCTACAATCATATTGCTAAACCACACCGCTTTGTACGCTTCTAATCTACATCGCTTCGTACCTGGAGGAGCGTCCGGAGTGGGCAAAGATCAAAGGTTGACTGCCGGTCGATGCATCCCAGACTTTCCAACCCCAAATCTTTTCTCGACTATGGAAGAAGACAATCGGAAATATGATGCAGACGCCAGTTAAGGAGGTCCGCTTTAATAGCTGTTATCCATCTTGTTGCCCCGCAAGAACATCTCGGCACGACCTACTAGTCTTTTTATTTCCTTCGTTCTTTTTTGACGGGAGAGTAAGGGGTCGGTCAATGAATTTCGTCGTGAGAAAAGGAAACAGTGTATTTCTTTCATGGGACGAAAGTAAGGGGTCGAGATCATGAGGGGATCGAGATGAATAATCGCTGACTCTAAAACAGGAGGGCAGGCAAGTACGCTTGGTGATGTTTTTCTTTTTTCTCCCCTTCATTTCTTGAAGCCATCCTGGCAGGCTGCACTTATTAGGACCTAAACTAACTGCCAGGCAGATGGTTGGTCTCCTGCAATGAGGTGGTGATGAAAGAGAAAAAGCAACATCTTCCATAACAGGGAGGAAGAATACGAGAGCGGAGAAGGTGAAGCTTTTTGGCTCAATATCGACGATATTTAAGGCTACGTACTCGAATACTCAATGTAAGCAAGTAACAAATACAATATACGAGTATCTGAGATTATATTCCCTAGCGTACTGGATTATTTCAGTTTTTCGAGTAGTTGTAATGCTGAGGCATCTTTTTCAAATGGTACCTTTTTCAAGAAGGAGCATCGCTGAAGTATCTTTTTCTAGTATGATCTTTGGGGGTTTTCTTTTGAAGGGGAGTCTGGCTGCCGCGCTTGTTCTTTATTTTCAAGGGGTACTACTCACTACCGCAGGACGACAACTACCGCCGGACAATCATGGGCTCAGGGATGGAATCAAGCTCGCTCAAGGATATTAGAGCCCGCTTGGCTCTTTTTCAATCTCTAAGATTTGACGCAAGACGATCGCGAGGATGAGGTGATAGGCGACGAGGTGCGCACTGATGATTAAGTTAAGACGTCCCCCGGGAATACATCTTTTCATTTCTCATCTTCAGAGGCACCCATCTCTAGGGGGGAAAAAAGGACCCAAGATGACTTTCAAGATGAATTCCAGACAGTTCTAACTATAAGGCCGCTAGTTGATCGCTTTATCCATTTCCCACGTGGACTATCCCCTTACCGTGTAAACTAGTATGTTGCTGACGCTTAGTGCCAGTGGAGTCCCCATGATCGGGTTAAAGGGGAAACAGGGGTGGAGTCCGCCTCGGATTAAAATTAAAGGGGAAACATACTTAGATAATACAGCGAGTTAAAGGGGAAACTAACAGGGGAAACTACATACGGATACGTTTACGTACAGGGGAAGAACAAAGAACTCAGTCAACGAACTCAGTCAACAAACTCAGTCGTTGCAGTAGAGTGAAAAACTAGCGCGGCTAAGATGAAAGTGGCGCCGAGGAGGTGAGGCGAGGGAGCATTTGGGTGCGTTGTGGATATCAAGAACATAAAAAACGGAATTATGATTCAGAATTCTAGAGTTCTCTTAACGAAAATAAGGTGGTCCCAGCAGCGGTGAAATCTTCTGTGTCCTGTAGATTATCTTGTAGGAGAAATGTTCAAAGGGGTAAAGCTGTCGTGAAAAGTCCAACACTTTTGGGAATATTCCATTTCGCCTTCTCTTCCTTACAATCCTCTCTCCCTCTCTTTCTCTCTCCCTCTCTCTCTCTCTCCCTCTCTCTCTCTCTCCCTCTCTCTCTCTCTCCCTCTCTCTCTCTCTCTCTCACGCCTTGGCCGTTCTGGCACTTATCTCACGTTTGACACGTTATGGCTCTAAGGATAGCTGTGCAATCCAAAAACAGGCTGCGCTCCGGTGTCAGTAGCGGGGAACAAGTATTTAGACACCACAAGTGAACCGGACCAGAAGTTACAGCAAAACAAGGACGACAAAGACTGTAAAATTAAGACGAAGACCAGCTCACATTAGATATCTTATATCTTTTTTAGAATCCATTTACCCCATGAACTCTAGGGTTAGGAGAGTTGCTCTCTCATCTATCTACTAGTATCACAAGGGCATGTAGTTCTCTGGTGCTACTTCTCATTTAGAACGAAGAGGAATCGCGTTCCTAAGGTAAGTAGAAGAAGGGAACGACATTCCCAAATCTTCGACAGTGTCGAGTAGAACTGGTGGTGTCAAAATTCATATTTTATTTTTGGAAAAAGACTTCTTGTTAGTTTCATCTTACTTTGTAGTCTCCTTATATTTCTTGAAAAAGTTCTAAGGTCTACACCCTCATTTTAGTCTAAGAAAAAAACGCCGAGAAACCAATTCGAAGCCGCGTTGAAGTGCTATTCGGTTATAAAGGACGCTTTCGTGTTGAATGCAGAAAAAACTGGGATAGAGGCTGTTTTGCCCGATTCGTGCGTGAAACACTTGTTAAGGCTAGTGTGCGTTACAAGTAGTGTAGTACTGTAGAAGTGCTGCAAAAAATAAGCATTAATCATAGCAGGTGGTTGAGACGAGTATTGATCCCTCTCTGATCAAGAGGAAAATAGCCGTTTGAAAATTTTCTCTTGTCTTCTAAGGTAGTCTTTTCGACGAGTCGAGCCTTGTCATATAATGGAAGCAAAGGTTTGAACACTCACTCCGCCATGTTTTAACGGTTTGGCTTTCTTTCCAAAGCAGGGCCCTCCTCCTCATCCTCTAAACTTTGCTGCGGACGGGTCGCGCACTCCATGGCTCGACTTTTACTATATGGAGCTCATTGCTGTTGAGGACGAGTTTTCAGAAACCTCTGAAGACAAAGCAGAGACTAAAAGTTCTACCTTAAGAGAGTCGGTGGAGTAGAGAGTAGTAGGTAATGCTACTTCGTAGAAGTGGAGGTCCTCTACTTTGAGGAGTCCTTCTCTACATCGTAGTCCACCTTTTTTAAGATTGAGTAGGATTGTACTACATTTACAAGAGTAGAATAGTGCTTCTACTTCGTAGTCCACCTCTTTTGAGTAGGATCATTGTACTACATTAAGAAAGAGCAGAAGTAGTCCTCTCAGGTTTTTTAGTAATAGTACCGAAGGAAGCAGTACTAGCTACATTACAAGAACTTTTGACCTTTATTACTGAGGTTGTTGAGTAGTACTTGTGCTACTACTAATTAGGTTTTTGAGTACCGTAGTACTAGATTAAACTTAAGGAGAATAGTTTGACTCATGAATGCAAGTAAGTTATGTTGTAAGAAGATTCTAAGAAAAGGAAAGGGAGAGGATGATCATGCTGAGAATGAAGGAGACACGAGTAAGGGCGTTGAAGAAGAGGAAGAACAGCTCCATTAAGGAACTAGTGACGCCACTACTAGAGCTGCATCAAGAGTAGAAGTCCTCTACAACCAAGGAGTCACTTTGTTTCTCCGAGTCCTCTACAGCTAAGCAGGTACTTTCTCATCAGGAGCAGCCGCGTTGAGCATGATGAATTCTCATCAGCTAGCACAACTTTTTTCGTCTACTTCACAGACCACCTGGTATTTCTATTTACTTGTATTGCTGGCTCTAAGAGGACGCGGAGGCAGTTGTAGAAGAGCAGGAAGAAGAGTACTCCACTTACAAGGCCGGGTTATGGTGATTGGGTCGTCTTGTAGTGATGAAGCAGTCGCGCCTTCTCAGCTGCTAGCAACCTAGCTACAGTTAAGCCACCAGGCTGGTCATCTTATGGCCAAACTAGCAATCTGGCCATGGCTAAGCTAGCAGGCTGGTGGAAGCTGGACCAAGCTAGAAGGCTCTGCTGGATATGGCTAAGTTAGCAGGCTGGCCATGGCTAAGCTAGCAATCTGGCCATGGCGAAGCTAGAAGGCTGGCCATGGCTAAGCTAGCAGGCTGGCCATGGCTAAGCTAGCAGGCTGGCCATGGCTAAGCTAGCAGGCTGGCGGTGGCTATCTAATAATCTTCCCCTGTACAATACACAAATCACTTTGTTTTTTTCTCATCTCGTATAGTTCCTTCGCTTTGCATATTCAATACTATTACAACTACTTGTTCTCCTACTAAGCGTGACGTTCCTTCTCTCAACGAGTTTCGCGATGAACAAGGAATGGGAGAATCAGTTGTATATACACTCCTTGGCTAAAAACGTCGTCTGTTTCTCAATTTTATACACTCCTTCGCTAAAGAACCTAAAAGAGTCTTCGTCAATGCATTGGATGCCCTCAAAAGTAGATATCAATAGCTACTACATAAGCGGCGCCACGACGTGAGGACTTGTTAGTCTCTTTTCCTACATATTATGACGAGTTCTCTCTTCGACTACACGCGCATACTATGCTGAATTCTCTTCTACTATGATGAATTCTCTCATGGTGAATTCTTTCACGTAAATGCTATGGTCCTGACTTCTCTCTTCTATTACAGGTCAGAAGTAGAGCCTCGTCAAATTTTGCGACTGACGGCTGAGCCCTTTTACGGCTCCCCCTACTTATCCATCTGCTGAAGCATTTTCCTTGAGGCTGTTCTCCAAATAAAGGGAGAGAAAGAAGCATCAGGATGCATCTCATTGAGATAGTGGAAGCATCTTATTTTGATAGTTTCAGACTCAAGATGGAGAGTCAAGGGTGAGAGCTCTAACCCTCGAAGGTGCCAGTGGAGGTTTCCTACTGGATGGAGCACGTTCTTACGAGATCGGACAAGCGTGAGAAGCTTTTCCGAGAAAAGTTTGCAGCAGCTTGGTTCCTACAAGTGCCCTACTTAAGGCTTCTCCTACTTCTAAACCTAATCGCAATCCATCATAAGTGGTACTACCAATTTCTTTTATTTCTATATAAAACATCAGTATGCATCTATTTCTATGTAAAACATCAGTATGCAGCATCGTGGAAGGGCAAATGCGAGTTACAGACTGAAATAACGGAGAGGGGGCTACTTCTTTAGTACAACAAGGCTACACTAAGCTCTTCCTCAGTGTAGTCTCGCTGTTTTTCATCAGCTACAACTTGCTTATATCAGTTTATCGAATACAAGGACGATGAATCGGGGGACCTCGCTCTAAGTTCCGCTTTGTCTCAGCTGCGAGAGAGGAAAGCGAAAGGGCGTCAGGGAGAGCAGTTCTCCAGTCCTCTTCCTACTGGCAAAGCGCTCTTTTTAAGGCCCACTGTTACAACAAGTGCATTCTATATATTTCGACTGCATATTCTTAATTCTTTCATAATAGGATACTATACTACTCCATCTACCAATAGTATATTACTGTTGATGCTGTTCCTTCATTCGGTGAATATTAATCCCCATGACCATGAAAGAGTCAACGGGCACGCTACGGATACTACTACTACCACGACCACTGCTATCGGTACTAGTAAAAATCTCCTATGGTACCAGTACACAGCTTAGAGCCAAAGCGTCAGGGATATTTACTATCACTAGTAGTGTTACTAGCTCTAATGTTTGATGCTGCAGTGGAAGCAGCAAAGTTGGATGTGGTCGATGCGAGTGATCAAAAGGGCGACCTGAAAGAAGAATCAGATGACGACTCCGCGTCAGCTTCATCCTCTGACGTCGAAAAAGTTGAGCCAGTAGCTTCCGCCGTTACTCGCCGCACCTCATGCTAAGGCCCTCCACAAAGTCTAAGCTCACCTTCTAACTACGGCTACAGGAAATCCATCTTCACAGGCATCGCGGTCCTGTTTTTCATGTGAAAAGGGAGCGAAAGGCGCTGCTGAAGATGGATTTTTTCGTGTTTGACCTCTTGCCAGGCACATCATCATCATCATCACGAAGTAAAAGGTCTGAGCGAAGTAAAAGAAGGTGGCCTTGTTCTTGGTCACAAAGTCATGTATTTCTCAACTGACGCAATTTTTTGTTTGAAAGGCTCTTCGTCCTCTTTGGTCTTCGAGCTGATCTGATTTTCGGTTGTATAATCTGGTACGTAGTTCTTGTAAATTGTGAGCTCCTCCTGATCTAATTTTGGGTCGTTTCTCTATCTAATGTTGATCCCTAAACTCGGTACATAATCCCTAATCTCTGTATCTAGTCTCAAATCTCGGTACATAATCCCTAGTCCCGCTACATAATCCCTAATTTTCTTCTCTGAGTTATCGTCCTATCTAATCTTGGGTTGTCTCTGGTACGCAGAAGTCTCCAGTCCACGTGATATGGGAAAAAGAGCCTCCTCCAGGTCCAGATAAGTCGCACTGGGAAACGCAAATGAAAAGCTTCGCTTTTGATAAGCTATTTTTCAAGGAGAAAAAGTCGTCCTCCAGTAAGAGTTCTAGTGTTACCGATACAACTGGTGCTTCAGCTATGAAGGGAAGAAGTGCACGCACGACAGCACTCAAAAAAGTAGCTACTGCTCATTTGTTTGAAGAAAGAGGATAAGATAGAAGAAAGAGGATAAGATAGAAGAAAGATCTTGACTATCTCGCTGTTTTCTACTTAACAAAATAATCCTACTTGTTAGCCAATTTGAGTTTCTTGAGTGTGAGATGAGTGCACTTTTTCCACCCTTTCATATAATCAGCTACAGCTACATCTTCTGAAAGAGCACTTCCCCCGACGACAACATTAGGGATTGTGCAGCAAGCCGCAGCAACATACCAAATTTTGACAGGGCGAGACGACGCAGGCAGGGCAAGTTAAGGCTTCCAATGAATTTTTGTGATTCTTCTCCTGATAAATAAAGGTGTAATTACATGGTATGCAAGTATGCGTCCAAGTCCACCACTTTAGCCTTGTCTTAAAAGGTGCATGTATCTGCTACACGTAGTTTTCAAGGGGAAAAAATAAGTTCAATATCAATTGACTCTTCCCTTAAAAGGTGTATCTTTGCCAACGTCTTATGCTTGTCTCTTATTAACTAAGATGTGCATCTTTGACACATCGTTTATTTAGAAGTTCAACGATGCGTCCTCTTGAGAAGATGATTATTTCGGGGGAAGCAGGTCTAAGCAAGGTCAAGGACTTACAAAGACAAAAAGTATCAAAAGGCGCTTGAGGATGCTTTTAGCGGAAAGAGTGCTTGCTTGGCGGAAGAAGACGATGAAGAAAGAGGCCGAGCCTACTCCTACACTCCTCCAGGAACTTAAGGCACCCGCGGCTCGCTCTAGTCACTCTATAGAAGTAAGTATTAAAGTCAGCTTTTATCGCTCTTTCTCGGCATTTCGATACCCTTTTCCCTTGTATTTCATGGGAAACAAAGGGGTCAAGATGAGGGGGCCGAGATGAACAATAAACGCGCACTCCGTGAGAAGTTGTTCTTGCCGGTTGTAGGCTACTTGTAGAACTACTCGGGATCATGTGAGTGCATCAAAAAAGCTTTTTTGGACAGCCCTAATGTGATTCAGCAGCGGAGGGGCTAGGAAAGTGGAGAGATGACACTTAAGGGCAGCTTATCACTATCCTAGGTGGACTATACTGAGTGAAATTGCCCCTGATCTGAAGGGAAAAATTAAGGGGGAAGAGGGCAACTCACTCAACCAGGGATTGTGAGAAACTTCTACCTCTAAAACACTACAAGAATGGCTACGAAATTCTTGGGACGACATTGGAAGTTGCTTCTCTGTCTGGAAGCACGCTACTTCAAAGACCTGATGCAAAGTGCTGAAAAGAAATTAGGCAGAATCGTTCCGTCGGGACCTGATTATTTTTGTTTAGTCTCCGGTATAGTGCATGCGCGACTCTGTCATTCGAAAACTTAAATAAGAAAGTAACAAACAAAATAACCGAGTGTCTGTGATTAAGTTATCTTCGAGGCTACTCGGCGCCTTCACTTTATCGAATAGACTCATGCCATGCCTCCATCTATCACGATAATTTGTTCATCTTTACTCAGAAGTGTACTTACATGAACATTGAGTAGATGATCTTACTTCTTTTATGTTCTATTTAGAAACTTGGGTCCCCGAGAGACGGTAAGAACCCCCACCACCTTACAGAAGTGGCCTTTGAGGTTAACATTGTGGGGCCATCTTTGATAGATGAACACTACCTATGCAGTAGTTTGTTGGACTAGTAGAAAGACCAGTTGTTCAATAGTATTTATTTTTTCATCTTTCTCGTCTCACAATATTTCTTGAATTTTCAAGCTCTACATGCTTACTAGTGTAGTTGTGAGCTCGCTGCTCTAAGAAAAGGCGTGAAAGGCATGTGGGTTCGCCTTGCGCGGGGACTCCGCAAGCGTGGTCGTCCGGAATGTGAAGAAAAAGGTGCTAACATTAAGGTTTACAGTTATTCATCTTAAGAAGCATCTCCTTTAGTCCGCTTTTTTTTGGAGGGAAACGGAACACGCCAAAGATGCTTTTCAAGACAGTGAATATAAGTAAGCTCTAATGACAAAGAAGATTGTGGCAGCGAGGATTCTCTTCCTCCCGTGGACGAGTGGCCCATACTACCAAAGACGAGTGGCCCAATTCCATTAAGGGAGGGAATATGCAAAATATGACCCAATAAAGGTCCTCCTCGTGAATATGACCCAATAAAGGTCCTCCTCGTGCAGCAGGACTTCTTTGCGATCTAGTACTAGACCGCGCCTAGTTAGTAGAGCGTATTAGATGGATCATACGTACTAACTTGCAAAATGATGTGATGTTCGACGTTGCTGTTTTTATTTCTAATTGCGCTCTTTTCTTCTTGCTTTGCTGTTCATCTCAGTACTTCATAGTGTGTTGTACTAAGCAATAGAGAAACATTTGGCATTCTACAAAATAGTTCACTGCTTGACATCTTAACGATTGTTCGTGCCTTTTGAACGAGCAACAGAGAAATAGTCATGAAAAAACTGGAAATTTTTGAACGAAGACGCCTTTTGTGGACGACGTCTAATAACTGCAGGCTCAGCCCAAGAGGAGCGTAGTAGAAAAAGTAGTAGGCTGAAAATGTTGCTCGATACAATCGACAAGCAGGTTTTTGAGCCAGTTGTTGCGCTGTTAAGGCTAGTACTGCTGAAGCATCCTCACCACCATCTTCCCGAGAAATAGAGAAACGAGATGAAGAGAAGAAGCGTCAACTTGTTTTTGCCAGATCAGCCTGACAATTAGTATACAACATAGTACTCTCAAAGATCATGCCGCCTCCTCCAAGGTGGACATACTTGGTGGACATACTACTTATCTTGACCGAGGACATCAATCTGGGACAAGAACTAGGACAACTCTCCATAGTACCTCATAATAAATATTACTCTCAAAGTAGATGCCACCTACGCGGAGGCTCAACTAGCTGCTCTAATCTTGATAAAGAAGCTGAGTGCAGAAGATCACGGATACATCGCCACCGTTCACACTGGTCCGAAGATTAGGGCTACCGCTGGAGCATCCCCTCAGCACCAGCATCCTTGGTTCATCCTTTTCTACTCGAAAATGA
Organism: Amoebophrya sp. A25; assembly: GCA_905178165.1. Taxonomy (NCBI): domain Eukaryota; class Dinophyceae; order Syndiniales; family Amoebophryaceae; genus Amoebophrya; species Amoebophrya sp. A25. The sequence goes on from CAJINU010000068.1 coordinate 130,527, forward strand.
AGCACCTGCTTCCAAGGATAAAACTATAATTAAGATAGTTTACTTTCTTAGTTTTAACTAGAAGAACACAGAAGGCAGGTAAAACTGTGGACGGCGGATCAACTCCTATCCTATCCTGAAGCCTAGGATGCTCTCAGGGATGCGACAGCGGTAGCGCTAAGAAGAAGAGAGAAATAAGATCGGCCGCCGGATCCGTACTAATCGACCGTCCGTCCTATTCCCTTTTGATGCTAGTATGATCTGAGACTTTCATTCAGTTTAGGGTACTTCTTGGTTATTTCAGTTTTTCGATCAGCCTTAATATGGTCCATTTTCACAAAGGGGGGCAATTCTGATGCATGGTAAATCCTAGAAAAAGGAGAGGGAAGCCTAGGAAAGGGAGAGGCTTTTCAAGTTAGTAGGCGAAAACGCAGAAAGAATTCCTAGGAAAGGGAGAGGAGCTTCCAAAGGAGGGAAAACGCAGCCAGGAGCTCTAAGAAATGCTGGCGGTTCATCTGGTGAAGGAGTGGACCACTCCGATTCTATTGCTTCTGATACTACGAAGTGGTCGTCTCTTTTGGGTCGGGCTTTCCTAGCACTCTACGTGCGCAACAGGATCAATGCGGAATTGATGAACTCAGTGGGATCCACACTCGATGACAGACCTGGGTTGGACAAGAGTGCCTGGCATATCCAGATTGATCATGGCGTGATTGTTGTGCCTGACAATAACGAGAAACAGCAGCTCGAAGGGGCACTATCTTCACTGTTATGTTGCCTTCTCGAGAACATAATCCATCGATCATCGCCAGCAGCATGATCTTGGGACCAATCTAGTAGTTCCATAAGGGGCAAGATTGCAATTGCTTCATCAAGATGAATCTCAAGAAGATGGATCGGGGATCTCAAGAAGATATGATCTAATGCCAGCCTCTTATGTCGACGTGCTAACCATAGGAGCCAAAATTAAGGAGGCAAAATTATAATGTTCATATTCATCCTCAGAGCCGTGAAGTTCATTACCGCAGGAAACGTATCATGATCTCGCCGATGGCCTAGTATGGTGATTGGAAGAGGGACGAAAATGGCTACCAAGACGCTCCTCAGGATGAATATCGGCACTGCTAACAAAAATGATTACATCGATCAAGAAGTTTCGCAGAGTGTTGATTTTGGAATTTCATCAATAGCAGCCCCCATCCTCGCGCCAAAGACAGCGCAGCAAGAGAAAGACTCCCAAAACGGAAACCGAATGTTTCGACGAAAAGTCGTTATGGCACACTTGTAGATTGGAGGAGCTCTCTGGCTCTCTACTTTGACATGATACCATTCACATTCTTGCATATTCTTTCTTAGTACAAAACATCTACAACTACTAACTTCGCTGTTTCTCTTTTGCTTGAGAAAGTGGAAAGATTTTGGTCTTCTTCGCTTTCAATCATTGCAATGGCACAGCTGCTTCGTCGCTAATGATAAACTGGCTATAGCTGCTGGCTCTGAAGCATGTTTACTAGTAATCCCGTTTTTATAAGTGTTTATTGTTCTTACTCATCTTCGCACCTTGCCATCCTTGGTAGCTAGTAGTGATCCTGTTGGAAGCTCGTTCCGAGGCAAGTTTTTTGTCCCGAATATAACACTGCTCATTATCGTCCTTGTAAAGTCATTACTTAGCAGCTTTTGCACGACCATCACCATCTCCATGCCGATGCATGGTAGCTAATCCTGTTTTTCTACAACCTGTGAACAAGACAACATGCTAAAAAAAATGATGTCGATGCTCATGTTGCTATGGAACAAACTGCGGTAGCTCTACTACTTCTACTAGCAAGCTTTAGCTTCTTTTCTATGTATAAGGATTACCAAACTCATCTAGCTTCTTTTCTATAAGATATACCACCAGGATGAAAAGTCGTCCATCTCTTCTTTTCTAACATTGACCAAAACGCGATGAAAAATCCGTATCCGGCACGAAGGCTGGCCTTTCGTCAGCCCCTCTGCATTGTTGGCTACACGCGTACCATTGGGCAGTCGATATGGTCAAAATATCTCCGATCTGCAATGTCCCGGGAAATTCCCAGGACGACGGTTTGTTAAGACTGGAGCTTAAAAGAATACGTGTCATTTTATTTTTTCGAGCCGATTGTACGGTCTTATGCGCCCCCAGTATGTGACTTATTTAAAAAACTCATGCTCGATTTATATAATTGTTTGAAAGGGAGGCAGCATCTAGTCCTAACTCAAAAAAAAAAAGCCGGACTGAGGACCGGGGTGAGAAACAGGGAAGCCCCGACTTGAATTGAATATATTGATGCGCAGGATCCATAACCTAACCCAGCCTAATAACGTTAGACTTTCCTTCACAAGTCATTTCTTTTTCTACAAGCCATTTGTTTCTGATTCTCAGAGTTTTCTTCTGCTCTAGTGGTCTAAGTTTGGACGCTGCCCCAAGCAGCACGTTTGCTTCTCAAGCTAACGAATTTAGCAGCTTCTGGGTCCATGCTGCACAAAGCAGCGGAGACAAAAGACACTCATACGCGCATAAATTAAGGCTTCGTCCACTATTGATCGATTTACTTCAGAGAAGAAGTCATCCGAGAAGAGAGCCCGCTTTTCAAGGGGAAGAGGCACGCAGGATGCTTCTTGAGGTGGATTAGAGTGAGCGCTAATTACAGGAGCGTCTGGAACAAAGGATGTTGCGTGGAGAAGTGGACGAGCGGCCCCTTTTATGAGTGCTCTTTATTTTTACCCTAAGTAAGTACTTAATAATACATAGTATGTTCTAGTACAGAAGACGGTAAAAGGCCCCCAAGGGAGGCGTTTTTATGCTGTTCTGGGGCATGATGTAAAAATGATAGCATTATTAGTATCTTCTTACAAGCTTATTAAGTACTACTAATCCTCCGTGCCGCCTGTAAAGTTAGGCATCTTGATTTTCCTCGTTTTCTTCTAATATTACGGAAGCTTTTACACGAAACACAGTGCCCTGGACAGATCCAACACCAGGTTGAGCAGCTGAGTCATACCTACGGTTGGGCCAATTCGCAACATACGGAACTAGAGTTAAGTGTCGTTACCACAATGCATTCTGGACACCATCCTTGACTTGTTGTTTGCGTTTCTTAGGCGGAAAACAAGGTGCTTAGGATCATGTTCGAGAGAATGCAATGTCGCGCTAGCTTTAAGAGAGGGCACGCACAACTGGGTAAAGGATAGCAAAGCTCTCGTTTTGGCTTGGGCAATCACTGAGAGCACAGTATCGCAAGCCGCCACGCGCCTTTTATTAAGGCTCGACACAGCTTTACAAGGGTCATTTTCTTCGGTTTCCTGCGGAGGGGAAGAAGGGAATTCATTGCGTGTTTCCCCTCCTCTGACTCTCTCATTCACTCTCCACTACTTATACTTTATTATTATTTATTTCAAAATAGAATTTGAAATTGTTACCTAAATACAACTGAGAGTAATTACGGTTAGTTCGAAGCCAGATCTCTGCTGGCTTGCCTTCTCCTTCCTCCCAAAATCCCTTAGGAAGAGAGAACAGAAAGGAAGACTTGAGCTTAAACTTTTTTTCGGTTTCCTGCTGAGGGGAAGGAGTGAATTCATTGCGTTGGGCTCTAATTTTCTTCGATGCGGTGGTGGGACAGCTGATAAGCGGAATCACAGTCCTCCTGGCGTCAATCGGTGTGGCAATGAACCCGTTGATTGGTGTGCCGATTGCCTTGCTCTCTCTCTTCGCACTGAGCACCTTGCAGAATTGGTCTACGAATGTGAGCAAAAGGCTGTCGCAGAGTTGGTTTTCTTTATGAATGCTTCGAAAATAACCTGGATTTTGATCCCTCGTCTGGTGTTGATCGGTCATGGTGCTCTAAGTTAATATATATTTTCAAGGAAGGAAACCACGACAGACCAAGAAGCGACGGCAGATCCAGTACTATTAACCATTCATATTCTTCGAACTATTTTAAGCTAAACTTCCCTTCGCGTCCTCCGCCTCCAGTATTCCGAAATTTGAATGTCGCAGGAGGCCAGTGGAATGAGCCTCTTCAAGCGGAGCAGCTCGGAAATTACGTCGAAAGTGGTCTATATCCGTGGCCGGGTGCAACTGGACGATTCGAGTTAGAGCATGTTTCTGCTTTCTTTACGGCTCTGTTCTCTCAGCAAACTGAACCCATGATCTTTTCTCTCGTCTTGTTCTTGCTGTTCTGCAGCAGAGCCAACGGATATTCCCTTCTTCTCTCTTCTTCTCTGTTGTTGTTGTTGTTGTTGTTGTTCTCTTTTTCTAACTTCTTCGCTTTTTCTCTGTGGCAGGATGAGAGGTATTTGATGAAGCTGTTCCGAGAAAGCATCGTTCCCGAGCACTACTTCAACGATAAGGGTGTCGAGAATCGCTATCCAGGCATGTTGAGGCGTTTGGGACTCGACAAGCCTATCAACAATCATGACGATCAAACATTCGAAGAAGGAGTCATCAACTTAAGGGTAGTTTATTTTCACTATCCCATGTGGACTATGTTGAGTGGGTTCCTCCTGGATTTGAAGGGGAAACTACGGGGCAAAGAGGGCCACCCACTCGACTCGAGATAGTGAAAAACTACCGTTAACAAAGGGAGCCGATGACCACGCCAAGGACTACGATCCAGATGCAGAAGATCGTGGCACTCCTTCGGTCGGTGCAAAGGACGGAAATATAGGTGGAGCAGAAAGATACGGCTCAGAATTATAACACATTTCCAAAGGTGGAGGCCATTTCTCTTTGCTTCCTTCTTAGGAGCATTCTGAAGAAAGAGACTACCAAAGAAATGAATTGCTTCGAGCTCTAAAAGAAGCCTACAACTCGAGAAAGAATAGGTCGATGCGTGGTGCCTGGGTCGGGGAGAAGGCTAGATAAATGTCACAAAGTTCTCGTGGTGCGGTACGACATACCAGGCACCAACTTTTATGGGCGTAGGGAATTCATCTCGACAGTCATCTGGAAGAGAAAGACAAGAGGAAAAAGGGACCCAGATGATCCCTGAGATGAATTCCCAATACCTCTAAAACTTAAAAGCTGGCGACATGGTTCTTCATTTTGTTAAGGTGACCAAGAGAACATCCTCCTCCTCAGCAAGTACTTATGTAGTCGCCCTTAGTATTAAGTTCCGATTTGCAATAGGAAAAGGGGTCAGGAGGAGTGTCCAAGGATCAGGCAACTAAGGGGCAGGCATCATCGCCGCATAAGGTGACCAAGATAACTACTAAAGGGGCCTATAACTACAGAGTCAGTACCAGTAGTTATAAGGATGGGCGGGACTATAACAGAGTAGTTAAGGTTAGAGTATAAGGATGATGGTGATCTCCATTGGATGATGGTGAGCTCCAAGATGATCTCTAATCTTGGAGCAATATCGGCACATAAGATCACTGAAGGGAAAAACAAGTACTGGACCAGCGATGTGGAGGCTTCGCGAAGGACGACGCTGAGGTTCAAGAAGTTTCATTATGATACAGTCTAATTTAGTTGAGCATCTGGCAAAGAAGAAGGTACCAGCACATTCTGATACATTGCAGAAGAAGGCACCACGATTCCAGACTCTACTTCGTTCTGTGTCAACATCACATTGAAGATACAACCAGCACAATGACTTGCCGTTCTTTAATCACACACACACACACACACACGCACACACTGCTACTCCCACTACCTCTGTCATCACACTGCTACCAGTAGTGATCTCGTCTTCTAATACAGAGAGATTGTTAAAGCACAGTCAGACGAGGTAGCAGCTAAATTAGCGAAAACGACGAAAGCGCTGACATCTGCACTCAGCTCCACACGCAGCGAGCGTGCGAACACCGAAGGGGGAACGGGAGGGACGATGCGCCAGGCAGAAGCCGCCGTCGACGCAGCTCTCGCGCTCTTAAGGCTACAAAGAACCCAGCTTCTCCACGTGAGAGAACCCCTTAAAGTACTGCGGTGGCAGTGAGTGGCACCAGGGTTTCGTGCTGTACTGCCGGGGTCCAGGTGCAGGTCTTGGGTCGAATATTTTGATGGGATAATTCGTGCACACGTTGGATGCTTGAGGGTACTAGCTCTAATACTCGAAAACCGAAGTGAAGACTTTCCTGCCCAACAGCCTGTGCCCTTCGTGACTTTGAATCCTTACCTTGCCTCTGATGGGCGCCGATTATCTGCGGATGACCTCTCTTTTTAAGGTTCAAAATGATTGATTCTCTTCCTTACTCCTATTGACTCTGAAGAAAAAATTAGACTGGGTTAGGTTAGGTTATGGTTAGGTTATGTTAGGTTATGGACTCTTGTTTTACTAAACGACAAGCACTTAATAAGTTACGAGTCTTCACCGTGCCGAACAACTACGACGCCTTTAAGGCAGTCTACACGACTTTGTGAGAGATTTATTGCATTGCATTGCGCTTCATTCCCAACGCCCCCGTTTTCTTCTGTTCTTTCCCTCTTGAGAATCAATCACCTGAAGAAATGGACGTGAACCGAACAAGAAATGAATTTCCGAAATACGACCAGGAGCTGCAGGAGACGCAGAATACCTGATCAAGCTCTCGACCCCTGGTGGGAAGGGAGACAAATGCCTCGGAGAGGACAAACTACTTCAGGGGTTTTGAGCTCTAATTTTTGTTTGGTCCTACCAACGCTGGGCATGCTTTTCCCTTGACGGCGTTTGACATGCAGAGAATCGAGAAAGCAAGGAGAACGACAGAAAACTCTGCAGAGCAGACAAACAAGGAACAGTCGTTTGCGGATTTGCTTAAAAACAGGTTAAGTTTACAAGTTATATTTTCATATTTCGTTTGATAAATTCAATTGTTCTACTGGTTCGCTATAAACATAAGTAAGTTAAAGTAGTAGTATCTATTAGTAGTTTATAAGTTGTAGATCATGTAATCATTCATCTTCGTGTAGTTGAAGTTGAGTAATCAGGCGGTCGTAGTTGTAGTCCTTCTGCGGTTGCACATATTCGCTTCACCTCTGCTGTGGACGGATCATAATGCAGGGTAAGGATCTATCTTTCTCCTCTAAACATTGCGGACGATGACGACGCGATTCTCAAACGCATCATCGAAGAGGATAACAAGGAAGCCCTTAGTTTGCATGTAGCGGAGGAGGCAAGCATATTTGTGTCCTGGCATAATTCGATGCTGTATCAGAGGCGACATGAACTGCGAAGGCTGGTAAGGCCACACGTCACCACAGAGTCAGGCTCTCGCTCCTCCAATAATTTTGGCAGCGGTGGTGTTTCTACTTCCGCGAAGAACAGGGATGCGAAAAAAACAGTAACAAGGAGAAAAGCAAAGTCGAATTACTTTTATGGGTAGGCTAAAGGTGCTTTTGTTACCGTTTGTTATGGCTCTCCTAAGGGGGACAGCCATAAAAAGCGGGATAAACGAACACCAAAAACCTACCTCTAATACTTCAAGAGGAAACTTGGTTTTGGGAAGAACAAACGGAATGCCGTAGCGCTCTCTTCAGTGGAGCTTCTTCCAGGCTCGCCACAGATGGCACATCCTGAGCTGGGTGCCCCGCGTAAAGACTATCTGAACGGGCAACGTGACGGGATCGGTAGAGTGGCAGAAAAATATGCGAAAAGCACTACCGCAGATCTGACTGAAATATTGCGTAAAAAGATGGGCGAAAAAATGGGTGGGAGCATAGTAGCGGAAAAAATGAAGGCATTCAGGCGAAGCCTTCCCGATGCACCTGATTTTCCTAACCTTACGCTTGTCGCTCAAAATACTATTTCATTTCCACTAGTACAACAAGTATTCTTTGGTCACGACCCAGCATAATTTTTCCCCAAGTACAATCAACTTTACAGTACTATCTAGAAATGTAGGCTTCGAAAAGTCCTAGGTATCTATAAGGACAGGGACATCAAGTAGCTCTTTTTCTAATTAGTTTCCAGTTCCACCTTCCTAGGAGCTTCTTAGGAATAATATAGTTGGACGTAAGGATTCACCACTCACCTTTTTGATCATGGTACTACCCGACCCCTCTACGTCCTAACGGTCTGTTCCGACTACAGCAGCGCCTAGCTCTAGGTCGTCCTCCTGCTCTAATGTGAGTGTCAAATGGTCGAGCGTCGCATTTGAAAGATTTGCCTTCTTCCGGAAAAAAAATTTGTGCATTGCATTCCCGCCCGCAGACTATATCTCGAAGTATATTGGGCCTGAAAACGAAAACTTCCGGGAGTTGTACAGACAGACTTTCCTGCTGAAGGAAGATGACCCATATAGTGAGGACTTTTTTGACCTCAGGGAGGCGGGCGAGGGGCTGATATCTGAAACAGAGCAAGAAACCTGGCTAAGGCTGCAATGTTAATTTACCTACTAGTCTACTAATATATATGTCCGCATTACCCGCCGATGCCGCATGAGACCACACGTGTCTGTTGGTGAGTCGCCTTCTAATATACCGAAGATTCCGCATTTTTAGTAGTGGACTTCTATACTTTTCCGCATTACTAGCACAAGCAATCAAGAATGCCCTTTACTGAGAAGTTTTAGAAGCGGATGACACTGAAACACTATTAAGTTACGTGCTCTTTGATCTGCTTTTGACTACGTATTAAAGTAATTGATAGATTTTCAGTTGAACTGTATTCCCAGTACTAGTTGCATCTTATTCATCTTATTACACCAACATCCTCCAGCAAGTAGAAGTAACATCTTTGAACCTGTTTGAAGAGCTTTTGTACTGAATAGGTCAAGGGACCTGTGATGGAGAATAAGTAACATCAAGGAACCTTTTTTCACGTGAATGAATTAAGATACTATCTTCATCAAGGAGCATATGCATGTCCATCAAACGAACGCGTAAGCTTACGTCTACTACGTATAGTCTTGTTACTTAGACGTCTAAGCTTACGTTAAGCATATCCATGTAACCTCTAAGCTTGAAAGCCGAGCCAAAGCGCGCCGTCCTTACAGAAGAACAAGGGAGCGACGTAGCACGGGAAAGAGTTACGGGTCGTTTTGAATTGTTGACTATCTAAGGTCTGCATGCTTATTTCAGGCTTCCCCTAATCCATCTTCTGAAGCATCGCAGACCTGTCCCACAAGGGGAAAATAGGTCTAAGATGAATCTTGCGATGGATAAGGGTGAGCACTAACTTATAGACTGGATGTGTAGTCTCACTATCTCTTGAACAAGTTCTTCTAAGGCCTAAATGACAAGATCTGTTTCGAGATATGTGTCTCAATGTGCAGGATCCACAACCTAACCTAACCCTTTGACTTTTTTCTCCACGGTTCTAAGAAAAAGACCTTTTTGCACACAGATTTTCGGACTCGCTGGGTTAGAGTGCATGATCTGCAGGAGCTAAAGTTATGGATATAATATATTGTATTTGTATCGATCTAGATCTTCTACTCAAGTCACCGCCTCGGTTGTTCTAGCTGACCTTACCTAGGTCACCCATCATCCTCGGAGGCGAGCATGTGCCTGTGGGGCTCGTTGAGTAGAAGGATCCACAACCTAACCTGACCATAATTCACCCTCTTCTTATTTCAGCTGTACAGATAGCACAGATGTTTGTTGTAGTTGTAAAAGAAATGCTTAGTTATGTCTCTCTTGTGCAATGAGTAGGGTTCTTTGCTTACCAAAGATGCACAAAATGCGAGAGGCTATTTATTGCAAAAAAGATATACGTAATTCCCAAGCTGGTAGCTGATGGGTAGGTGTCCTCGGAGGTACCTGCTGCTCTAATAAAGAAAACAGCCAAGGAATTCTTTGATGTGCTCCGTCGTATTAAGGCTACCGCTGAACCATCCTCAGAGTCATCTCTGGTTCTTTTTCTACGTGAAAAAGAAGCCAAGAATCATGCTCGCAAGAAAGATGCGAACGCGGTAGCTCTAATCGTATAAGGGAACGAAAGCAAGTGAATCCTGGTAAAGAAGAGGATCTGCCGGGCTTTCTCAACAGTGACGACAATTAAGGCCGTGAGTCGTGATCAACTATTTAATACTTGTATATTTAAGTCAGCACTAATTATCATGTCGGATCGCTTCTTCTCCTATACCTTAGGGTATGACTTCTACTTGATAACTTTTAGAAGTATGTACTTATGTACAACGAAGAGAATCAATGACGAGAACAATCTAGACACGAAGAGCTAGTAGGCTCCATGATGTTGTTGACATGGTGACATGACATCAAAAATGTAGACGAGGCATACTACTTTTGTTTATGTTGATGTATGATAGAGAGAGAGAGCTAGAAGAAAGAGAAAGAAAAGGACTGATCTTTACTACGATATGATATGAATGCACGAGGAGCGCGATTTTGGGTTTGTGACGGGATCAACATCATCAGTGCATACATCTAGCACTGCTTTTTGGTTTTTTCGTAGTTAGGCTGGCTCCACCGATGGTATTGAGAGAATATTTGTTAGGTTTTTCGCTAATGTATAGCAAAGTGGTGCTACGCTGTACAAGAACGGTCGACGCGCCCAAACTCTCTCTTCCGTCCGTCGCCGGATTTTGGGTTAAGAAGGCTTGAAAACAGTTTGCAAGGGCATATCATCGTATTTAAACCGGAAGCCGGAAAGTTTCATTGGGGTGAGGACGATGTTTTTTCTCCAATGACGAAAGCAAATGGACGAAGCGCGAATGCTATGGATCCGGTTTTTTCTCCCATCTTTTTCTCCCGTCATCCTGGCGCAGAGCATTTTTCCGCTTATGATCATGAGTGCCAGGCTGATGATCTTAAGGGAAAAAATGCTCTGCCTCTACATAGGTGGAGTCTGCCCCTAGAGGGGAGAAAAAACAGCTTCCATAAGTGGAAAAAATGGCGGGAAAACAGAAGCACCTCAACAGAAACAGGAGCAGCAAACTCCTCGCGGATCTTTGAGTACTGTACAAGAGTTTCCCACTACCCAGGCGGGAACCAAGGCAGCTCGGGAGGCCACGGCTCCGGCTGCAACTCATCGTCGGCTGGAAATTGAGTTTGTAGAAGGCAGCGAGCAATCGGACGAGTCGAGTTTCGTGCAAGGTTCATCTACTAGTGCACCCACTATGCACTCGTATACCTCTGAGCACCAGTGGACGAATACTACATCTTCGCCTGCGGATCAAGTATTATGGTCAACATTTAGTGTCCATCCTTGGCTCAGCGTCTTCTGGATACCTGTTTTGTTTCCCCGTATTGTTCCTAGGCTGAATGACTACAAGAAGGGTAGACTAAAGGGGGGGTCCAGATGAGGGTAGCGAGATGAATACGAGCGGACTTCTCTAAAAGTAGCTGGCGCGAACGTCGCCACACCTTCAAGCAGCTCTACTTTTGTACAAGGAGCTTCTTCCAGTACCACAAGAAAAGGGAAAAAATCTCATGTGAAAATAACTCATCACCAGCATTTCATGAAGATGCGAAACTCTTTTCTCCCCTTCGTTAGTGGGCAGTGCGAAACACACCTAGTACCTGAGAAGACCTGGAATCTCTTAAGGCTTCTATATATCTACTAAATAAAACAACCGGTTAGTTTTTAGGCTTATCCCATGAGGCAATATAAATGTGAGCTTTTCACATACCACCTGGGTGGGTGTTTTTGTTTTACCTGGTGCGCGCGTGGGGATGTGGTGATCTTAGTGATGTGGTGAGGTATCTTCCTTTCTTAGTGATGTGCCACCTTGACTGGGAGGTCGTTACAGGGGAAATACTTCCAGTGTAGTTGCGAGGTATCAATCCTCCTGAGAGAGTGTTGATGTTGACAGTGGTGTGAGAGACAAATTATCTTCTTCCTGACAATTTTTATGCCCTTGATTTTTGGATGCTGTAGTAGATAATTTGTCACTTACACCCAGTTTGTTTTTGAATTGAACATGGATAACATTTGTCACTTCGTTGTATTTGAATTTGATTGTTGTAGTTATCCATTTACAGTTTCCTTTTTTCTCTAGAAGTAGTTTCTCCTATCCATATTTTGCAGGGGAAATGAAAGAATCTTGAAGGCGGGGAACGAAAGGGGAGATGAGCCTTCAAGGGGAAAGGAAGCCACTCACTCACTTAGCCTACTCACTTACCTTTCCTTGCCTTACCTTTCCTTTACCTTTCCTTTACCTTTCCTTTACCTTTACTTTACCTTACCTTTCCTTTACCTTACCTTACCTTACCTTACCTTACCTTACCTTACTCACTTACCTTATACTCGCCTACGTTACTCACTTACCCTAGTCACTTACCTTACTCACTTGCCTTTCTCGCTTACCTTACTCACCCATTCACCCACATTACTTACTTACTCAAGGGAATAGTGTTGCACTAGCTCCAAATCACGTGAGGCACGGCGTCGAACTATTGACACAGATGAAAACGGAAAAATTGCGCATTGCAAATTTAAGGGCTAAATAGTTGCAACTACAAGTTTTCAGTGTAAGTGTAATGTGGAGGGATCTGTAACGCGGAGGGATCCCTCCACGTAGGAAAGTAGTGTAAGTTCTTAAACCGACGTAGATATTCTTTGTTGACCCACCACTCTTCGTGTCAAGTTCGTAGGTGCAAAGTAAGTTATAGTAGATCATATTCCTATTAGATTATTATGTCATAGTAGATATGCGAAAGATAGTACAACTAGATCATTAGATACTAATCCGAAAGATAGTACTACCCAGAAGATTAGATACTAATGCGAAAGATAGTACTACCCAGAAGATTAGATACTAATCCGAAAGATAGAGTACAACTAGATAGTTAGATACCAGGTCGCTGGTGAATTTGCAGCAGTTGCAATCTCTCTAAGAAAGCAGGCGCTTGCCCAAGAGGCGCTTGCAGAAAATGTGGAATCACAAGTATTATTAAGGCGGCTCGATACTGATATACAATTGCAATTCATCTCTTATAGAACGGTCATCGTCTCCTTTCGTAGAGCGGTCGTTTTTTCCCTAGCGCCCTTACATCGCCGCCCTTGGTGCCAGATGGTAGGCGTAGGCGCGCCGCGGGCGCGACACGTGTGCGGCGATAGGGTTGCGCGCGAACATGATAATAATAGCAACAATAGCGGCCATTTTCTTCGGTTTCCCTCGTCTTAGGATTCATCCGAAGAAATGAAGGGGAGAAGCGAATTGTTTTGGGCTCTAATAGTAGGAAAGCGTGCTGCCACGCTGAAGGAAATCGAGAGAGAGGCTAACTACTACGACAGCCTCCTGTTAAGGCTCAATACATTTCGTGTCCATTTCTACAGGTCGCCACTTCTCACTGTAGTCTCCTCCTTAACAAGGAGTTGTCTTGTTGACACACTGCTCGAGCTGTCTTGTCCCGCCATTAGGTTAGTAGAACTAACTAAGGAACCATCATGGTGAAGGATGTGAGAAAATGGAGGCAAGAAATGAGAAAATGTTGGAGCTCTAATTTTGGGACTGCACCATGCGACTGGAAGGCCAACGCCGATCGATTTTTCTATGTGCTTGTGTCAACCGGAATGGAATGACGAGGCTGTTCTCAGTGTTAAAATTAAGGCTCCAGCACAAAACCCGACGACCCCACGTGGATCCTGTTAAGGTACTGCGCTGGTGGTGCCTCGTGGGTTCTCGGGCTGTACCGGGGCAAGTACTGTGGCGATTATTTTAACGGGATCCATTCACCGGATGCCGGGTTAAGGGTACCGCTAAGGGTGGTCGCGTCGTCGCGCGTGGTCTTGGTGCGCTTCTCATGCCTGGCGCTGGACCAGAGGTCCCCGAGGTGGTCGCAAAAGCGCTCATGGATTTCTATAACTTAAGGCTCAGACTTCCTCAAAACTGAGACTGAGCCTGGTGGTTCTGGTGGAAGGGTTTCCACCCCGCGACAGAACAGGCAATATTTTCTAAGGGAAGTAGACGAACTGGGGAAATCAAAATCCAAGGGGCGAAATAGACTACAAGGGGAGACGAGGACCACGCGTCGTGGGGCCCTTTTCTTTCTTCAGCGGTCCCCCTTTCTTCAACGGTCCGACCATGATTGAATGCCGACCTTTAATTATGGCCACAAGGAGTCTCCCTTTTATTTCAGAACTTTCTCAACAAGAACACAAGATCAGGGACTTCTACGGACAACTTCTTACACTATAGTATATGGTTCTTCCGTTTTTTTTAAAGGGACGAAAAAAATAGAGGGACGAAAAAAATAAAGGAGATCCAAGAACAAGATGCTGCTGGAGATGGGTCATTCCATGATCTCTTAGAAGTTCTCATCTAATGTTAATAACCAAAGACGTTCGTTCCTTTCGTTTCGGGGTGCGACGTGTGGAAGCTTGGACTCCTCTTTCAGGGTGCGTGAGGTCGTTTCTCGCGTACTTCAACGTGGCACGGATCGTCCCGGATTACATCACTGTGACCATGTTGGGACGAGCACCGGAGCAGGCGGTCACGATGGTGGCCCTCAAGGAGGCGTTTTAGACGCTGTCTATGCGTATCGAAAGGCGATAAATCCGTTAGGAAGGGTGACTACAGTCGTGTTGATACGTTTGCCGACTTTTGCTTACGTTTTTGAGAACGTCTTGAAGGAGAAAGAAGCGTTCAAGCTTCACCAGAATGGGTTGGAGAGGACACCAACAGAATTTCCCTTCTGTCTCAGTTCGCAGGAGAAATTATCAGAGGTGTTGAAGCAGCAACTAGAACAACAAAGGGCCCTGCGATTAAGGCTTGCCGTCATTCGCCTTAAGAGGCATCTTTGGGGACGATTTCAAGGGAAATTAACGTCAAGGATGCGCTTTAAGATGAATATCTATAGGGTCTAATGCTAGCAAATGAGGACGAAGGAAGAACAAGAATGCTTCTTGAGGAAGCGGAAATCCAATTAGCTCTCCTTAAGGCATCTGGGTTGACGAGGGGAAGAACTTGGAACAGGGGTCCTCGCTGTTTACAAGAAGAACTCGGAAAGCGACCCCCCTTTCTCCATGATAGATCCCCCAGAACTCTATGATCGTCTATCTAGTACAGTACTAGAAGGGGGAGATAACGGTCTCGATGGTCCCCCCTGGGCCAGAAGGATGTTCTTGATCCTGAAGAAAGAAGCGTCTAATCTACGTCAGCGGCGTCTGGCAGCGGGTGCCTGTGATCTGTTCACTGCGGTACAGAGAAGCCGATACTTCTCAAAGAGGAGCATAAAGGACCAGCCCAAGCTTTCTCCTATCATTAAGGCCTATTCATCTAAAACAAAAGTAGACTCATTGATAGCTACAAAAGAGGCACCATGACATGGCGTGACATTGTTTGAAGAAATAGCCAGTCTCTGTCTATCTTTGGCCTTCATTAAGGCTTAAACCTAATGATCCAACATTGCTTGTGCCTTTCTAGTTTCTTACTTTGTAGTCCTACTCTTCTTCTCCCAAAATAGAAGAGAAAGAGATGGATTAGTTTATTAAAGTAATCCATCTCTTTCTCTTCTATCTATAGAGATGACGACCATCAAGACTGGTGCTGCTCATGACATGACTGATCATCATCCAGTCTGATGATGAGAGGATCCGTTTCATTCTCATTTTCATTTTCATTCTAGGTAGTTGGTTTCATTTTCATTTTCGTCCTCTAATGTCAATGAGCACATCACCTTTGTCCTGTACGATCCCGAAGCTCTCGCCAGATTAAGGCTTCCCCTAATCCATCTCCGGAAGCATCTTGGAGACGTTTCCAAGGGGGAAACGGGTCCAGGATGGATATATAAGGGTGAGCTCTAACCAGAGCGACAACGAGTGCCAAGGCTGCAGTCGACGAAATGCAAAACTCTGGCGCAAGTACGCATAGAAGTGGACAGAGCGCAGCTGATTATGGTCGTCCATGAGAGTGTGTGGCTTTCGGCCACTAGATTCTGCGGCTTGTTTTTTTCTCATCTGCGGAATGAGAATGTGAATAATGGAGTAGTCACTTTCAAATCCTACATCTACTTATAGCTCTTGCGTTGTAGTGCGTAGTTTACCAGCTAGATTAACGGGGAGAAGTCGTCTGGGAATTCTTAGGCAAGTTGCCGAATAGATTCACATCGTGAGAGAGTATGAGCGTCCTTGTGTGCCGATACTGTAATATCGATCCTGCGCCTTGTGAGAAAGCATCAAAAGATGAGTCCAAGGGTTTGGAGTTGAATACAATAAGGGAGAAGTTGACATCGAGAGGAGGGAGTCTATCCACTGCGTTGCCTTGCTACTAGTTTACAGGCTATACAGACACCAAATATATCTTACTATACGTCACTTGTTGTTCTCGAGAAGTCAGCTCTTTTTTTGTCGAAGGTCTACCTGCTTACTATACACCTACTTCACGACGATCGGCACTGATGTCGTCCTCTAAAACAAAAAAGAAGACGATATCGTGGCATCTATTTGGGGAAATGAGGCGGATAACGATAAAAACAAAAAGCAGGATAACGATAAGGCAGATGAAACTGCTCTTCCTGTGGATCGCGGCATATTCGCGAACGATCATCGAAATTTCTTTGCCTGTCTGCGGCAGATTTGTAATCAAAATTAAGGCTTCAGCTTTATCAGATAGAGTCTCTCTAAGGGACGGAGACACATGACGAGTAAGTCGAAGTCTTCTTTCGTTGTGAAAAAGAAGCCTTCGAGTTGTACAAGTACTCGAAATCGTGAAATATACGAGTAACAAATTATACAATATTTGCCGAGTATCATCTGCGATTGTTTTTATATATCTCGTGTACTCGGCTATTCCAGCTTAATGTGATCGGTTGCAAATATTAGACCAGGACTTTTCTCGTTGCACAACTTCGTTTTTTTTAAATTGAACGTCGACGCGTTTTACGAGGACCGGATCGGCCCCACCTAGTGGGGCCTCGGGGGTGCCTTAACTACGGCGACACTCTTGGGGCCAAAAGTGTCGCCAAATGACCCACCTCGTTTGGGGTGTCAAAGTGGGCCCTTTTTGTCCCCTCTTTGACGCCTCTCCCAAGCGTCTCCGACCAGAGCGTCCTAAGGGCGGCGGCTTCTCTGGAGACGCCTACCGCGTCCATACTTCGCCAGCCCAGGGAGGGGAAACCCGCTCCGCGGGTCGACTGGAAAGCCAGCGGAATGGCGACGTCGGTCCTGAGAGGTCTGGGCCTCCACTCCTTAGGCTAGCCAAATTTAAAAAAAAGCTAGGTTGTGCAACGAGAAAAAGCCAGGTCTAAAAAAGAAGAGCTGCTCTTCTTCTAAGTTGGAGTGTCCGCTTTAGCCGCTGAAATGGTCGACTTTGATCCAGAGGACGTCCTGCTTGATGACTCAGGAGAAGCACACCACGAGGACGGGCCCGACTCGGGAGATCATGACTTAAGGCGAACCCTAGTAATTGATGAGTTTCTGTATCGAAAATGACGTACGACTTCGACTTGCTGGAATAAGAGAGTAATCTGATGATCCGATGAAAACATAGACATACTTCATAAATACATGGAAGTCTAAGGGAATGATAGAGTAATGATAAATCTGATCCATCCAAAAAGATACTTCAATCATGCATCCTCTTTGGCGCCGCAGAGTATCAAACTTGCTTCAGTTGTTTCCCGGTACCGGGATTCTTGATTGGCGTATCACACTATGAAGTTGAAGAAGGGAGGAAGATGGCGTATAACACTCTGAAGGAACAAGTAGAACATGAGTTTTTTTCTTGTAGCTCTTTGCTCAGCTCATGGCGTTTTTTTTGTAGCTCATGGTTTTTTCTTGTACTAGCTCATGGCTTTTTCTTGTAGATCATGGCTTTGTCTTGTCAGATCATGGCTTTTTTCTTGTAGCTCTTGTAGTTCTTGTTCTAAAAGGCGATCGCGCAGAGGCAGACAATTCCGAGGACGAGGGCGATCATGATGGAACAAATGGGCGCGACTCCTTCCTGGAATCTTCTTCTAAAAGTGGTCCTACTTCTGTTCCTCGCCACGACTCTTCCCACTTGGATGCGGAAGAATTCCAAGGAACGATGAGGAACATGAACAACTTGAGTAGTACATCAACGTTTCTGGATGTGAAAGTGAATCAAGCACGACTAGGAAAACAAGAAACTAGTACACGAATGGAAGCAAGCTGGCCTAGAAGTGGAAAACGAGAGGGTGCTCGATACAAGTGTTAAGGGTAGGGTTTTGGCATTTCTGTTACCCTTTGTTTTGACTTTCCTGAGGGAAAAGATGGCAACAAACTGGGAACAGAAACTACACCAAGAGCCTTCTACCTCTAAGAGTGGTTCCAGAAGCCTCCGGCTAGAGTGCAAGCGAAAAGCTACCGGCCACTGAGTCGAGACAACCGCTGGGGCGATAGACTGACTTCAAGGGCACCGTGGGATGTTAAGGGTTTGTTTTGCCGCTCCTAACGGAATGCTCACGTGACCGTTTGTTTTGCTGCTCTCTCCTCAGGGACGAGAAAAGTATAAAAACAAACGGGAACAAGCAGAAAGACACACCAAAACCCTAGGTCTAAGGATGAGAGGATTTGGCGCGAAGGTCAGTGTTTTCAGCCCAAGAAGGGTCTATTGCAGAATTTGATGCACCGCAAAATGAACAAAATGTCACCGAAAGGCAGAAGCGAGTATTGTTATGGCCTCAGAAGTCTTGTTTATTGTTCTCCATCCTTCTCAGCACCATGTGTTATGCAGCATAGTTGGATTGCTTCTCAGTCTTCCGAAAGGCAGAAGCGAGTACTGTTTCTGTCAGATTGCTGCTCAGTCTTGTTTATCCATCCTTGACTCAGCCTCCCAGGCTTGTTTGTCCTGAACGTCTTGGTATCTCAGAAGTCTTGTTTCTCCATCCTCGGCTCAGCATCTTGGTTGGTGTCCCTTTCTTGCCTTGTATTTTCTCCGTCTTTCTCCATCCTTGGCGTTGTATTTCCATGCGAAATACAAGGGGAAGCCGGTTTCTTTTCCTTCGACTCCACTAATGTATGTACATTGTCGATGGAATTGGAAAGGCTCTACTAATCCCTCCAAACAAAAACGTTGTTCTAACACTAGGTAGACGGCTTTCGGTTTCAGTTGTGGAGAAGGAAGAAGATAGCGAAACCGCTCAAATTCCGAAACTACATTTTTTATGGCAGTTTGCGTGCACGCTTCTACAACTTTGTGCGAGATTTTTAAATAGACAACCGGTCAGTTTTCCTTCTATTCTTAGGTATTTCCCTACTGGCCATGATAATACTAGAAATGAGGGATGAAGGCGGGGGAGTGATCCTATTTCTATTGAGTACACGACTTCTACCAGGTAACAATCAAAAAAGTTGTTTGGTTGATGAATCATGAAAGAATGAAGGAAGTACTAGCAAGGTTGCCTCATGATGTTGATGTTAGTAGAAGCGCTTGGCAGTCACTCATTCACCGACAAGTGGTGGCTGTTGTCATTCATTGACACACTAGCTTAGTGAACATTTGTACTAGCTTAGTGATGGACCACCACTTAGAAGTTAGTGATAGACCACCACTAAGTGTATTGTAAGCTGTGTACTCAGTTGTAGGGGTCTAATTTTTTCGTGAAGCGGATTGGTCCTTGCAGGTGAACACGCCGGGACAAGCGGCACGGTGGTCATGGAATAAGGGAACTAGTGCGAGTCGTAGTAGATTAGGGGCTGGAAGTTGAGGTTGACATCTCTATGCGCATCTCTATGGAGGTTTCTTCAAGTAGGAAAGCCATAGATTGATATGCGAGCTAGATGAGATGCCAACTTTCAACCTCAACGTCTAAGTAGAGCTACCAAGTGTTACGACGAAGACTCTCCTATTGCCATTTTTACTAGTCTTCTAAATCTTCAAGCTGCTCATCACTACTAGAAGAATAACTGCTGGTAGTATAGCTCGCCTGAGTTCCCTTGTTCCACTACTAGAAGGGAACTGAGGCGACCCGTAGTAGAGCTACCAAGTGTTACGACTAATCCATCGTGCCTTAATATTACAAGTCTAGTTGTTCATCACTCATATCCTCTGGTGCCTTACATTCACCTTGAGAAAGTGAGAGGCATCTTTGACGCGTAGGTCAAGAAAGATGCGCGTTAACGTGTCTTTTCTAAGTTCTCAGTTGCAAAAGAAGACAAGCATTTAATTACAGGTCGTCCACATACCTCTTGTTAGGCACATTCATTCATTCATTCAACAACAAGATGAACAATTATATCTGTAATCAATGTCGGGGAAAATAGGACCATAGCACTAGCTTGGCTCAACAGGTAGATGAACGATATCCATAGAATCGGTAATAACTCACTGTAACTGTTGTAATATAATGGGTAATATCCATGCCGGCAATGGATGGGATCAACAAGATGAACAGCGGTTCGCTTCGTGTCGGTTCGTTTTTGATGCAAGAAGGAGGGAAAACCCTAGGAAAAGCTTCCACGAAAGCGCCGGCCGCTCGTTGCCTGCGTTTGCGAGAGCGTGGGGAGGGAGGGAGGGAGGGGGTGGGTGGGCGTGCACGGGCCTAACTTTTGCCGCGTCGCAAAATGGATGGGATCAACGAACAAGATTATAATCTCTTTATCGGTAACAAAAACAATGTCTGTAATCCTAATATCTATTAGTCTCTAAACGTGGATGGGATTCCATGAGGAAGTGAGTGGACCATTTGAGTATGATCCGGAGAGAAGCTGTGGCGTTGTTCCTCCGAATCCGGGTCTCAAAGAGGAGGACAAGAACACGGCACAGGCTCAAATCAACAGTTGCAGGAGTAATTAAGGCTTTATTTTTTGTTTCCACATTGGTTGCTTTTTTCTGAAGGAGGGTCCGGTCGTTTTCATTCTTACACATAGACATAATGGCATTCAGCATTTCGCACTTGGACTTGCATCCTTGTACATTGCATTCATCAGCATCACATTGCACTCTGCATTCTGTATTCTGCACTTGCATCCTTGAGGAGCTTTTTTCTCTCAAGTCTAGAAAAGAAACTGAGGAGGTCAACAGAGGACATGTTAGTTTTCAAGTAGAAAAGAAACTGAGGAGGTCAACAAAGGACATGTAGTTGTCTTGCCAATTCAGCACCGGGCTACTCTGCATAATGATAAAAAAGAGGACCACATGTTCTTCTGAGGAATGTGCTTCAAGTGGGAAGAAAATAGGTCAAGGATGGATGTAGTTCTGAAGAATGTAAGAATGCTGTAACAGGGCCTAACTCTAACATAAGCTAGAAGAGAAAAACCGATGGAACCTGGTAAAGAAGCGTCTACCTGGATATACAGGGATCAAGAGACGGATTGAAGAGCGGATGGTCAGCTTCTCTATTCTTCGGTCGGGCATGCTGAATAACGCAATTCTTCGTATGGTGTACGCTCCACCCTCCATTAAGACTTTATTTTCTAATATAGCACATAAAGCAAAAACAACCGGTTCGCTTTTCCCTCGTTTGTAGCTGATAGCGTCTTCTGAAACAGATCACTCGCTATTCATTATTAATACCCTGTGCCTTTCCCTAGTCGATGGACAATCACAATTGGTTCAGTAGTGAGTTTAAATCTAGTCTTGACTTGTTGTATTTCTATGTATATAGTTGTTGAAAAAGAAGCCCCACGAAGGACGACCGAGTAGATTCTACTTCTCTTGGTTCAAAGCTCTAAGTCAAAAAACGCCCCAAAATCGTTTTCTTTGCACATACCTGGTTATACAGACAAACCTCTCTTAAGGCTTGTTCTTTGATCTGCAGAGCAATTTGCTTACTAGACTCTGTAAGCATATGATTGAGATCTATGACCTTGCTTTTCAAGTCGGAGGACGACAGTCATAGATCATGTGCGAGGACCTACATCAGATCGGCATCGGGGATGGGGGTCAACTCGCTGCAACCCCTGCTAATTTTAAGGCTTCCCCTAATCCATCCGCATCCCCTAATCCATCCCTCAAACATATGCGTCCCAATACAAGGGAGATACTGACGCATATGCTTGAGGGATTCCCACAGGGATGAATAGAGGAGAGCTCTAATAATTCGAGCAAAAAATGAAGCAGAACAAGAGGACTCTGAGGGCCCACAAGATGAGGGCACCACACTGGCTGGCGAACGATGGAGAAAAATAGATGAGCTGGAAGACATTTACCAAGTCCAAGAGGGTTTGATTATGGTCTTCAGCTTTTAGCGTAGCTAGTGTCCATAATTCTTTGCTCAAACATTTAGAATTTTTTAATTTGATTGTGATGATTTGATTGATGAGGATACAACCAAGGAACAACTTTTTTATTTTGTATGGTGGAAAAGTAAAAGAGGAGACTTGTATTGTGGAAGCGTGGAAGATCTTCCTCGCTTCCACAATAAAAGCCTCTTCTTTTCCACGACGACTTGATGAGCCGGTCGTAGCTTCTTGTTTTGCTCTGTCAACACGCCGCAAATTGTGTGCTAGAGCCGGCGACAGGCTCTTCCCCCGGGTTGCGTAGAAGTCTTCACCCCACAGAGAATCTTCCTCGGTTCCACAGTAAAAGCCTCCTATTTTCCGCGACGACTTGACTGGGCCGGTCGGAGCTTCTTTTTTCGCTCCGTCAACACGGCGAAAAACGTGTGCAAGAGCCGGCGACAGGGAGACCCTCTAGGGAAGAGCCAGCCCAGCTAACCGACTTGGTTGAGCCGGTCATAGATTTTTTTTTTCGCGCCATCAACACGCCGCGCAGTGTGATGTGTGCTAGAGCCGGCGACAGAAGGCCCTTCTTTGGCTTGGGATAGCCTCACTTTCCCCCTCCTCCCTTCCGTACCTCACTCGTTCGCCGCCCTCCGTGTCTAAGTCCTTTTGCTTCAGTCCCTCCGCCTTGTATCTTCATGAATACTACTACGACTACTACTGTCTACTCCTAGGCCTACTACTCCGACTACTATGACTATTCCTATTCCTCCTACTACTCCGGCTACTACTAGTCCTACCACTCGCTCCTACACGCTCACGCTCCTACACGCTCCTACACGCTCCTACACGCTCCTACTCGCTCCTACTCGCTCCTACTCGCTCCCACTCGCTCCCACTCGCTCCTACTCGCTCCTACTCGCTCCTACTCGCTCCTACTCGCTCCTACTCGCTCCTACTCGCTCCTACTCGCTCGTACTCCTCCTACTCCTACTACTCCTCCTACTCCTTACTGCTACCGGCTTACTACTGCTTACTGCTACTACTACTACGACCACTTCTCATACTGATTATTCTGCTCCCCTTTTTAGTATTGTGGTCTTCAGCTTTTAGAAGTGTCCATCCGTAGTGTCCATTCTTGGGCATTGGCTCCGCATCAGCTTTTATCCCTCCTCCTCACTGAGGAGACCTCAGCATCTCAGTCGTGCCCTTTTGTTCCCCTGTCTTCTTCTCATGAATGATTAAGTTCCCCCTCTTGACTGTTTAGAACAGGGCTTCTCGTGCTCCTCAGCACGCTGCTCCCATCTGTGTTCTGTGTTCCATGGTCATCAAGTACTTAACACTACTTAACTTAGAATTAGAACCAGTGCTGGAGTTCTTGAGATGTACCTAGAAGGGGCCAAGAACAACAATAATATGAGGGAGCCGGGAAAAAGGGATATTTAAATATGGTCTGGCAGCGCTAATTCGTATAAAGTCTGGCAGCGTGAAGCGGAGATTGAAAATCCGAACTACAACGATAACGAAAATGGCTCTCCTCCGCAAAGTATGGAAATGCTCTTTGTTCTCCGATTTGTTGCAACAAACCATCTAGAAAGTTTTCATCCCTGCACCAGGAGAGTGTCCATAATTCATCCCTACTTGAAAGTCTTGAAAATAATGTTGTATCTTCAGTATAAGAAGGTTTCTAGTACAGGAGGTTGATGCTGTACGTACTAGTCCCTTTAATATTTTATTCATTCCTAGTCAATTTGATGAAAGACACTTGGTTGCGATTCTTCAATGAAGCAAGCGCACGCTCCTGCGTTAGTGTATTTTGTTCCCTTGATGAGAGTGTACCATTCATAGAAAACGAAGCCTGGATGGAATGGACGCAGTCGCCATTCATGGATGAGTGGCATTCTAGATACCAGCTGCCAAGACTAGCTCAGCAGGTTTCTGACAAAAAAAAGAAGATTCCGAAGTTAGGGCTTCGCCTAATTCATCTCGTGAAGCATCTGGAGAGACTTCTGAAGGGGGGAAGGACAAGTCCAGGATGAATCTCGCGATGGATCAATGAATAGGGCGAGCTCTAACGAGAGACCCACTGATGGACCAAGTCGCTCTGTGGCATGTGATTGGATTGGCCGTTCCTCCAATTTCCAGCATCCAAGAAGCTGCCGGATTTTTGACGGAGACTTTAGGCGCTGACGGGTTGATACGACTGTGGGACGAGAAGACGGACCACTTGATGCATTCTGCCGAGAAAAAGCCTCATAAATGGATGAGTCCGCTTTTTTTAAGGCTATTATAATCTTTCTCCTATATTAATTAATGTCGAAGCAAAGTAGGCTATAATTAATCTCCTATATTGATTTTTTTAAGGCTATAATTAATCTCTTATATTATTTAATATCGAAGCAATAAAGTATCAAATAGTCCCGTCGACAGTTTCGGAATACTGATCTGGGCAAAATTCCACTCCATATCGAAGCAAACAAGTTTTGCGCACTCGCTCCATCATGGTCTGGCTTTTGTTTTTTACCTTACAGAAAAGGCATGCGTGGTCGTTGTAATCACATTCGTGCGAAAGTCTCTAATTTGAGAGGAGCGTCCCGAGTTTTTTTCGAAGGAGAATCAAGAGGAGGTGAAGAAGAAAAAAAAGGACTTTCAGTTAAGGCTAGCTCAGCAGGTTCATCTTTGAGAGCATCACTGAAAAGTATGGATGAGTATTCTCTTCGTGATACGGGTCAAGGATGCAAATCCAGGATGAATATCGGACAGCGCTAATTCAGGACCATGCTCGACGCGATGCTGTCACTAGACTAGGAATAGGCAAGGAACAGAGAGACGAAGTGCCTGGCGTTGAAGGGAGAGCCGACATTTAAGGCTCAAAAACGGATATTATAGATTAGTACCTAAATAGTATAAGTATCATCTTCACTATCTTCCGACTGTAAGAAGAAAGAAAAATAGAAGCGGGTCTTTCTCGTCCCTTCATGTTGAGATAGTATCTTCACACTTTCTTCCGACCCAGCGGCTGAAAAACGGATATTTGTATTATAGTAAGCCTTCGCTCTACCATTAGGCGTATCTTTTCATGCAAATTATTAGTATAGGAAGTATCCTCACACTTTCTTCCGACATAACCTAACCTAACCGCTTCCCTATGAGGTTGAGGAGGTTCTTGGGTTTGGTTTTCCTGACGTCGAGTGGGTTCCTGACCTTTCTTAGAGAGTTTTCAAGGTTCTTGAGGTCTGATATCTTCTCACTATCAGAGCTAATATCTCTACGGGTACTAGGAGGTATCCTCCGGATTTGTGAGTCCTCGTGGGCTCTTGTTCTGTTTGTTCTTGTAGAGGTTATTATCCTCGCAATCCAACCCGAAGCATCAATAAAGGTAAGAACATAGGGAAAGAAAGGCAATCCACAGAAAAACTATAGTATATTAGGTGCAAATCTTGATTGGCCTTTACCTTTTAATAAGGTAGAGGCTTAGGTCCAGCGACGCCCAAAGCACATAAGTAAGCAAAGCAGCCGGATAGTTTTCCCTCTATTCTTAGGTCTTTCCCTTCTGGCGGTATATTAGCTCTAAGACAAGCTTCGGGACATGCAAATGCAGTACTCTGTTTAAGGCTGAACCCCTCTAGTCCACATCTCTGTTCGAGGGAGGAGGATCCGCCCGCAAGAACCGTTTTGACTTTTAGACTTACAACAAGTACTAGATGTTGTTGTACCCAAATAGAAATACGTCAAGGGATATTCGAGTCATCACATCAAGCTGACAATCGATCCAACAACAAGCTAGATGCGAGTCATCACATCAATTATAGCGAGATAGCTTACTAAGGACACTATGGCACTTTGTTACTAAGGACACTATGGCATTTTGTTCCTTTACTAAGGGCATTCTACACACAAATATTTTGTTCCTTTACTGTCTGGGTACTACTACTATGGCATAATTTTGTTCTTGCGGATGGATCACTCCCTACAACCGGGATTCATTGGGGAAAGTTCTAAGCTAGCATGGGTGATATCTCCATCATTGGTGGCAAACACTTGAGGCTTAGGGAGGAGGACCAAGAGGCACGCTGGGCGCTCTCTTTGGCGACTAAGAAGCTTCTAGCAAGAAAGACGTTCCGAGAACAAAGAGAAGAAAAAGAACAAAGAGAACAATTATGGCTACCAACAGCCTAGTTGCATCCATCTAGAATAGTATAGTTCGCTATGATTATACAACATACAGTGAGCAGTTTGAGTAGGTGCAGCCATCCCTGGTTTCTTCTATTTGTCAGCACTTAAAAAGTGCTATCATCTCTATGATCAATCAATAGCTATCCTCCACCCTGGCTCTTCTCCGAAGAGATTCATTGATCAAATGCAAATCAAGGACATTTTTACCTCCAAGAAGGATGGCCCTCCAAGGTAGTTTATCATTGATTGATACTCCCCACCAAATTAATATTGAGCCCTTCCTTGGAAGTGGAGCACAGTATTAAATAGTCCCGTCGACAGTTTCGGAATACTGACCTGGGCAACATTCCACTCCATTCCAGGACGATGCCAAGGAAAAATTACCATACTACCCCCTCGTCTAATGGAAGCTTCTGATGCAGCTACTAGACCGAGTACTAGAAGTCGAAGGAAAACAAATCGAGACAGATTCGCCAAGAAGTCGAAGGAAAACAAATACGACTTCGAAAAAAAGCTAGTAAAAGATTTCATCCCTGCTGAAGCTGCAGCTCGAAAAGCGATTTTGAAATCTCTTAAGGGTTTGAGCCTGCGTGAACTCATGTGTGATCGTGTAGTCCCTCTTTTATTTGAATACAAGAACGTAGCCTTTATTGATCATGATACATTCATCTTCCCTCATTTCTCAAGTTTTTCAGGCACATTCATTCACTCACTCATTCACATTGCATATTCTTTCATAATTTACTAGCTTGGAGCGTCCGATAACATCCCTCCCACTAGGATCCCCCTCCTCCCCAAAATAAGAAACGAAGCAAGGCAAAGATGTAAGCGATACGCGTTCTCAAATTTCGAAAATTTTCCACGTTTTGCCATCGTTTGGGGATTGGGCCTCGTGCGTTTGAAGCCAAGGGCTAAGATCCCGAAACTTTTTGACTTTATGCCGTGCCGCTGAAATTCAACTTCCTGGATTTGCGTTCTTCAAATTTCGAAAATTCTCCACGTTTTACGGTCGTTCTGGGATTGAATTTTGTGCGTTTGAAGCGCTAAAGTCCCAAAGTTTTTGAATTTCAGCCCTTTCCCTGCGGTTCAGTTTCTTGGATTTGCATTTTTCAAATTTCGAAAATTTTCCACATTTTGGCGCCGTTTTGGGGTTGAATTCTGTGCGTTTGAAGTGCTAAAGTCCCAAAGTTTTTGGTCTTAAGTCCTTCCCCGGAGATTCAACCTCTTGGCTTCGCGTTTTTCCAATTTCGATAATTTTCCACGTTTTTCGTCGTTTTGGGAGTGAATCCCGTGAGTTTGAAGCGCTAAGATCCCAAAATTTTTGATTTTAAGCCCTTTTGCTGAAATTTAATGCCTTGGCTTCGCGTTTTTCAAATTTCGAAAATTCTCCCCGTTTTTTCGTCGTTTTGAGATTGCGTCTCGTGAGTTTGAAGCGTTGAGATCCCAAAATTTTTGAATTTAAGCCCTCTGTCTGAGATTCAACCTCTTGGCTCCGCGTTTTTCAAATTTCGAAAGTTTTCCACCTTTTTCGTCATTTTCGGAGTGAATCGATTGACTTTGAAAGGCTAAGATCCCAAAATTTTTGATTTTAAGC
>CAJINU010000068.1:165144-487283 GCA_905178165.1 Amoebophrya sp. A25
CTGTGGCTGTGGCTGTGGCTGTGGCTGTGGCGGTGGTTGTGGGCTTGGGCTTGGGCTTGGGCTTGGGCTTGGGCTTGGGCTTGGGCTTGGGCTTGGGCTTGGGCTTGGGCTTGGGCAATGTTTAAGACTTGTTGGGAAAAGGTTGGGCTTCTCTTTGGGCAAAGTGTGGGACTTTGGAAAGGTTTTGGCGCTTGGAAAGAGTTTGGGGCTTGGCGAAAAGTTTGGGCTTTGGGGAGCGTTTGAGCTTTTGGAAAAGGTTTGGGCCTTTGGGAAAAGTTTGGGCTTTTGGAAAAAGTTTGGGCCTTTGGGAAAAGTTTTGGCTTTTGGAAAAAGTTTGGGCTCTGGCAAAAAGTTTGGGACTTTTCAAAAGTTTGGGCTTTGGCAAAAATTATGGGGTTTTGGAAAAGTTTGGGCTTTTGCAAGAAGTTTGGGGTTTTGCAAAAGTTTGAGGTTTTGCAAAAGTTTAGGCTTTGGCAAAAAGTTTGGGGCTTTTGCGGAAGTTTGGGCTTTGGCCAAAAGTTTTGGGTTTTTTGAAAAGTTTGGTCTTTGGCGAGTGAGTTGAGAATCGTCCCAGTCTCAGACCTTATTATACAGCTGGTAGTTGCCCCTCGTTGCTGAATAGCAATGGGACACCTATATGAGGGTAACAATTTCCCAAAATACACTGCTGAGAAGTACAACAGAAATGATACAGGACTCCTATCGTCCAAAAAAATTTACTCCTCAGCCTTAAAAGTAGGTACCACGAGGTCCCTTTTATTAATGTCTGTTGAATAGTACTCAAAGATGCGCCTCGGGATCCTATTACGAGCGGTTTCGTCTTTTCGATGGTACATAAAAGTGACCATTTGAGGCGCAACGGCGATGATGCCTCTAATTCATCAGTGCACGAAGCTGTCCGCGGAATGTCGACGAATTGTCTGCTTGCAATCCAGATTCAGCAGGAAAATTAAGAGTACTTACTGTAGTTCTACTACTTCTACAGATCGCTACAGTCTACTTCTTCTACAGAAGGAACAAAAGGGTCATAAACAAGTGTTCTACTTCTAAAAAAACGAGTTCTTGTCTTCTTGTCTGCTAAGTACCTTCAAGAATCGTGGAGATTCTTCTGCTGATACTAAACGAGTTTTCATCTTCTTGTGGATGTATAATCGTCAAATCCTACATATTAAGTACATTCTTCTACAGATAAATGAGACAAGTCTTCTTCATCATCATCACCTCTCTCTTCCTCTTGTTCTCTAAAAAGAAGAAGAGGACACAGGAGCAGCATCAACCAAGGAAGCCAGAGCCAAGCAGGACAGTTAAGGATACATAACCCAACCGAACCTAAGCCTAACGTAACCTGCCCCATCTTCAGAGAAGTCATCCTAGGAGAGCGCTGCCTTCTCATGAGAAAAATGGAGCCACCGCAGAGAGCTGCTCTATCATGAGAACCGCAGCATGTTGGGACCCGACACGCAGGATGTAAGTAGTACTCTCTTTCTGTTTCTTAGGTAAAAAGATGGAACAGGAACAACAAGATTGATGGGGTCGAGAGCTCTAACAAAAAATGAGGAACGTACGCACGAATAGAAGGGGTACCGCTAGCTTCGAGGTCGAGGAATCACAGCTGTTCTTAAGGCCTCACATGGACTTATAAAGTCCATCTTTTGGACTCCATCTGTGCGCTATTTCAAGGTAGAAAAATGGACTGCGCAGCTGAGGGAAAAGATGGATTGTGGTCGTGAGATCTAATCCTCCCGAATACCAATGCAGAAGCCTTTATCAACGCTTGCGTGCGTCTCAGAATGGGTCTAGAACCCGGGAAATATGCTATCATGTGAAAGAATACGCGGCTATCATGTCGTGTTGAAGGGTACTAGATGGACGTAGTTGGAGGAATAGTCTAGTTGTTGGAGGAGTAGTCTATTGTTAGAGGAGTAGTCCCGTTTGAAAGAACTGGATCTAGAATGTTGACGTAGTCTAGTTGTCAGTGGTAGATGGGAATGAGGACGTTTTTCGTAGACGGGAACTCGAATCACGAGGTTTTTAGCTGAAGTTAGAGCTCTTTTGCTGTGAGTTTCGCGAGCTCTTTTGCTGTGAGTTTCGCGAGAAGAGAAATTTTTATAGCCTGTGCTTTATTCTATGTTTACATCAAGCTGCTCGAACAAGCAAGAGGAAAGAACACTGAAATAAAAGGATAATATGGACGAGATCATTTTCGTATAAGACAGATTTCAATCAATAGAAGCTACAAAGCCATCAACATGTAGAAGCGTCTCTTCGTTCTTCAAAACGGTGAAAAAGGATCATCCAAGCTCATCTCAGGTAGAAGCGTCTGAACTAGCTAGATCGAGCAGTTAGATTGTGTCTGAACTAGCTAGATCGAGCAGCAGTTAGATAGTCGTAGTGTAGTGCGTTCTTTTCGTTAGAGCGATTTGTTACTTTTGTTCTGGAACTACAATTCGTTCTTATTTTGAAGACAACAGATATTACAAAGAAAAATTTAGTTGTACTAGCACTATCTAGGACAGGATGAATATTTATAAGCCAAGTCTTCGAAGCGTGATCGTCATCTGTCTCTTCGCAATCAAGAATCAAACAAAAAGCCAGTTGTACCAATAATGTGGAAAGAAAAGTAGAAATTCAATTCTTAAGATGATGCGATGATCCATGTGAATAGATGGACCTTATTTGCGACGTAGGAATGCGGTTATACCAAAAATAGTAGGTCGTAACAACAAAGACGACAGATATTGAGTGTCAAATCAACAGAACAAGAAGTCACGTCAAATCTACAGAACAAGAGGCACGATGAAAAACCACGTTAGAGCAAGAAGGTCTTATACAAGAAGGACCTGAAGATGAAGATTCTCAACGACGTCAAGAAGTTGTATGAAAGCTTCTATCTTCTTCTTCAGTGACAATGTCAAAAGAACATTATGTTGAGAATGGCAACAATTTTCTAGATGTGAGGACCATGATCTTTGAGCGTGTTCCCCAAGGGACACTGAATGGAAACTTCTGGCACGACATTCAGACCAAGCTGCAGCAGAACCATTGAAGTTCCACGTTGCGTTTGACTACTACTCTCTTCGGCATCAATTCCTTGTTGGTTTATATAGTGGCTGATGTACACCTGCAGCTCTTTTGTTAGAGGAGCATTGAGTTGTTTTGATCATGATCAACTACCTTATGAGAAAAATAACCAGGGGCGATCATGAAATCCACTCTTGAATATTTTTGCCTGCGGATTTTTGAACAGGGTTACATTAATAGGTCGAAGAAGTAGTAATCTAGCAATTTCTCTGTATCAACAGGATATTCACTAGCAGTACGTCGAGAATAATGAGGCGTCTAGTGTTATTCCGAAGTCGTGCTGTCGGTTAGAGTGCTGGCCCCGCAGGGGCCCTTGCGTGGATGCTCTTAGTGCAGACCCCTACTGCGTATAAGAGAAGCTAGTTCTAGTACAACCACTGCGGATAGTTGTAGCTGCAGGTGCTTATTGTTCGAGTAGCAGAAGTGTTGTTCGAATTGAAGGTGTCTTGTGCACGTTGAGGCATGATACCGGTATTTTGTTGAAGGGTCATCAAGGAATACGAGACCGCTCTCTTACTCTTTCTCCGACTCCTGCTGTAAGAACTTCTCCGACTACATCTCGAGATACGACTAGCACGGTAAAGTGAACGTCGTGGATCGACCTGTGCTCTTCTCCGGCGTACTACCTCACTCACTAGCCGTTTCTTTGCGATACAACAGCACTACACCAACACCTCTTACATTTGCGCACCTACTTGCCTATCGTTGTTCCCTAAACCCTATCGTTGTACAATCACCGACACAGCTTTCAACTACGCCTCCACATCAAGTACTAGTTCTCGACCTTGCACTACTACATCTCACCAGCTGCGCAGAGATTGTCACCAGCCAGCTTCCTTTTCGAGAACACCTCCACCCTCATCAAGAACACCTCCAACATTTGTCTTACAAAAAGTGCTAGTACTACTGTAGTATTCACAAGTTGTAGGACTACCCCACATCAAGAATTATTGGGACAAGAAGTAGTCTACTTGTGGTGACAAGAACCCCACATCTTCAAGAAGAATTATTACAAGAAGATGCAGTTCGAAGATCAGCATCGGCTTCTCGATGAAGCAGGTGCGGTGGTGAAAGAGCAGGCTTTTTACATGAAAAGAGCCATCGACGCTGATAATTTGAGGGAAGCCTTGAAGCACGCAAGCAATCTCATATGTGAGCTGCGAACAAGCTTGCTCTCACCAAAAAACTACTACGAGCTCTATATGCAGGTACAACTTCATCTACTTACTACATCTATTTAGAAGTAAGCGTAAGAATTGACTTGTTTTTAGATCTCCGAGGAAGAACACATACATAGGACATACCACTAACATCAAGAGGACTCCTGTGATTATTTTCGAGCTACTGCTGGTTGACTGTACTTCATGTCAATTACTCGATGTAAGCAGTCACTCTAATAAACTTATTCTCGAACTTGATGATAATCCCGACGAATGTTGATATCCATGAACATAAGTAATCCAACAACTCCTTTCCCAGGTTTTCGAAGAATTGCGACATCTAGCGGAATTTTTTTCAGATGTTCGGCGACACAACAAGCGAATGTCCGACCTCTACGAGAGCGTACAGCATGCAGCGAATATCCTGCCAAGGCTTTACTTATGGCACCATTTTTTTATGCTATCTCGTGAGTGTTTCAAAAACAAAGATCCAATCTTTCAAATTGATATGTGGTCGCTTTGTCTTCTGAATGCAGGTGTTTGTGTTCGTGGGTTACTAAGACTACCAGTCAATTTGAATTATATGTAACGTACATCACCCACCGACCCCCTTCTTTTCTCCACCCTCGTTCATACCACCTCTTGGTCACCGTCGGCGCCGCGTACATCCAGAGTAAGGAGACATGTGCGGGAGAAGTCCTTAAGGACGTCTCGGAGCTCTGCAAGGGCGTGCAGCATCCAACACGAGGATTGTTTCTTCGGTATTTAAGACATTTGTAAATGATCATGCTACTTATAATTTTTTTCTATTTTATTGATTTTGATTTGGTGACTTTTTTTTTTGATTTTGACGTGACATACACACGATCACTCGCAGGTACTATCTTTCGCAGATGATGAAGGATCGGTTACCAGATGCAGGCAGTGAATTCGAGACAGAGACTTGTGGGGTACAGGATGCGTTTGACTTCGTTCTTCAGAATTTCATCGAAGCGATGAAACTATGGTGCCGTATTCAAATCAGCGGAAAGGACCGGGCAAGACGTGAAAATTATGTCGAGTTCAGTAGAAATCGGACTTCTACTAATTTCGCCATCATATTTCCTAGGTTGTTCCCTCCATCCAATTCTAGTAGTCTTTTTGGTTTGACCCTCTCAAAAGTGTTTGCTCGCTGTACCTTTCTTTCGTCCTAAGAATCCGAGTCACTCACTTCTTGCAGCAACTCGTCAACCAACTTCTTCTAATACAAAGAAAGGCAAGATTTGTCGTCATTAGTTGGCGCAAACCTTGTGCGAATGTCGCAATTGGACGGCGTGACATGGGAATTTTATCGGGATTACGCACTTCCGAAACTCCTAGAACACCTTCTCCAGACCAAAGACGCGATGGCCCAACAATACACTCTGGACTGCATAATACAGGTATTCCTAATTGCAGAAATACGAATGCACTCCTTCTGCTTTTAGATTGTCTAGAAGTACTAGATACAGGAGGCAAGAAAACACAGCAAGAGCACCTCTTAGGTACAAGACCCTTCATCCCCTTGATGGTATTTCATCGTTCAAGCACTGAATCCAACACGACCTTCATCAACCAGGTCTTTCCCGACAACTACCATCTCTACACACTGGAAAAGCTCCTAACCGCGTGCACCCAAGTTCAGCCTGGAGTTGACTTGAAGCAGGTGGTAGTGACTTTGATGAACCGCCTGGCGCGTTTCATGAACAATAGAACGCCGTCACCCACCGACGATGGAGATATCGAAGATTTGTTCGCGGATATCGACATCTTCTCTTTGTTTCGGAACTTCTTGGCACAGATTTTGGACAGACAGCAAACACTCGAAGCAGGACCATTGCTAGAATTGCAGGTAACAACATAAGCTTATGAGTGTGAGTGTCGATGAACGGGCGAAGGAGGTGACGCGCCTTGCCGTCTCAGTAACTTAAACACTTGGCAGAAATCAGACGACCACCGGGACAGGCTGCCGGTCTTTCAGCAATGTCACTCGTCAGGATGCAGATGGTGAGGCCCATCATGTAGAGGATGCCGGTGCGTCAGATGTACAAGGGGCGCCGTGCTTCGTCTGCCTGATACCCCTGACAATGCAGAAGAAAGGGGCCGCGCTCAGGGGTGCCACCCCTTCGACGCACATCCCAGCACGGCAGTGGGCCCAGAACAGACGGCGGCCAGTCTGCTGTCGATGGTGGACCCGCAGCAGCTCACCATGGTCATGCCTCTTCTGGTGGCTGCTTGTCAGCGGGGTGACTTTGGCGGGTCACCAGCGTCGCAGCAGAAACGAGCGCCAAAGGCGCGGGAGATTGCGCACCCGGTGCCACAGCCGGGCGGCAGGTGGCGCAGTCTACTTCGGACAGCATTAGAGCCCCCCAAACCACAGGGCAACTTAGGCAGTGAAGCGCGCGGCCCTGTCGCGTGAACCTGGCGCAGGCGTTTAAAGTGTTTGCGCTCCTCGGAGGGACGGCGTAGCGCAGTGCGCCGAGGAGCGGGAAACCCTTTACACGAAGGGGGTGGCGTTTTCGGCGAAGGAGAAAGCCCACAAGGTGGAGGCGGATACCACGAAGACGCGCCGGGTGTTGTGCCGGGAGCAGGTGCAGGCGATGGAACTGCAGAGGGAGGCCAGTGTCCGCCAAGGTTGGGCCAGATGGGAGCTGGAGCAGAGCACGGGCCGGCTGGTTTTCAGCAAAACCTCGGCCCTAGGGGCTCAGGCGGTTTCTCAGCTAAGCGCCCCTCTTTGCCTGGTTAGCAAGTAACAAGCTTGCATACTGCGTCAGGTCTTTAGTCGGCTTCGGCCTCAGGATGTCCGAGCTTACAGCTTCGGCACCGGGGGGATCGCTCTCTTCGAAAATGATTCAGCTTCGCTTGATAGAGCGCTGCAGCAGGTCTCGGACTTCTCAGCCTGCATCTCCTCTCGGCGCCTACTCTTGTTGGAGGTCATCAATACGAAGAGGTCGCGCAGCTGATCGCGCTCCGTCTCATCAGTGTGGTGGCCACGGCTTCCGCTGCGTCTCGCTCCCGCCGAGTATGCCGAGCGTGCCGCGCTGGGGCTGGTGCAGGATGTGACGCAGGCCAATGCGCGCTACGCTGCTGCTGCTGGTAATCCCACCGCTGAGCTGATCGCCCATCCGCCTTGGGACCCGACGAATATCGACAGGATCTTCGCGAGAGTTAAAGCGAAGAGCCCGACGGGAGAGAATGCCCATGAGGGGATGGCCAAGCTTCGACTTCTCATGTCTCAACTGCCTGGCTGTTGAGCAAGATCGTGACTGAGAAACTTACGGCGCGCGAGGTCATAAGCGCTCTAGCAAGCTGCTATAAAGACCAGGGGGCGTTGCCGCATTCTCCTGAATTTGAGGCCGATGACAGGGATTAAGAGGAAAGACCAGACGCCTCAGGGGAACAGGCCCTGCCTATATCTCTCGCTGTGGCGATGCTGATCCAACAAACTGCCATGGCAATCTCGTTGGTGGTCACTGAACCCAGCCCGCTGAAAGCATGGCGCACGTCGTTCATTGCGCCTCCTGCTGCACATGCGCCGGCTCCGATGTTGGGCGCTCTGCCGACTGATGACATCGTGGCCGAATGCATTCGCGTCAAGAAAGCCTTCTCCCTCAATCCGCACGCTATAGCTGTCGGAAGCGTCGGCGAAAGAAAATGGCCTCCAATTCGTGAGCAAGCGGCTGGCGGTGTGATGTGTGTCATTTGTCGCGCCAGCCGCCAACCCGGGAGCGGCGCTTGTTCCACGGGGCCAAAAGTAGGGACCAGGTGGCCCCCAGTTTTGGCCTTATGGAACTACCTGGGCAAAGCACTTCGCGGCTTCTTATCTGGGAGCTTTCTGCGGTAATCAATGGGCAACGAAATCGGCCGAGCTGTGCCAGTGGTGGCGTGACGTCTTCAAAGCACGACGAAAACGCGCCGGCGCTGGTGGCGCGGCGTCTTCATCTTCAAAGGGCCTGCTGGCGCTGGTTACGCGACGCCTTCAAAGGGCAAGCGGACACGAGCTGGCGGCCGCGGTAACAGCGGAGGTTCTGGAGACCCAGGGCCTAAGAGTGCGGGAAGGAACTGGCGAAGACAGGCCCAAAAATGGAGACAACAGTGGCCGGAAACCAAGCAAGGGCGACAAGTCTAACAGCCACAACTCCAGCGCAAGCGTTAGGGGGAAGAAGTCTTCTATTGGTGCTGATGCCGACGGAGGCGGCGGGGGCGATGAAAAAGACGATGACGACGGCGGCAACTTCAGGCCCTCAGGCGGGGGCCTGGCTGCGCGGCTATCTTCTTTCGGGTTTCGATTGTCTTCGCCGTTCGCTCCTCGGGTTGCTTGCAGCACGGGAGGAAGCGCAGCCAGAAGGGACAGCAGTGACCCCCTCGCGCTCTCTCTGTCACTTCGCTGCCGGTGGCGTTGCAGCCATTTAGCTCCACTGTCGCCGGGTGTTTTCTGGGCGTCCATATCTGCGCTCTTTGCTGACGCCAGGAAATGTATGAGACGTCCGCGGCCCCGGTGCGGCGTACTTCTCTGGGGGTCCCATGAGTGGGGCAAGATTCTTAGCCGGGAAATTTACTGAGAGCGCCGCTTTTCCTTTGAGGGGGATGGGCTTAATGGGCTGAGCTAGCCTTAATGCGCGCATGAGATCTAACTTATTCTAAATAGATAGTTTAGCCTTACCTTCTTCCAATCGAAAACTTGTCGGACAATCATCTTTCAACGCCGCACTTAGGGCAACAAAGGACAGAATAAAAATGAAGCTCCTCTAGTGTAGCGCTCTACACACGTGCAAAGGCCAGAAGCTGAAAGTTCTGAATTCTAGGCTCAGACCGTTTTTTGTTTGCTGTAAAAAGAATATTAGTACTTTGGTCTTCCTCGGTCCATCTCGTCATTATTGATGAATTATGGTAGTAGTAGTACCCTGTTGATGTACCAAGACTAACGTGTGGCAGTGGCTGTACCTGGAGGGTGCTGATCTTTGATAAAATTATTTCATTACATCTACTTTCGAAGGTTGCTTTCCTGAATTTCACGCTCACGTTGTATCCCGAACGAATTCACTACGTCGATGTCATTTTGAGTGGAGCTGTGAACCTGTTGCTTCGACATCTGGGCTACGACAATGAGCAGTCCACTCCGCAGAAACTAGAGGATGCTTCTTCCATAGCGTCAGTAGTCGAAATTCTCTCTGCGCCTGTCAGAACCTTTGGCTTGACTGTCTTGAACTTAGAACACTACGGCAATCTAGTGCAGTTGCTTTCCTTCACTGGCAGAAAACAAGCTAGCGCGGCCTTGTTGCAGTTGGTTTTGCAGAACGATATGCGGTTGAGTTCTGAAGAGGACCTAAAACGGCTTTTGAGACTCTTAACGCCACTACTCCAAGACGACCCAGAACAGGTTCAACATCTTCAGCCCGGCTCTGGTGCTAGTGGAGGTGGTCAGGGTAGTGCCTCAGACGAGCAGGAATTTGCGGCT
Organism: Amoebophrya sp. A25; assembly: GCA_905178165.1. NCBI lineage: Eukaryota > Dinophyceae > Syndiniales > Amoebophryaceae > Amoebophrya > Amoebophrya sp. A25. The sequence continues at coordinate 174,862 of CAJINU010000068.1, forward strand.
GAGCAAGAATTAGTGTGCAAATTGGTCCATCAAGTCGGACACCCTGATACCGACAAGCTGTTCCAATTTTACACAATCTTGAGAAGCTTCTTCGGACCAGGCGGACCGAGGAGAATGGCCGTAACGCTGCCGGCGCTGCTGTACTATTAAATCTTGAATTTGACTTTACAACGTTTCATGAAATTTGATAGAAGGGATATTGGAAGAAAGAGATTTTGTGCGACATTACTGGAACTACATAACATGTTAACATGTAATTCCTTTTTCCGTGAATCACCACGATACACCTGAAACGGATCAGGTATAAGATCCTCGATCTCATCCCTCGACTGCGGCTCCGAGAATTAGCGGCCCAAAGCGGTGTGATCGATCCGAAGACAGGCAGTGCCTACACCCTTCCTGAAATGGGCTGCAAGAAATACTTTCTCTTCGTGCACAAGACGCTATCAACTGTTATGCAGGTTCTAAGTATTCTCATGACGGATCCTTTCTATCTTCGCTTCCCTCTATATTCGTCGTCCTAAGTAGGACGGTTTACCCCGCAGCCATGCAATAAAAGTCTATCTTCTTCACTTTTGTCTCTAATCCGCGTCTGAACACGAATGCGCCTGAAGCCGCAGTCCAACTATGGCTCAAAGCCGCCTGCGTCGCAAACGCGATTGACCAGGGAAGCTGTGTATTTGGGGATATTTGCAGTGAGTTTATGGAACAAGCCTTATCAGTCTTCGAGGAAGACGTCCAGGAGTCTCGAGGCCAATTCCGCTGTATAAATCTTATGGTAGGAGTATTGCAACAGCTCAATTGTCTGGAGGAAGCAGTCTACGACGGGTTCTGCACGAAAATCACGCAGTTTGGAGCGAAGTTGCTGAAGAAACCACAGCAGGTACCTTAATTCATGTCGTTGAAAAATTTCAATTTGTTTTAAAGTCAGTAGGATTTCTACGTGATCCAGAATGGAGCTCGTTTCGTGTTGTTTAGTGGAGATATAATGCAACAAACGCAATCGCAAACTCAATCGCTCTACAACTCAGGTAAAAGCCATCAACATTTGTTCGCATCTCTTCTGGAACAAGACAAGGCAAGCATCAGGCCAAGTCCAACAGTGCCTCCAGAAGTGCGTCCGCCTGGCCGAGCAGTGCGTTAGCACCAATCCCTTGATGCTCATCCTCTTCATCGAAACACTCGATAATTACATCTACTTCTTCGAACATGGCTGCCCTGAGATCTCTTTGTTGCAGATCAATTTAAGGCTTATAATATTGTTATTCAGATTCAGATTCATCTTAAGAGGCATCTTGGAATTGTCAGAGAAATAAATGGCTACCAAGATGCTCTTCAGGATGAATATCGGCAAGGTCTAATCAACACCCTAGTGACTATATGTCGGGAACATTTGTCGGCACTATTGCCAAATACGCAAGGAGGCGATCCAGATGCTATTGAGGAGTTAAAAGAGTATTTCAAGCAAATCATCGACTACCTGCGATCGAAATTGACGGACTCAAGATTCGTAGATCTGGATCGAAGTCTGCTGTCGGACGTAGCGGTGCTGGCCTGAAGATTCTTTCGCTGATGTAGTAAAGTCCTTTTTCCTGTACAGCTTCTTCTTCAGAGCCCCACCTCCTTCTTTCCCCTCACAACTGTCTAGATTACCACACGATGTGGGGTACGCATGACTACCCTGCCCCGGCTTCTTCAAAGACCTTATTGATACAGGTTGAGCCGCATCAGCCACTCTGTAAATACCCTTACAACTTTTTCACTCTCGACAATCGGCGTCACACTGTGTAGTCCCATCAACCTAAGACAACGTATTCGAAGAATAGAGAGATATCGATTTGTTAGCTTAGACTCTGTATTAATTTACTCTATTTTTCAACATAGTTAGTTCCTCTGAATACTTTAACACAAAGTATTAAAGAGATAACTAGAAGTCGTTGTACCTACTGATGTATGTCATTATATCATTAGTGGCTTGCTATGCTTAAGCACCGGTATCATGACGTGTCACAGACCACTACATTTTCAGCACCGGTTTTAGGTCAAAATCGGCCAAAGTTCCGGTGCAGGAAAAGACGCGCTGATTTTCAAGATACTTTTGCTGACGAAAATCATGAATACCAGTAACTGTATAAGAATCAAGATAACCCGTTCTACACAGAAACGACTAGGAGCCAGCATGTAACAAGTGCCTGCTCGCCTAGAATTCTCTTCCAACTTACGGAGGTTCGTTTTTTGAGATCTGGACAATCACTCTGTATCTATGGAGAGAGAAGGTCACTTTGAACCTTCAGTCTGATTTTCATATTCAATATTTTGCCTCACAAACACGATCTTACATTCTCACTGTCTGTCAAGAGAGCCTGATTTACTGAGTGAAGAGTTAAGGCGCTAGCCCGCTTGAGATGTATCTGTTGTCGGTGTCTTTTCTACCTGGCAACTTTTGTTCCACGGATTATTGTATTTTTTGGCATTTTTTCTTATTCTTTGCAGGTCATGAACAAAAGTATAAGTAAAAATTTATTTCGTATGATCGCTCACGTGGTTTTCTAGCTTGTAGAATTTGTCTTCGGGTGACTTGGTGGAGAAGGTTTTCTTTCGCATCACTGTAGTTTTGTGCTCATTTCTATTTCCCGCCTCTGCTCCTATTTCCCTCTACCTATAAAGCTGTCCACTCAGTCTCGTACATTCATAGTGGGTCTAGCCACAAAAGTTGTAGCTCAGCTTCTTCTGGTCTTCTCGCCTGCACCTACATAATATTTCCCTCAACATCTTATTCATAAATATAAATATATCGTATAGGTTATAAACTGTACTATTATAAACATCTCAACTGAAAAATAAACAACAAAGATGTCGTCCTCTGCTCAACACCAGACGATGTCCTTGCAAACCATCGACCCCAAGAGGGATTACGGGATAGAATGGCACCAACAACAACAACAACAACAGCAGATGACTCCAAGGGACATTATGCGAACCTCCGATGTAGAGGGTGCAACACCAAAATTGAAGTTTTATCAGACTGCTGCTACACGAACACCCTGGGATCCGAGCGAAGTGCAGCCTGAAAGAAGAGAGTTTGTGAATAAGAGACCAATAGGAAGTAGCTTGCATTGTCGAGACATAGAAAGGGCACAGCCGAAAAGAGATTACATGTGGCGCAGATTTCAGGAAGAGAATGGTATTTACAAAAGACGAGAGTTGATTCGTCGTGTTCCTTATTCTTATTGTTTAGGATGATTCACAGAGAATATATAGCTGTTGTCGTAATTACTTGCGCGGGTCAGGTGGCTCTCAACGACAACGACATCACTTTTTATGAAAATAATTCACACGATCACGACTCTCACCCACTTCTTTACCCACGAGAACAACACGACATACAACAGCTCCCTTGAATCCGCTGCAACCGAACTACCAATTTCCTTCGAACGGAGTACAACCCGCTTACGAAGAACCTAAGTACATCGAGTCCAGCAAGCCAAGAGAGACAGAATTGGAAGCGGAAGTGTTGAACAAGCAATTCGGCATTCGCGCCAAGCAGAACCGTGAAGAAGCGCTCCGGCAATTGCCTCAGGACTTGCTCTCTTTGCCTTACTCCACTCCCCACTACTATCGCAAAGTCCACAGACCGATTACGGAAACGAGTTCTGGACCTGGCTTTCAAGAAGTAGCTGATATCAACGATCGTCACTACGTAGGTGGAAGTTCGAAGACACCAAGGGCTGCACAGAACAATGGAGGAGATCCGATTCGGAATCCTCTGACACCAAGATACTTGATGTCAGGGAGACATCCTGATGCTGGAGCGCCTGCACCAACGGTAGGGGGCGCAAATTATAGGTCTCCAACAGTGGATCAATACACGCGTGGCGGCTTACAACTCGAATACGCTTCTACGACAAAGCAGATGGGAGATCAAGATTTGAATGACCCTTTGAATCCAGTGACACACTGTAATTTAAACATTGGGAACTTGCCGAATGGATGCAGCTACAGTTGTAGTGCTAGACGAGAGAGGGATGAGTCGAGGACTAGTACTTTCACTCCACGAAGAGAGAGCAAGAACATGGTCCAAGAAGCAACGCAACGTCGTGCGGATCAGGCCCAGGCACAAAGGAAGGAAGCAAGACCAACTTTATTGCGGACTTTGGACGACTATCGTGATGACCGTGTTGGAAATAATGTTGGTGCAAGTCACTCCATTGCTGATAGTGGGAGCATGTCTTGTGGACACGAGACGCACACGATTTCGGCTGGAGCACAACTGCAGCTCAATCGCTTCGCGTCACCCGATAGCAAAACTAACAAGTGGAACGTGAATGTGAAACATCAGAATTACGCTAGTAGTCAAGCTTCAACTACCTCAGGTTCTTCAGGCAGAAATGCTGCAGTTGAACATCCTAGCCGTCGCGGTAGTGCAACTACAGCAAGATCGGGTGGACCTCCTGTTGGTGTTGGTATTGGTGATAGCCCATCTGCCAAGGCCCGCAACATAACCACAAGTGACACTAGCGCCAACCTCGGCTATCAAGGCTCAGCTGCTTTGGACAACTGTGGAGGTAGTTACAATGCATCTATAATAGTAGGCGGACCGCCACAGAGCGGGACGTTTTCTGAATATCAAGCGGAGGAAGCGTGGCGCCAAAACAAGTCTTGCCGAGTTAGCGATTACGAAAGACTTCATGATGTAGCACCAAGAGGCAGTTTTGATGGCTCCCATATACTGGGGAGAGCCGAATACGAAAGGGAAAGAACAAATGATGGAGCAAGGCAAGAACATGCCCTAGTAGAGAACAAGAATAGTACCTCCACGACTCCAAGGAACACCAGTACTACTAGAGGCAGTTTGAGTGCTAGAGGGCCACCCTCCAAAGACCTAGACCAACGCACAAGGGATCGGCAGAACCGGCAGTGGCACGATGAAATTGTGCAAGATTGGACCACAGGAAGAGACAGTAAGACTAGTATTAAGGGTAGGTTAAAGGTGCTTTTCTTACCGCTTTTTATGCCTCTCCTAAGGGAGAAAGGCATAAAAAGCGGGGTAAGCGAGCACCAAAAACCTACGTCTAATAGTAGCAAACAAAGTAGTAGTGTTTCGCCTCGCAGGAGCGCAAGAGTGAGGGCATTGGAACCTCAAACTAATGCTAATGATTTTGTGCCAACGCTGACTGTCAACAACGACACAGGAGCTTCAGACATCATCTCCGCCAACATTGCTCGCGACCCTCGTGCTCAGCCTGCACCAAAACGTGAGAAATATCAATCTCGCGTGTCGGAAGAAACCGGTGGTGATGTTTTTGAGCACTGCTTCCCGAGTCGGCCTGAGGATCGAGCAGCTTTAGCGCAGGAATTGAAGCCTAAAGAGCTTCGGGCGCCGTTCTTTGGATATCAGCGCGAGGATCCTAGTAAAGTATCACTAAGATCGAACCTTCGTTCAGTCAACACAGCAACGGACTTGATTGAGCAGGATGCGGATACGTTAGAGAAATACGTGGAGATGAATAGTAGAACACACACGATTTTGGGCGGTAGAAAAGTGTTTGACGATTTGTATGGTGGAGCACGGTTGACTGGAGTGATGGGCGTGAAAATGGCGGGAGGAAGTGTACAACTGCATGATGAACCAGCACAGGCAGCAGGAGGTCATAGAAGTAGTCCTTCTCAGGGTACTAATCATAACACCACTTCTACACCAAGAGGAAGTAACTACACAACTAAAGGAGCAGCAACTGGAGGCAACACTTCTGCAAGGATGCGACATCTACTTGCTGGTGGCAATCTTCAACATCAAGAACGTGAACAAAATTTCCATGCTAGAGTGCAAGACCATGATCAACAACATCAACCTCCCACGCCTAAAATGCGAGTAAAACATGAAATCGGCCCTATCCGCATGAACTCTCCTCGCAAACTCTTCTACGAGAGGAAGGATTACAAGCACAACTGCAATGCCCCAACAGACTTATCTCTCCAATCGAGAGACATAGTAGGCGCTTCACCACGGGTCCCGAAGAACGCACAAGTAGCGGAATTTCGTACGAGACAGCATATCCATGATGTTTCCGACATCAACATGCGTAAGACACCTCGTGGCGACGTGGAACTAGAGCCTTTGGCTGGAATAGCGACAATCCCAGACGCACCGTCCGATATGCCCACGATTTTCGGTGGAGGAAGATTGAGCAAGGAACGAGCGAGGGAGATGGCGATTCATCGAAGGTGATGTAAGTAGTTAGAGAAGTGGCCCTTCTTGAGACCAATTAGAAGCATAATGAAATACGATGAAGGAGGTGGAAAGACTCTTCTAGGCAAGACTCGCGGCATAAGTATAGAGAATGAACAACATCTCCCTCAACATCTTCGAGCAAAAATATCAAAATTAGAGAGATCTGGTGATCCCATTATTTTCATGGTGCATCATTATACCTTTTTTAACGTCGCTCTTTCAGCTGTACACGCATATATATCTTTGGCCTAAAAATTTCTGGGATACAAGAATATCAGCATAGAAATAGGTATACCGTGGAGGCAGCTAGGTAGATAGGTTAGAGGCTACGTAGATATGTGATTCTGTACAAAGCTTATGTTCTTGGAACTGAAATGATGATAACACTGAGACTGGCATACCGCGACTTAATGAAACGATAGTAATGTCTTGTTGGGATCGTTCCGTACGAAAAATGAGCACATGAAAAAAACAGAAATCATATACACCTGCACGTATAAAGCGTTACAATATACTAGAAAGGAGCATATAGCGAGATGCAATCTTGTGCAAGTAGTTTGAATTGCACCCCTCTTCATCACATGATCGATGCTATTATAGAAGTCGCCATCTCAATTTCGTTTGGGTCGTCGGGAAAACCCATTTTTACGACAGGTTTGGTGTCGTCGACATTGTCTTGCGTCTGAAGTTTCATCGGACAATATGGAAGGGAGACACCAAGTTTTTCAATGAGAAGGGTGAGAGGAGTGAAACTGCGTGGCTCGAGTGAAGAGTGAATCCGAGCGGGCATGTTGATCGGGGCGTGAGCTCCCAGTTGATATTCGCTGTTCTCAAGAACTACTGATTATGCACCCTTCCCCTCTTTTTATTGGAAACACGAGACGGAACTCGATCACTTACTTTGTGAAAGGACTTACTCTATTGTGAAAGGACTCGATCGTGGTTGATGCATTGAAAGTACCTTTGAGGTCATGGTATCGAGATACTACAGCTCATCTTCCTATGTATCAGATCCTTCCTCTCCTCTCCTTCCCACAGACTTAGTCGTGTATAGGTTTTTTTGGACAGGTCGTTGGACACTCGTTGATCGGGTGCGTGGTGAAACTGAATTTTGGTAACCAATTGGTTCTACTATCACACATGTATAGTATGAGTTTGTCTCCTTCTTAGAGAATAGATGCATATAGTTGATTCAACACTAAGAGTAAAAGGGGGTATGGTATTACTTAATTCTGCATGTTGCAATAAAGATGAACGCGACGACCGTGCTTGCACACTTTTACGCAAAGATCGGCGCATAGCATTCTTTGTTGGGAAGAAAGATCGGCGCATAGCATTCTTTGTTGGGACATTCTTTGTTGGGAAACAGGAGACGGGAGTTTGCTTAAATTCTAGCAGTGGGCTGCGCTCGTAGAAGTGAATGGGTGAACAACAACACGATTTTTCTGGTCAAGCAAGGCAAGCCATCTTCTACCATCCAGGATTAGTAAAACCACTGCCTAGCCGCGGCCGCCAACAACCTAGCACAAGATGTTTTCCGGTCTCGTTCAAGCCAAGGATCATTACCGGAAAGATTTTTCCAAGCCTCAGAATGAAATTGGATCGGTTGTTGGTATCGGACAAAGCGATTATGAGCATCTCAAGCAAATCGTCGGTGACCGTGGAGGTCACAAGGCTGAGGAGTCCCATCGTGTGCGGGCTCCGGCGCCTATGGCCGCCATTGCAGCCAACTATGGTTTAGTGCCGACGATAAGGAAGCGATGTACTTTATACTTTATTAAGTTTGTGCATGAGTAGTTTTTTGGTTCCACTTCAGTTACTTACTTTCTTCTACAACTATTGAGCGGATCTTCTACAACTATTGCGAATGTGGTATCAAACAGTCATGTTCCTTTTTAGATACTGTAGATCGTCACCCCAAATCCAAAAACAGCGGACGGAGATGAGAGTCCTAGTGCGCGACTGCTGTCACCGAAAGCACGGACACCAGCACCGCAGTCACCCACAGCAAAATCGGAGATAGGGGGCTTGCTTCGAGGCGATGATACGACTGAGGTATTCTTTTTTCACCTTCGGTAGGCGGGGTACAAGTCATACACATACGTTAGTTGCTCATCAAGCTCATCAAGAACCTGCCAAAATCACACTCATCAGCATCATCCTGTTGTCATTGCTTTTACGTTGTTTTTTCCACAGCCTCCGGATTCGCCTGATAGCCCTACTGGGAAGCCGCCAGGTGGACTTGCCGGTATGCTTGGGAAGGCGAAGGCAGCAGAGGGTGGAGATGCGGCTGCTGTTATGACTGAAAGGTCGGGTCTTTTTTGGGTTTCGGGTTGTTCAGGAGGAGCTACCTACTAGCTGAGCAACATGATCCACCTTCTTCCTCTAACTACATCCCGACAACACCTCCCTTGGATGACGGTGGTGTTCCCTTTGAGATTAAGACAAGACGTCAAAGACTCTACGAAGACCGGCTTGCGCAGATTAGTGACTACGCCGGACGAAAACGATTCATCGACTTCTGTACTGAGTTTCTGGATGTCGTGAGGAGTGGAGACTTCACGAAATCAGTGCGAATGCTGGACACCATCCAGCAAGTCGATCGGGCCAGGGATGAGAGTTCTCCTGGCGGTCGAACGTTTTTCCAGCAGACACGATTGCTGAACAATCAGGAGAAAAACTACAAGACGTACGATGACGCGTTATTCGAAGTGGTCAATTACATTTATGAAAAGAGGGTGAAGCTTGGTTGTAGTGGATAGAGTTGTACATGAAAGAAGTAGACTTTCGTGAGATTGATAAGCTGATACTTACAAGATTTTTACATGAAAGAGAAAGAAGTTCTTCGAGTGATAGGGTCTTAATAACTTCACCATCTTCTACCTACAACTAGCCAGCTCTAACCGTCCGACCCCCGCAACCAGTTCACGGCCCTTTTGTGGGCCTGTATGCACGACAATCACAGAATTGCAGACTTGCTCTTGACCGTGAAAGCCGATCCGCAAGTGCAGCATCCGTTGAAAAAGTGTGTGATATGGAATAGACCAAGATGTGCCGAAGTTTTGATACGTCATGGTGCAGACAAGTTGCAGAGAGACGAAAAGGGAAAGATTCCATTCGAATATTTGGGAAGTAAACGGATACAGAATCTAGGGTATTGATTGTTACGATTCATTTTGAGGAGTAGCGTCTGGGACTTTCTTATGCAACTACCCCTGCTCGATGGTTCGAAATAGCTTTTCCAACTTTTCAGCTTTTCAATTTGAACACAACCACCACCACCCATCCACAACACAACCACAACCACCACAACATTACATCCCAACATCCACAGTCTGGGGGGCAGCATGGTAACTGGTAATTCGGCGAAGAATAAGCGTCTAGAAGCTCGGGTTTTCGACTTGGCTTCGCAAAAGGCTGCTGAGAAGAACCTCTTCTTAGACGACGACCATGTCTTCATGAAAGAACTGCTGAAACCAACCGAAGATTAGGGCTCAACTTTCATTGGTCATTTTTCGGGTTGGTCACTCAGATCGGCGTCAGGGGACCCCCTGACGAGAGAACAGGGGAAAACTAAGTCAGTGGGTTGGCCTCTGACATCAAAGAGGAGACCCCCTGGCGAGAGAACAGGGGAAAATGAAGGGAAACTAGGGGAAAAGGGGGAGGCTCTGTAAGGGGCCTTGATGTCCGTTCAGAGTCAGTGACCAATGAATTTCGAGCTTTAAGCAGAAGACTTCATCTTTATGGAGAAGAAACAGCGAGAGGCAGAGTTGAGACCGGTTAAGCTGTGGGCCGGATGTTTGGAGGAAACAAGTTTCGTCCAGGACTTGACGGAACCACCGCATTTCTTTGTGATTACGGCAGACAAAGCAGTGGACGTGCAGAATCTAAGGGTTACCACATTGCATTCTTCACTACCATCCTTGACTTTTTTCCAGTAGGAAAAGGGTCAGGGATGATCTGGAGAATGCAATGTCGCAACCTCTAAAGAATAGTACGGGTGGTAGAGCATTCAAAGCGATGCCAGGGACAATATGGCAGCAGTTGGCAATTGAACCAGTGCCGGGGGAGCCGTTGCAGCATTGGGTACTTCTACTTGTAGTTTTCACTATCATGTGATTCGTTTTTATAGTACTAGCTTTGGCTGCTCGAGTAGACGAGCCGTCATATCAACAAGTACAACTCTATACGTTTCCCATTTTGAGGCATCTTCACGATCCTCCCCCTCTCTCAATCAACACCTTTCCAAACCTACCCCTCTCTCAACAGATCAAGATCTCCAACGGTCTCCACCCTTCATCTGCGCAATTGGCGGGAAATACCAATGCTAGTTATCCTACGTCAGTTACGGCTTCCCCTAATCCATCTTCCGAAGCATCTTAGCGACGTTTTCAAGGGGAAAGCAGTCTCAGGATGGACTTGGAGATGGATTAGGGTGAGCTCTAAGTCAGGCTGGGTCTTATGGGACCGTAGACAATGGCATCATGAAGCTACACGACTTGGCATCAGTGGTACTGGGAAGAGTTCTAAAACATTGCACAAAGAAATGAGCATGGCGATGGTCAACATGAATCTGGCGAGTGCGCAACAAAGTTTATGGCTCATGGGTTAAAAACAGAACTGAACTTTCTCTCGAACTTCGTCATTATAATTTGCCATGAGAGTTAGACCACTAGTATACATCACGCATTTTTACCTTTCAAATTTCCAGTAATGAATCAGTACACTTTGTTCTAGATCTGGGTAGCATTAGATTTCCACCTGCTGAGCACAGTGAGCAGTCTAATCCGGGACGCGTGGCGATCCGTTCCCGCGATGATGCCAATCCAGATCTTCAACAGCACTTACAGGAAAATCGTAACACCTAAAGGCGCTGTGCCGATTAAGGCGAGGTCCGGACCCACGCTGGCAAATTGTTGCATTGTGCATGGTCCACCGTACAAATTCGGCGAAAACGTACTCTGTAGCGGTCAAATCGTGCTAGATGGCGGATGGGTTTTCTATCAGGTAAAAACCCGGAACTACGGGAGCATAGGTCATGAGAAGCCTGGGAGCGGGTGGATATGCGCTAGGGCGAAGGATTATGTCACGGTGGTGCTGAAGACGTAATTCATGAGCGCTTAACATGATGTGCATAGGATGGTCTAATTTTGATTTTCATTTTTTGCATTCCATATTCCATAAATGAACAGCTTACCTTGCGCATCCCCATTCTGACGCACGAACCGATCCCATAGTGTCTATTCCACAAAAATGAACCTCATTCCAGGATGATCCCTATTCCTTTTTTTGCTGAGTTGTCTCAAGAAATGCACGAAATAATGCCTGCAGCCGACAGACACGGCGCGACACCAGGGGAACACCGACTGGATTCACTCCCTGCGTCTTGATTTCTTCAATCATGAGATTTAAGATATCTTCTGTCTGAGACAAAGGAGCTTCATGTTGATGAAGGTCAACAAGCAGAAGCAGCAGAAGCGACAAAATCGTTGTTGAGGAAAGACATGCGAGTGGCGAGAGAAGGGAAAGAGACGGTGAATTGATTCTAAAAGCGTCCTGCAAAATCGGTCATTAGAATCGTACACTGAAACATGGAAAAGGAAACTGCGAAAGAGCGTAGGTGCCCACCCAAACTAGTTGTAGGACAACACGAGACATACTTACATGATATTTGATTATAATATTTGAGGATTTATATTTTCTATTCTTGAGAGAATATTATAGCTTCAGCACACAAGATGAATTTCGGCAACGGAGATGAGATCCGTGTGGCGTCACAGCTGCATACTGGTGTGCTGTCGCCATCTAAGGACTCGTACATGCCAGCGCTGATCGAAGTCGGCAATGACAGGACGAGGCGAATACGACAGTTGAAGTTACGATCAAGGGGGATACTCATATGTGTTTCTCCGATGGGTTCTCTAGGCGAGAAAGAGGCGAAGGATGTTTCTCTGATGGGTTCTCTAGGCGAGAAAGAGGCGAAGGATGTTTCTCTGATGGGTTCTCTAGGCGAGAAAGAGGCGAAGGAAATTTCTCTGATGGGTTCTCTAGGCGAGAAAGAGGCGAAGGGTGCTTCTCTGATGTTTCTCTCTAACCAAAGCCCTAGGCGAGAAAGAGGCGAAGGCGCAAGCGGAGAGGCAGGTGGCCGAAGTCGTGCCGATCACGTCAGCGCAATTGATGCAGAGAGACGCGGCACTACCTTGTTTTTAGCACCTCACAGAACACTCTTTTCTACATGTTGGATCAAACAGACTATTTGATTATGATTTTCATTCTTATCAGGGACCAGCTTGGAGCACTTTTTTAACCTACATTCTTTCTTAGATGGTATCTCACGCTCACCTTCTTCAGTCTTCCCAACTACAATTCGATTCTACACAACATCACTAGGAGCTCGCCCAGCGCATGATGAAGAAGCGAAAGTATCGGGAGAAACACGTTTTGCAGATCCTGTTTGATCATGAAAAGTTCGCCAAGTTGCAACAAGATTTCGAGAGGAACGATGGCGTCTTGGATTTGGAGAAGTTTCTTATCTCAGTACTGGTCAACTTTGACATCTACCAGTACACTGGGTCAGATGAGGATGCGGCTGAGGAGGTAAAAGGTGGCGATTCAGAAGATGAGGGAGATAATGTTTTTAAGGCGTTCTTTCTTGTGTTCTTTCTACTAGCATCTTTACTTTTTATAGAGGATGTTGAAGTGCTGTAGAAAGAGGGAAGTGCTGTAGAAGACGTCTTTTTCATCTAGAACCACTCCTACCTGCAGAAGTCTAATATACCAACCGGCCCCTTCTTCGATTCCTCTGCTAGTTCCGGACCTTCGAGGCCTCAGTCACGTGCCCATTTTCACGCAACCGCCTCTAGTGCTGCTAGAGGAGAGGACCCTGCAGCAGCAGACCCACACGCGACTGCAGACCTGTTGTCGATATCTCCAGAGCTGCTCTTCAATGTGGCTTCTATCGTGGAGTTGTTCAGACAGATTGACGTTCACTCTGTAGGTGAGATAACCTGGGAGGAGGCGAGTACGTTGTTGATCGAGCAGGGCAAACGAGCGTCGAGTGCTGATGGGTAGTTATAGTCTGCTAACTAGATGAGACGCATTGATTCTTCATTCTTAGCAGCAACTTGATTCTTCATTCTTCATTAGACGCATTGATTCTTCATTCTTCATTCTAGATGAGACGCATTGATTCGTCTTATTTGTCGATCGTCCCCCATGATGCGATCCTATTTGAATCAATTCATCAGTGCGACGCTCACGCTCGACACAAAGAGCTACCACGAGTCAGCCATCCAGGACACGACGAAACATGATGCGAACGTTGAAAGGATAGTCTATGTCAAGGAAATCAACGCCCTAGCGACGTTTTCCCAATCCCGAAAATTCCGCATCTACGATCCGAAGAGACTCACCTTAAAAGCCGAAGTCTCCGGTCATCGTGGGAGTGTGATTACCTGCGCCTACATTGAGCCCATGGCGCAACTCGCTACCTGTGCAAGTGACATGACGATTTGTCTCTGGGATGCAACTAGTATGAAATTGCGGAGTCGCATAGTCTGCCGTGACGTGCAGATCTGCCTCTGCTACCATGCCAGCGTGGACCCGAGCTGTCTTTACTCGGGGTCTATTGATGGAACCTTGTCGAAGTGGCACTTGACGACGTTATCGTTGAAAGAAAGCAGACGAGGACATAAAGGGGAGATCAACGATCTGCTGTTACGACTGGAAAAGTAGAAGATAGCTGTCTGTCTTAGTAAGAATGAATCGAGTTAGTTAGCAACATCATCACCTTCATCACCTTCAACAACAGGACACAACTGGCGAAATAGTAGCAATTGAAGCAAATGGCGAGCAAGTAGAAGCGCCGCATCCACATAGTCCACATAGTCAACTTTTTCAACACAACAGTTTCAACATCAGGGAAATCTGTAAAACTCAGAAGAGATTCAGGGAAGTCGTAGGACAATTCCGAACCGACTAACAAACATCATCATCGAGAATGAATCGAGGAGATTCACTTGATGTTTTGAATTTGATTTTATAGGTTGATAGAAACCTAAACCTCTAAGACCTGTGCTTCCCGATATGCTTCTGATCGCCTCTGCATCCTCCGATGGCACCATCATCCTGTGGGATATCCAGACCTTCAGGCCTAAAAAGCATCTGAAGGGGCACAAAAAGTCGGTGCTGCAGCTCGCCTACTCGATGGGGTGCCTGCTTAGTGTCGGGTAATTGTACAGTTGGTGGTTACAAGAGGTAGAGGAAAAATAACTACAAGTTGAATTTGTTTTCTTATTCCGCCTTTCTCCCAATCGAATCTCTTTTCAATTTTTGCGTTGACTTCACAAACCCATTCCCACACTCATCAGCCTCGACCAAGAAGCCCTAGTTTGGAATCCGTATGTGGAAACGAGTCACCTCTTCAAGCTCAAAGGACACGCCCACTCTCTAGTCGGTATTGGTGTTGGAGTCGGCTCATATCCGCAACTCGTGACGGGAGATATAGGTGGCATTTTGCGAGTGTGGGATGTCAGGAACTTTCGGTGTGCACAGGTAAGTGCCTATCATTTTTCCCACCCTACGATCGAAAAGAAGAAGAAGATGAAGTACAACTTGTTTGTGGTCAAATTAATATTAGTACCTAGTTCCATCATGGACAATCTGCTGCTTCACCTCCACCTGAAATAGCTTCTGACAGGTCTTCGGCGCGACCGATGCTGTAACAGATCTCACTTGTTTTTGCGTAATACCGGAACTTAAACGTATTGCTTGCGGTGTCGGTAACATCCGACTTTACGACTATGTCGACAGCCGAGAGCATGGCGCAATGGGTGATGGTGGCAGTAGTGGACGGGCGGAGGAAGAGACAGATCCCTTGGTTATGATGTAAATGTGAAATGTTTGTTGAGACTACAACTTTCTCAGAAGTAGTTTCACTTTGACGTTCGGTATTCAGAGGACCACTTGCATTCATCTCAGTACCTCTGTCCTCTAACCTCCGCGTCCGTTGCTGTGCGTGGGAACCACATAGAGGCCGATTCGTCACCTTAAGCAGGAAAAACCTCAAAATTTGGGATGCGGAGACTGGATGCATGATTCGCATGTTGAAGGACCTATTCCCTGGAATACCGAATGAGCTAACGGCTTTCTGTGTGTCCTCCAACGCTAGAAAATTGATCGTAGGCAACGCGCATGGGACGATCGCGAGCTTCTCAACGAATGGGAAGTTTATGCGAGAATTCTCGGTGCCAAATGCGGTGGGGGAAGAGGTACTCGGCATCCAATGATCCATCCAAGGTAACCTCAATGGCCCTCAATGACTTGGACAAAACATCCAAGAAAGATCCATCCAAGGTAACCTCAATGGCCCTCTATGACTTATAGACAAAAGATCCAAACATACATCCAAGGTAACCTAAGTGGCCCTCTATGACTTATTTAGACAAGACATCCAAGAAACATCCATCCAAGGTAACCCAAATGGCCCTCTATGACTCGCCCATAGAAGGACCACTGGTCGTCAGTGGTAGTGGCCGTGGCACAGTAAAAGTCCACCTCGACACCGGCAGTTCCCTTCCCAACTGCAAAGCAGAGTTTACCGGAGCCCACGGCGATGCTGTTGTCGGCCTGAGTGTCGGCCAAAGACAGGACAAAATGGCTAGTTGGTCGACTGATGGAACGGTTGTGCTGTATGACATGAAGACGCTGAAAATCGAACAAACTTTGGCCTTGTTCAGCGACCTCGTAGTTGGAGTGGAGTTCTTGAGCGTGAGCCATTCTGGGATTAACAAACGGAATTTGATGATCATAGCGGAAGCGGGTGGAAGCGTTTCGGTATTCGACAAAGCGGACAAGGAGGCGCCGTGGAAGAGGATGTACTTCTCTACATTTTGACTGTATGTGATAACGTCAAGTTATTTCACGACTGTTTGCTCTCAACCTTGAATGCAGACATTCGTTTTTCAAGTAGCTACAAGGAACACTAAGTACCTTCTCATCGTCAAGAATCGTAATCGTTTCAAAAACGTTACTACAACCGCAGATACCAATGGAACCAAGTCGAATTACTACCCTACTACGCGACGCAGGCCGATTTGACATCCATGAAAGTCCACAGCAACGGCGTCAAGGACATTCTAGTCTACCTCGGTGACATGAAAGGTCAAGTGCGCGTTTGGGATATGAGCCCGTGCTTCCAGTACCTCATCCACATGGAGCTGCAAGCCCAGCAACAGCAGCAACACGCTGGTCTCCTCGGCTCCGGTGGTGGAGGAATTCTCGCAGGCGCTGGGAACAGAAAACTAGTCATCTCACTCGCAGAAATGCTTATTCACACAGACTCGGTCACGCAAATCGACGTGGTAGACTACATGGCTGAGGAAAATCCAGCGGACGATGAGAGCGGCAAAGAAATCGAAGGCGAAGCGGGTGATCATCCAAACGTGTATCCTGACTCAGTGTTATTGACAGTGGGGTTGGACAAGAAAGTGTATTTGTCGACATGCAGGGATTTGACGTCGAGAGGTGAAAATACTATTTCTGTGCTCGTCATACGTTCATTGCTTTATTCCCTTTGGTACATCACGTTGATGTACAGATGCAGAATTTCTGTGGACTCTTCAGATGAACATCTTCTTGTACTTCTATTAGCTTATATTTGTTGAAGATTCCAGAACTTCTATGAACTCAGAAATTTCAACTCTACTCACCCCAACGGTCAGGCATCCTCTGCCAAAACGTGAACGACCGGCCCGCGCCTGTTAGGGAGCGTAGCAGCCTTGATCGAGGCGCACGACCTTCGACAGCCTTGAACGACATGGGAGAGACCTTGGATGGGGGTGGTGCTGATCCGGCAGCAAGGTCATCATCCGGTCCCTCGGCAGGAAGTGGTAGTGGTGCTGGAGGGTCTAAGGATGCTGCGGGTGGTGCTAGCGCAGGTGCTGGTGGTAGTGCTGCAGCTAATCCAGGAGGAACGAGTGGTGCTGGCGGAAACACAAGTGGTAGTGCTGCAGCTAATCCAGGAGGAACGAGTGGTGGAGCATCTTCGTCCACAGCATTTGGTAGTGGAGCTGGCGTAGTGCCAAGTAGTGGCATTGCTCTACCTCAGGGAGATCCGTCAGCGTGGAGTATGAACTACTCGCACTGCACATTGCAGTACAGCGAGGCAGAGAGGATATGGGCACAGATCCAAAAACCGCTAGCGCACAAAGCAAGGCAAGCGCAAGTGGCCAATAGCGTGAAGAACGCGCAAGACGGCAGAGGCAAGCCACAACACTTCTCAACTAGGAAAACAAAAGAAGCAGTAGCACAGGCGCTGACAATGGCAGGTGCATCGCCAGGGTCACCTTTAGGACCTGCGAGAACTTCTCCTCATCAGCTCTTAGCTCAAGCAGCAGCGAGTGGGTCTCCTGTTTTGGCAGCAATAACGGATCAAGGAACTTCTTCACTAGTAGGTCCAGGGGAGGAGGCAGGTCCAGGTCCAGGCACGCTCCAGCCTGCTAGACCAGAGGGAACTCCAGCCGAAGGGACGACAGCAGGAGAATCAAGTAGATCACCATCCAAGCAACTGATGGATGCAAGTGCTGTCACCGGAGAATCTAGTGAAGCTCCCGCACTCTCTGGAGGACAACAACTACCACCTCAATTATGAAGGCCTCACTTTTTTATCCATCTTTTAGAAGTTCATCTGCAAGAGCAAGCTGTAGCAAGCTGTTTTCAAGTATTTAGGAACTTCCTACTAGGAAAGTGGACACAGTAGATGAGGCAGCAGATGGATTGTAGTGAGTTCTAAAATTAGTCGATGACAATTCTCCCCCAAATCAACTGCTTTCCAGCCAATTTTTAGAACAAGTTGGCAGTATCGATCTAGAGGATGTAGAATCAGCGGACTTTGAAACCGTCTGTCAAGCGATAGCCACAAGACCGCCTAGGGCGAAACAGCAGTCAAGAACCGGCGTTTTCGGCTCGAGTAGAGAGCGTGGACAACGCAAGAAACCTCTGAGCGAGAAAGAATACAGTGCGGGACTAAGGCTAGCAAAAGCTTTGGACGCTCTAGGGGAGGATGAGACGGGAGACATTTCTGCGATGGCGAAAAGTCTGAGACCGGGTCGGAGGTGAGGAGAAAGAGGTATCATCATGTAGGTAAGGAAGATGTCATAACTGAATATTGTAAAAGTAAATGCACCCATCACTCAACTGATATTGTCGTTCCCCATTCTTTCCTCAAAAGTTTGATCCTGTAGTTTATTCCATCACGAGTATCGCACACGCACACAAGAGCTAGATACGACTCATATAAGGAAACTAGGACTGTAAGAGATATGCCAATGACTTTATCGAATAAGAAAAAACGACACAGAATCGCAATCTTAGCCTTCAATCATAGATCAAAAAAGAGGACCATGAGCATGCACATGGACATAAATGATAGCTAATGATCGTTGTACATAAAATGAATCGCATGCAAATCGCTACCGATAGCTTTTAGCAGCTGCACAGAACCCAGCCGAAATTAATCTGAATTTACATTACGCTTATGATTACGCCAATGAAAAAATTGCCTCTACTTTTCTTCTCGAACGATGACAAAATGAGTCAATAACTTACCCGATTCAAGAACACCGATTTCGAATAGTACGAACGAAAAATATGAACACCGCAAGAATATGTGCTGTTTAGAATATCGCCTAAGAAGAAAGCAAAGTACTAAGACAAGATATGACCTAATGATGACCTTTGTGACGTGACTATCATTGAAGGTTGAAAGTAGGATCAAGAGTGTTCGCTTGAAAGAAGATGATCATTTCGAGCTATAACAGAGAGAAAGACCAGC
Source organism: Amoebophrya sp. A25 (assembly GCA_905178165.1). Classification (NCBI taxonomy): domain Eukaryota; class Dinophyceae; order Syndiniales; family Amoebophryaceae; genus Amoebophrya; species Amoebophrya sp. A25. The sequence continues at coordinate 193,926 of CAJINU010000068.1, forward strand.
GAGAGAATACGAAGAACAGACGAGATCTGAAACTTCGAGAGATTGTTGTTCTGTGTGGAGAAGGTTTGAACTGATCCCCCTTCTATTCGTTCGAAAAAACACTGATAACATGCAAAGGGACGCAAATATGCTCGTCCGAGTGTTCATGAGATCCTGATGATAGTTGTACTCTTGTTGATGACCCTTGGTTTTTTTTTACCAACTTCGTCCATAGATGAAGCGAGCATGGAGAAGATGATAGCAAAAAGACGAGAGAATAAAACATCAGAGACGAGAGAAGCAAATGGGTCCACCTCTATAGATGAAACGAGAGACTGTCTTCGTCCGTCCTTTGCCAAATGGTGTTCGAGACGGTTTATCGAAGCCTGACTATCTGTCTTCGAGCAACTAGACTTTGAGAGACACTAGATTCAATAATTGAAATTGTGCTTACTCCGGCTTACCGTGGCAAGTTGGTTACTTCAATGCTGTTCAGCATAGGTGGAATAACCTTTATTATCACTCAAACTCCATCAAGCTTCACACGTCTTCATCGCTCTCCAATCAAAAACAACTCATGACGCTGGTCTTTCTTCTTCTCATCCAAACCAACCTGAAAATAGACTTTTTATAGAGTTTTTTGATCGGTACAGATCGATCGTGGTAACTGATACGGTTTTTAGAATAACACTCTGATGAATAGATTTCTCTTAGACTAATATAGCACTTATTCCATTTGCTTATTTGTTGCTTATTATCGTTTTTTCATTTCGCTCGTATTAGGTCGATTATAGGGTATTATTCAATCTCAATGCTAGTTATAGGATACTAGATATATTAGATTGTGATTGTAATGTATTTTATTTTTTCTTTGTTACGCATTTGAATCATCTTGTTTATTATTTCTTGTTATAAGTTTTCGCTCGCTATATGTAATTCAGTCTTGAAGATTCATAAGTACGATAAAGATTTCGTCAGTTAAGTTTTTTATGTCGAAATTAATGGCTCATTGTCGTGTGTCTACAAGACGTTCATCCGGGGATACATCCTCTTGCTGAACGGTTTGGCGCAAATTCTGGCGATCTCCTGCTCTCTTAAACTCAATCATCATCATGATGTTTGTTGCAGAGGTCGTCGCGGTGGTGTCTTCCGTACGGTTAACAGAAGGATAATGGGTGGTGCCGACACGGACTGTGCGGCACCCCCGCCGCACAGATCAAGGGCGCGGAGGAGAGATCGAGATGCTGATGCACCAGATAGAGATGCACCGACACCATCATGTTCATCAACTAGTGCTTTTCCACCGAGGCTAGAAGAAGTAGATTATAGGGAGCAAGATGTTGAAGACTTTTCAGGGACGAAGGAGAGTCGTACGACGCCTCACCTGAGGGAAACTTCTTCCACTTCTACTACAGCAGAACAAAGCAATGAGGAGTTACAATCATGGACAACATCATCCTTTTTTAAGAGTTGTCGGAGAAGGAGGCCTTTGGGCCTCGTCACTTCCTATAGTAGAAATAGGAAGAAGAGAAAAAGCTATGTGTCATACTATGACAATGACACAGCAGCAGGAACTAGCAGACAACTACATGAATATCCACCATGGGTGCTAGAGCTCATAGATGAAAACTCTACATCGTCTCTTAGGATGATCATAGTAACACAACTCGTTGAGAACGTCCTTGTCTGGCTATGGCAGATCGTGTGTTGGCAGCTCATGATTCTGCTACGGCAAAAAAGTAGAAGGAAGGCGGAGAAGGCGTCGAGAACATCTTCAGAACCTTCAATAGCAGAAGAGGATGGTGCACATTTCGTAGTAGGAGACGAGCACGAGGTCAAGCAGGAGGCTTTCGTAATATCTCCGGTTCTTGAAAACAGGAGCGTTATTGGCAGTAGCGCGAATGTTGGAGATCAGAGAGAAGTCTCGGATGATCCTTCGACAGGTTGTGTACAGCAAGCTCCTTCTAGCGGGAGCTTGCCACAACCATCTTCGAGGAGGAGAACGTCCACGAGAACCAGAAGGAGAACTGCCTCGTCTTCCCACAAAACTGCACACGTCAAGAATACGAGAACTACTTGTAGTACCACAACAACTTCCACAAAAACAAAACCAATGACACACCTAAGAAGAGTCTTGAGTAGTGCTTTAGCGCTTGCGACGACGGCGAATGCCTTTGTGTTGGTTACTAATTCGGGTGAAATCTCGATGTTGGGTCCAATCGATATTGATCCTCAGGGTCAAGAGTCCGAAAACATGTCAGCACAAGCAGGGATTCGATTTAGGTAGTTTCGATTCTCTAGTACTTGCACTACTTGCAAGCACATACGTAAAACAACCGGCTAGCTTTCCCCCTATTCTTAGGCTTATCCCTACAGGCAAAGCATTTGCGTTTTTTCTAGAAGAAGCATCTGGGCATACTTACAGTAGAAAGGAAATTCAAGCCGACAGCACCGAATGTATGAAGCAGCAATAGAAAACGTTTATGATTTGTGATATCAGAATGCTCATGTACTTCCTCATCTCAAGACTCCAGGTATAACGGCGTCCGCAAGTGGAACATCCACATGCAAGAGTGGTTTGACAACCCAGAAGCCTTCCTTATTTCCGAAGACGTGGACAAAGAGCGCTTCAGAACCTACGTCGCACTCACAAGAGACCCGGCAGAGATTTTCTTAGTGTCCTCTCTGTCCGTGGATGGCGCCGTAGCCATGGGAAAGACTTTGTCAGTCACTGAACAGAGTTATCTCATGGGCGTGAGGACGAGTATTGGTACGACACAACCGGTGGAGGACGCGGCTTATACGGTTGTTAGGAGCAAACTGTCTATTGGAAACGAAGTGCGAATAGGAAACGACTTGAGCGTGGGGGAGAAGGTAAAGAATTTGAAGTAAAGGCTAGTTGAGAGGCTAGTGTGTAGGAGGAGAATTTAGGAAAAGCAATATCTTCATCGTTTACAACAGTTCGTATCACATGAACAAATAGCTTAAACTTCTGCTATGCATCATAAAAACCCATTTACTCTTAGGTGATTCTCGGTGAGGCGACGAGCGTGCAATCGCGTGCTTACCCGCCATTGGGTACGATCCCTTTGATCGAGCCCATATATCTGCCGCAGGACTACATCACCTTGAAGAGGAACCCAAAATTGCGCAACTTTTGGACTCAACTATCCATTTCGCAAATGGGCTACTTCGGCAACCAGCTTTCTGTCCGCTACTTCATGGGATTCGGAGAAAAGCTGTCAGTCTACGACTTCGTGAGCTTTTGCTCTGCGGTGTCTTTGCGAAGCTTCGCGAGGTTGGGTAGTAACTTGTCGTTGACGGGTTTCGGACGATTTGGCGACCCACTGAGCGTTCTAGGATGTGCGCATCTCGGTAGCTCCTTGTCACTGGGCCGACCGGGACCGTTGCCGGTGGATCAGTTTAACCGACCCTACTACCCCTTCGTCCGACTAGGAACGTCGCTGTCCGTGTACATGAAGACCATCATGGGTAGCTGCACATCAGTGTTGAACTGCGTAGACTTCTCCAGTACCCTGTCCCTGCGAATGTGCGCGAAACTGGGCAGCGGCATGAGCGTGTATGGCGTGTCGCGGTACGGCTCAAGTTTGTCGGTGCTGGACTTCATGCAACTAGGTAGCGCGTACTCCATCCGAACACTCTCTAGATTTGGGAGTGGCGTCAGCGTCTACGGAATGGCGCGGATTGGCTCTAGTCTCTCCGTGATGGACATCATCTCATTAGGGAGTGCCATGTCGATCCGGTCGATGGGGCGGTTAGGCAGTACCTTCTCCGTCTATGGCGTGTCCAAAGTCGGCAGCATGCTTTCGCTCTTAGACTACCTGAGCATGGCCAGTTCTCTGTCTCTCCGATCCTTCGGCAGGCTAGGAAGCGCAATGAGTGTGTTTGGGATGAACCGAATCGGCAGTGGATACTCAGTCCTAGACGTGGTGTACATTGGTAGTTCGCTCTCCTTGCGAACGATTGGGCGCTGTGGCAGTTCCATGTCCGTTTTTGGGCTTGCCAGACTCGGTAGTAGCTGCTCGATCCTAGACCACATCAACCTGGGCAGTGCCGTTTCGTTGCGTAGTTTCGCAAGACTGGGAAGTAGTTTGAGCGTCTTCCGGATTCTCACGTTGGCCAGCAATTTATCCGTGCTAGACGCTGTGAACATCGGGACCGCGCTTAGCTTGCGGTACTTCGCGCGCCTGGGCTCAGCATTGAGTGTCTACGGGACCACCCGACTAGGAAGCAACCTGTCCATGCTCGACTATTTGTCGTGCGGTAGTACCTTGAGTCTTCGTGCAGCGTGCCGTATGGGCAGTTCGCTGTCCATCTACGGCCTTTCGAGACTAGGAAGTGTCTGTAGTGCTTTAGACTACCTGCAGATCGGCTCGACGTTAAGTGTCCGACGGTTTGCGCGTATGGGAAGCAGCATTTCCGTCTACGGCTTGACGCGTATTGGGAGTATGCTTTCTGTCCTAGACCAGGGGAACATGGGTAGTTCCTTCTCGCTGCGTACGTTTTTCAGAGCAGGCAGCACGTGCAGTGTCTACGGCAGCACCAGACTGGGGTCCTACTTGTCTGTAGGTCAGCAGGGCTACTATGGGTCGAGCGTGAGTGTGCAATCTTTCAAACGCCTAGGTTCGGCACTCTCCGCCTTTGGATGTGCAAGATTCGGGTCTAGTTTGTCGGCTTTGGACTTCGTGACGATGGGCAGTTCTTTGTCGCTGCGATCCTACAGCCGATTTGGAAGCACCTATTCCGTGTACGGGATGAGCAGACTCGGATCTCTAGTCAGCATGATCGACTTCGCGCATTTAGGTAGCTCGATCTCGATCAACCGCTTCACGCGTGTAGGTCGAGTTTTCAGTATGTACAAGACTGGCACGTCGATGAGCATTTACGGCATCACACACCTGGGTAGTTCCCTGAGTCTTTTAGACTGCTCGCATTTGGGCAGTGCGCTCTCGGTCCGAAATTTCATGCGACTTGGAAGCACACTGTCGATCTACGGTGCAGGCCGTTTGGGCTCCAGCTTGTCACTGCTAGACTTCGTGCACATGGGAAGCAGCATTTCTACGCGAACGTTGGCGCGTTTGGGTAGTTCTCTCTCCGTGTACGGATTTACCAGATTAGGGTCATGTCTCTCCTTGCTAGACATGGCCACGATCGGTAGTAGTGCGAGTTTGCGTGGATTTGTGCGCATGGGATCTGCTCTGTCCGTGTACGGAATCGCCAGACTGGGCAGCACGCTTTCCGTCTTAGACGCTGTGTTCCTAGCCAACCAGTTAGGCGATGGAACAAATGGCTTGATGTGGGGCTACAGTGTGCGAAACTGCGCCAGATTCGGCAGTAGCATGAGTCTGTACGGCGTCCACACGATGGGCAGCAGTGTGTCTTTGCTAGACGTGTTAGCCCTTGGTAGTTCACTGAGTGCACGCAGCTTCGCTCGCCTAGGATTGCAGTGTAGTATGTACGGGTGCAGTCGCTTGGGCAGCAGCGTAAGCGTTCTCGGCTTCTTCAACGCTGGCAGCAGCTTCTCATGCAGAGGCTTTGCGCGGATAGGCAGTGCAACGAGTGTCTACGGTTTGACGAGACTAGGATCCGGAATGAGCGTGCTCGACTTCGTGCACGTAGGCAGCGCTATCTCTCTCAGGTGTTGCCTGCGACTGGGGAGTTCGCTCTCTGTGTTCGGCTTGAGCCGCTTCGCATCCGGATTGTCCATCCTAGACAGCGTGATCCTGTCCAGCGGAATGTCGCTGCGCAACTTCCTGCGAGTAGGCAGTTCGTGCTCAGTCTACGGTTTGACGCGGATGGGTTCGGCTATGTCGGTCTTAGACGCGCTTGGAATGGGATCTACGTTTTCAGTCCGTACCTTCATGCGCTGCGGTAGTTCCTGCTCCATCTATGGTCTAGGCATGCTGGGTTCAGCTATATCTGTGATGGACACGGTGCAATTAGGATCGGCGATTTCAATCCGAAGCATGCAGCGAATCTGCCGTTCCGTCAGCATCTACGGTATTGGCCGTCTCGGCAGTAGCTGCTCCGCATTAGACTCATTCGCACTCGGTAGCAGTCTCAGTTTGCGAAACTTCTCCCGACTAGGAAGCGCTTGCTCACTGTATTCGACTTGCCGCATTGGAAGCAGCCTGTCGATTTTAGACGTGGCCATGCTCAGTTCGGCACTCTCCTTGCGAACATTGACGAGATTAGCCAGCAGTCTGTCGATCTACGGGTTCGTGAACATTGGGTCTCAACTGTCAGTTTTGGACTTCGTGCACGCAGGTAGTTCCATCTCATGTCGCAAGGCTACTAGACTCGGTAGTTCTCTGTCTATCTTCGGAATGGCACGCTTGGGATCTACGCTCTCGCTCCTAGACTGCGTCTCTATGGGCTCAGCCCTGTCGATTCGCGGTCTACAACGATTTGGCAGCAGTGTTTCGATTTATGGCGTCGCGAAGATGGGGTACTCACTGTCAGCTTTAGATCATTTGCACATGGGCATCGACTTCTCTACGCGCAGCTACTCGAGACTTGGAAGTTGCTACAGCATCTACGGACTGACCAGACTGGGTTTTGAGATCTCGCAGCTGGACTTCATGACCATTGGTTCGAGTGTCTCCTTGCGTAGTTTCTTCCGAATGGGCGACAACACGTTTTCGATCTACGGCACTGCGCGATGCGGCAGCAGCTTGTCTGTGTTGGATTTGGTCGCGACTGGTTCGTCTTTGTCGTTGCGACAATTCATGCGCAGTGGCAGCTGCGTCAGTTGCTACATGATGAGCAGGATTGGAAAGGAGCTGTCCATTCTGGACTCGGTTTATTTGGGAAGCAGCCTGAGCGTCCGCAGCTTCTCGCGCTTCGGCTCGGCGATGTCCCTGACCGGCCAGGCCAGATTCGGATCGGCCTTGAGCTTGCTGGACTTCTGCACTGTTGGAAGTGCCTTTTCCTGCAGAAGTTTCCTTCGCTTAGGCTCCACGGTTAGCGTGTATGGGCTCTCGCGGATGGGGTCCAGCATCTCAGGCTTGGATTTCCTGTCTCTCGGCAGTTCCCTATCCCTTCGTTCGATGGGTCGCATGGGATCCGCATTGAGCGTCTACGGGTTTACGTGTATGGGATCTTCGATGTCTACACTCGATTTCCTTTCCCTTGGCGGCGTAAGACCACGAAGCTTCACCCGATTAGGATCCTCCGTTTCGCTCTACGGAATTGGCAAGCTGAGGACGACGGTTTCTATATTGGACCAAATGCAACTGGGTAGCAGCTTTAGTCTGCGTTCGATTGCGCGACTCGGCAGCTCCCTGTCGCTCTTCGGCATGGCCAAACTGGGCTCTAGCATGTCAGTCATGGATTGGATACATTTCGGATCTGCCTTGTCGCTCAGAACCTTCTCACGACTCGGATCCACAGTGTCCGTATTCGGATTAGCCCTGTGCGCAAGTGGATTGTCAGTATTGGACGCTGTGTATTTGGGCAGTTCGTTGAGTCTGCGAACCTTTTCACGTATGGCCAGTACCCTGTCGATCTACGGAAGCGCCAGGTTGGGAAGCAGCTTTTCTATCCTAGACACGATTAGCGTAGGAAGTGCGATCTCGTTGCGCTCTATTGGCAGATTGGGCTCAGCATTGAGTGTTTTCGGCATTGCTCAAATGGGTAGTGCATATTCACTGTTGGACTACCTGACGTTAGGCTCCACACTCTCTGTGCGTGCTTGTGCCAGATTAGGAAGCAGCACATCCATTTACGGTTTGTGCAAACTCGGCTCTAGCACTAGCATGTTAGACTACGTGCTTTTCGGTAGTAGTTTGTCTTTGCGAGGCTTCTCTAGGTTCGGACCAGCGATGAGTGTGTACGGTGTTGCGCGCTTGGGCAGCACGTTGTCGATGGTGGATTACATGTGCATGGGTAGTTCCATCTCGATCAAGATGTTTGGTCGCCTTGGCTCTATGCTGTCCGTCTACGGCACGTCCAGGATCGGAAGTTCTCTGTCCATCCTAGCCTTCATCGCACTCGGCAGTACGCTTTCCGCACGTGGCTTCCTGCGTCTAGGAAGCGCGACCAGCTTGTACGGCTGCGCACGCATGGGCAGTTCCTGTTCAGTCCTTGATTTCGTGCAATTCGGCAGTTCCTTCTCGATCGCGAGTTTCACGCGTCTAGGAAGCGCCTGCAGCATCTACGGTACAGCACGCTTCGGCAGTGCTCTCTCCGTCTTGGATTACGTGAGCTTTGGGAGTTCGATCTCTCTCCGTAGAATCGGGCGAATGGGTAGTTCGCTTTCCATCTACGGTTTCACCAAGCTTGGGTCTGCGCTCTCTGTGTTGGACTTGCTCCATTTGGGCAGTAACATGTCCATGCGATCTTTTACCAGACTCGGTAGCGCAATGTCGTCCTACGGCTGTGCCAGACTTGGATCCGCGTTCTCCTTGCTCAACTTCATCCATTTCGGTAGTATGATGTCCGTGCGTTCCTTCACGCGTTACGGCTCATCCTTCTCCGTCTTCGGATTCGGAAAGCTCGGGTCCGCGATGTCGCTAGCCCAGTGGTGCACCTTCGGTAGCTCCATCTCCGTCAGAAGCTTTGGCCGCGTAGGTTGCGATGGTTTCTTCGCGAACTTCAACATCGCAAAGACCTTGTCGTTTTTCGGTACTAGCAGATTGGGATCCAGCATTTCCGTGTTGGATTTCATGAACTTGGGATCTAGTCTTTCCTTGCGTACGTACGGAAGGGCAGGTGGCTATGCCTCAGTCTACGGGATCACGAAGCTGGGTTCCAGTCTCTCGGTGCTGGACATGATGCAGATGGGTTCGAGTCTATCCATGCGCAGCTACGGTTGGTACGGCAGCACACTCTCTGTGTTTGGAGCGGTGATGCTCACGTCGTCCTTGTCGTTGCGCGGCTGCACGCGCTTCGGATCTTCCATCTCCGTGTTCGGCACCAACAGACTGGGATCTTCAGTCTCCGTTCTGGACTTCATCAGCTTCGGGAGTTCCTGTTCGGCAAGATGTGCGACACGTCTAGGATCAAGTTGCTCAGTCTATGGCTGCATCAGATTGGGCAGCATGACCAGTACATTGGGAACGTGCATATTTGCGAGCTCGCTGTCTTTGCGATCGTTCTTGCGATTGGGGTCGAGTTGCTCGGTTTACGGATGCGTGAAACTGGGCAGTTGTGTGTCAGTATTGGCATTTGCGAGTTTGAGTTCGACCTTTTCGACGCGATACTTCTACCGAATCGGCAGTTCGTGCTCAGTTTACGGAATCGCGAAATTAGGAAGCGCGGTCAGCGCTTTGGACTTCAGCAACATGGCCTCGACGCTCTCCTTGCGGTCCTACACTCGTTTGGGCAGCTCGGTTTCCGTCTATGGCATTCTCCGTATCGGATCGACCCTGAGTATGCTGGATACCCTCGGTTGCGCTAGCGCATTCTCCGTGCGAACGAGTTTGCGTATGGGCAGCACCTTGTCCATTTACGGCATGGTGAAGATGGGCATGGTCGGAATGACTAGTTGTTTTGACAGTCTGCAACTCGCCTCCAGCATGTCAGTTAGAACCTACACCAGATTAGGCAGCTCGCTGTCCGTCTACGGCATGACGAGACTTGGATCCATGTTTTCGCTGGTGGATTCGCATCAAATCGGAAGTTCATTGTCGTTGCGATACTTCTTCCGCATGGGCTCCGCAGTTTCCGTCTACGGTCTCAGCTACATGGGCTCCTGCTTATCGCTGCTAGATAGCTCTGTGCTGTGCTCAAGCTTCTCCGTGCGATCATTTTACCGACTAGGGTCGGTCACTTCGCTGTACGGATTGGCTAAACTGGGTTCGACGTTATCTGTCCTCGACCATTTAGTTCTGGGCAGTTCCCTGAGTCTGCGTGGGTTCCTGCGCTTCGGGAGCTGCTGCTCTCTGTACGGCCTGACAAGACTCGGATCTTCACTGTCCGTTTTAGATTGCCTGCTACTGGCGAGCACGACCTCCTTGCGTAGTTACGTGCGATTGGGTAGTGCCCACAGTCTGTATGGACTCGCACGATTGGGCAGCAACATGAGCGTCTTCGACTTCGTGTCCTTTGGAAGTGGCTTGTCGCTCCGAACCTACACGAGACTCGGAAGTTCGCTGTCCCTGTTCGGAATCACGAAGCTGTGTTCGCAGATCAGTATCTGCGACGCGGTGTCATTCGGGAGTGGTCTGTCCATGCGAAGCTTCACCCGCTTTGGGTCAACGTATTCGCTCTACGCAGTACAGCACATTCGAAGCTGCATGTCGATGCTGGACATGATGTCGCTTGGAAGCGGGTTTTCAGTCAGAAATTTCGCACGCTTCGGCAGCACGATGTCCGTCTACGGCATGACCCGAGTTACTTCGGCTATTTCCATTCTGGATGTTGTTAGCATGGGCAGCAGTTTCTCGCTCCGCTCGTGCAGCCGACTGGGCAGTTCCTTGAGTCTCTTTGGATTCGCACGATTGGGCAGCGCCATGAGCACCTTAGACTTCGTCCGACTTTGCAGTAGTTTTAGTCTACGAGGACTCTGCAGACTCGGGTCAAGTCTCTCGCTCTTTGGCGTTTCATCCTTAGGCAGTTCGCTTTCCGTCCTCGACGTGCTTCAACTAGGAAGTTCGCTGTCTTTGCGGTCTTACGGACGACACGGAAGTTCCATTTCGATATTCGGTTTGGCGAATCTGGGATTTCAGACCAGTATTTTGGACACCTTCAGTCTAGGAAGCAGCATGTCTCTGCGAAGCTGTGTCGCACGATTAGGCTCCACGCTGTCCGTCTACGGCATTCTGAATGTTGGTAGTTCGCTTTCTGTGCTAGACTACCTGTGCATCGGTAGTATGATTTCGTTGCGTTCCTTTGCGCGCATGCCCAACGTGGGCATGAGTATCTACGGTCTGGTCCGAATTGGAACCTGCTTGTCCATGCTGGACCACACCTCTCTCGGCAGCAGCGTCTCCATGCGATCGATGTCGCGTTTTGGCTCCACACTGTCCATCTACGGCACCTACCGCATGGGGAGCTCCTTGAGCCTTCTCGACTTGTTTTCGATGGGTTCTCAGATGTCTTTGCGAGCATTCTCAAGACTGGGTAGCGGCTGCAGTATCTACGGACTGACGAAGTTGGGAAGCGTGTTTTCGTGCCTTGACATGTTCCACATTGGATCTACGATTAGCCTGCGAAACTTTTTGAGGATTGGCTCAGCGGTATCGGTGTACGGCCTGTCCAGATTAGGTTCATCCTTGTCCGTTTTGGACTACGTTAGCACCAGCAGTAGTCTATCCTTGCGCAGCTATGGCCGGTTCGGCAGTTCCATGTCCTTTTTCGGACTTAGCTACCTGAGCTCGTCGCTTTCCGTGTACGATTTCCTGCACATCGGGAGTACACTTTCGTGCAGAAGCTTCTCGCGCGTTGGCAGCACGCTGTCTGTGTACGGTTTGCATCGATTTGGAAGTGCATTGTCCATCTTGGATTTCGTCACCTTCGGTTCCGCCTACTCTCTGCGTTCGCTGATGGCCTTGGGCTCCTCCATGTCCATCTACGGGCTCAGTCTGATGGGCAGTTCTTTGTCAGTGCTTGACTTTGCGTCGCTGTCTAGTGGAATGTCCGTGCGGAAATTGTGCAAGATGAGCAGTTCTCTGTCCGTCTTCGGAATCTCGAGACTTGGATCAGTGTTTTCACTCCTCGACACGATCAGTTGCGGTTCTACGATCTCAGTACGAGCGTTCAACCGACTCGGAAGTTGCACTTCCTGCTACGGTCTGATGCAATTCGGCAGCAGCGTTAGTGTTTTGGACTACCTATTCGTGGGAAGCAGCTACTCGCTGCGCAGTTTCGCCAGGCTTGGATCAAGCTTGTCGACCTTTGGGTTGCTGAAACTGGGATCTCAAGTCTCAGTTCTGGACTTCTTCCACCTGGGATCCACTTTGTCTCTACGTAACGTGTTGCGTTTGGGCAGCAGCTGGTCGTTGTACGGCTTCGCACGTTTCGGCAGTGCGATTTCCGTCATTGACGCGATCCATTTTGGATCCAGCATGTCCGTTCGCTCATTGTCCAGACTTGGATCCTCGTGCTCGCTTTACGGAACGATCACGATCGGAAGTTCCCTATCGTTATTAGACCATACGCACTTTGGCAGTATGCTGTCGCTCCGAACGTTTGCACGATTTGGGAGCTCCATTTCCGTCTACGGCTTGACGCGCATGTCATCGAGCATTTCCATTGTGGACTTCATCTCTTTGGGTAGCAGCTTGTCGTTGCGTAGCTACGTCAAAGCGGGCAGCAGCATCTCCGTTTTCGGAACTGCAAGATTGAGCTCGAGTTTGTCCATTCTCGACTACGTCTCCATGGGGTCAAGCATGAGCGTGCGTCATTTTGCAAGGATTGGAGCTACCTACTCGATCTACAACAACCAGAAGTCGAGGGCTCAGCGAGGGAACGTCGCTTTGAGTTTGTACGGCATGGCTCGACTAGGAAGTTGTCTCAGTTGCCTGGATTTCGCAACCTTCGGTTCTTCCGTGTCCTTGAGGACCTTCTTCCGCGTCGGAAGCCAAGCGAGTTGCTACAAATGCGCCAGACTAGGAAGCTGCTTGTCGATCCTCGACTTCGGAATCGGAGCCCAAACTCTTAGTGTCCGAAAGTTCTTCCGCTTAGGATCGGCTTTGTCCAACTACGGCTTGGTGCAACTGGGCAGCAGCTTGTCCGTGATGAGCTTCTGCCAGATGGGATCTTCGTTGACGTTGCGCAGTTTCACGCGGTTAGGCAGTTCCTGCAGTGCCTACGGCGTCGCGACGATCGGAAAATCGCTGTCAGTCCTAGATTTCGTCAATCTAGGTCGCGGTATGTTCCCAACCCGCGTTGGAGGAGGACCACTGACGGGCAAATTGTCCATGACGGATTTCATCACGTCTGGGGTGGCCACTCTGTCCTCTGCGGGTCCGGTTGACGACATCATATTCCCCGATCCGATTGGTGGAGGAACCACGAACGGCATTGCCGTCAGTGGAGATGGGCACTTCGAGATCACCTTTGACCTCCGAGACCAGCACCCCTTCGGCTTTGAGATCACTGGCGCGGACACCGACTACATCCAGAACTACTTTCAAGCGTACTATTCGCATGACTTCGCAGTTAACTCTGCCACAGTTTGGAACAGGATTGAGACTTTTCACACTGGGTCGGTGACATTTGGAACTCCGATTGAGAATCCGCGATACGTGATGGCTTATTTCCCCAGTACGTCTCTAGCTGCTGGGCAAGCAGGATTCCACTTCCAGTTCAAGGCTAACGTGCGTGGAGGAGGCATGCGAGTCAGGCAGTTCATGCGCATGGGCAGCAGTCTGTCGATCTACGGACTGGCGCGACTGTCGAAGTTTCACCCGTGCTCAGTCTTAGACGCTTGCTACGTGGGTAGCGCACTGAGTTTGCGACAGTACCATCGCTTGGGCAGCAGTTTGAGCGTGTTTGGCGGTGCTAGGTTCGCGCAGAGGCACTTCGACTGCATTGACGAGAACCGTTCTTTGTCCGTCTTAGACTTCTGTACGATGGGTTCTAGTCTCTCCTTGAGGATGTTCGCGCGGTTAGGTAGTTCGATCTCCGTCTACGGTATGCAGCGTTTAGGCTCCTTCGTGTCCGTGGTCGATTTCAACAGTTTGGGTTCCACGATCTCTCTGCGTACATTTGCGCGAGTGGGGTCTTCGTGCTCAGTCTACGGCATGACGCGTGTGGGATCCTCAATCTCCGTGTTGGATATTTTCCATATCGGAAGCTCATGGTCTCTGCGCTCTCTAGGACGCTTAGGTAGTTCATTGAGCGTGTATGGCGTAGGACGATTTGGCAGTTCCTTGTCGATCTTGGATTTCTTCTCGTTCTCCTCATCGTTCTCCTGCAGAAACTGTGCAAGACTCGGTAGCAGCGTCAGTGTCTACGGCTTATGCCGACTTGGCAGTGACCTGTCAGTTTTGGACGCAATTTCACTTGGCAGTTCGCTCAGTCTGCGCAGCTTCAGCCGCTTGGGCAGCTCACTGTCGTTGTACGGCAACATTCGCCTAGGTTCAATGTTGTCTACTTTGGACTTCGTGCAAGTGGGGAGTGCGATTTCCATGCGCACTTTTTGGCGTATGGGGTCTTCAGTCAGTGTCTACGGCATCGCAAAGATCGGCAGTTGCATGAGCGTTCTGGACTACGTCGGGATTGGATCCGCATTTAGTGCGAGAAACTTTGCGCGTCTAGGCAGCAGCTACTCCGTGTACGGTATGTGCAGGGTCTCAAGCGCCATGAGCGCTTTAGACTTCGTCAGCTGCGGGTCTGTTTTGAGCGTTAGAAACTTCGCGCGTGTGGGCTCCGCACTGAGTCTGTTTGGCATCTCCCGGCTGGGCAGTTACATCTCCGTCTTGGACTTTATCCAGGGTGGATCTGCGATTAGTGTGCGCAGCTACACTCGCGTTGGAAGCTCCTTGTCGGTCTACGGCATCAGCCGTGCAGCAAGTTGCATCTCGCTGCTCGACTTCCTGAACTTGGCCAGTAGTTGCAGTGTACGTAACTTTGCTCGTATCGGATCCTCGTTGTCCGTGTACGGCATCCGCGGTTGCGCCAGCACCATGTCTCTTCTAGACCTGTTCCACTTGGGCAGCTCGTTGAGCGTGCGCAGCTTCTGCAGACTCGGAAGCAGTGTGTCCGTCTTCGGTATCACGAGGTTGGGCACGTGCCTGAGTATGCTCGACCACATGTGCTTGAGTAGTTCGTTCTCATTGCGCAACTTCATGCGGTGTGGCAGCAGCTTGAGCATCTACGGCCTTCTGCGACTGGGAACAACTTTGAGCGTGCTGGATTTCACGCACATCGGCAGTTCCTTGAGCGTACGCCACCTAGGACGATTAGGCAGCGCTTGCAGCGTGTACGGTATGACGCGAATCTCCAGTTGCTTGAGTGTGCTCGACTACCTGCACATCGGCAGTGCGCTTTCGGTGCGCAACTGGCTTCGCGTGGGATCCTCCGTGTCCGTTTTCGGCGCTTTGAAGCTAGGATCGCAGATGAGTTTGCTAGATTTCATGCAGATTGGAAGCAGCTTCAGCATGCGATCCTACTTGAGACTCGGCTCTAGTTGCTCGGTGTTCGGCATGATGCGTCTTGGCTCTAGCTGCTCCGTCCTCGACTTCTGCCACCTTGGTAGTTCTCTGAGTGTCCGCATGTGCGCTTGCCTAGGCAGTTCCATGTCCGTCTACGGCATCTCGCGTCTCGGCAGTTGCTTATCCCTGATTGACGCGATCCAACTGGGCTCTACGCTCTCTGTGCGAAACTTCGCGAGACTTGCATCTTCGATGTCCGTCTTCGGCATCAGCCGTTTGGGCTCGAACCTTAGCGTGCTGGATGCGATCGAGCTGGGCTCATCGATGTCAGTGCGCAACTTCGCAAGGATGGGCAGTGCGTTGAGCGTCTACGGCATGCTTCGCATTGGCTCAGCGACTAGCATGATCGACTTCCTCCATCTCTCCAGTTCGGTCTCTGTGCGAACCTACTCGCGTGTCGGCAGCAGTCTTTCCATCTACGGAGGCCTCCGTCTAGGCAGCAGCGTCAGTTTGCTGGACTATTTCTGGATGGGGTCATGTTTGTCAATGCGCAATTTCGCACGCTTAGGCTCTAGTGTCAGCGTCTACGGCCTTCTGCGTATGGGTAGCAACATTTCCGTTTTGGATTGTCTCGAGCTGGGATCCAGCTTGAGCACACGATCGTATGCGCGATTGGGTTCCTCATTGAGTGTCTACGGCATGCATCGACTGGGAAGCAATGTCTCTTTGCTAGACAGCCTGCACATGGGGAGCTCATTCTCTTTCCGAAGTTTCTTGAGGTGTGGCAGTTCTACAAGTATCTACGGCTTGGTGCGACTGGGTTCCAACCTGTCGTTCTTGGACTGTTTGCACCTAGGATCCAGCATCAGCTTCCGAAGTTTCGCCAGGCTCGGTAGCACTTGCTCAGTCTACGGCACAACGCGGCTAGGATCGGCACTGTCGCTTCTTGACATCGCGCATCTCGGAAGTGCCGTTTCTGTGCGCTATTTCACGCGATGCAGTAGCACAATTTCCGTATTCGGTATTGCCAAGGTCGGCAGCTGCATTTCCTTGCTAGACTTCACGCACATCGGCTCTTCGCTCTCTGTGCGCGGCTACGCCCGGCTTGGAAGCACATTGAGCGTCTACGGCGTATTGCGTATGGGAAGCAGCTGCTCTTTGCTGGACGTCTGCGAGATGGGTAGCAACCTGAGTGTGAGGAATTTTGCAAGGTTGGGATCTACGTTGTCTCTCTTCGGCATCACACGCTTTAGCAGTTCCTTATCCGTGCTGGACTTCACCACTCTCGGTAGCTGCTTGTCCGTGCGCACATGTGCGCGCCTCGGCAGCGCACTGAGCATCTTTGGAATGTCTCGATTAGGCAGCAACCTGAGCATCCTAGACTGCATCCAGCTGGGCTCAGCAGTGAGCATCCGCAACTACACAAGGCTGGGGTCCACGCTGTCGATGTACGGCATTAGCAAGGTGGGAAGCTGTCTTTCGGTCCTGGATCTCCTCGAGCTCGGCAGCACCCTCTCAGTCCGCAACAACTTGCGCTTGGGTTCTAGTTTGTCCGTCTACGGCATGTTCCGACTGGGAAGCTCGATGTCACTCCTCGACACCATCTCGCTTGGCAGTAATCTCTCGGTGCGAAGCTACGTGCGACTCGGGTCTTCGCTGTCTCTTGTAGCGAGATTGAACAACAAGTGGTCGACCTCCGTCTTGGATTGCACTGAATTGGGCAGCTCCCTTTCCGTCCGCAACTACCTCCGCATCGGCTCTTCCCTCTCGATTCTGGAGAAGGCGCGGTTCGGAGACATGCTCAGTGTCCTGGACTTCGTCTCCTGCGGAAGCGCTTTGTCGTTGAGATACTGCGCGCGACTCGGCTCTAGTTTGAGCGTTTACGGTATGTGCCAGATGGGAAGTTGCATCAGCATTTTGGACATTGGACACATCGGCTCGACCTGTTCAGTGCGTTCCTTTGCGCGCTTGGGCTCGACGGTGTCAGTCTTCGGTCTTACGCGGTTCGGATCGCAGCTCAGCGTGTTGGACATTGTGCACCTGGGATCGTCGCTGTCTCTGCGCCACTACATCAGACTAGGAAGTGCCGCATCCGTGATGCACTGGACCAGACTTGGTAGCTCACTGAGCGTCCTAGATGGTCTACAAGTCGGCAGTGCTTTGAGTTTGCGCAGCTACGTGCGCCTTGGATCCTCGATGAGCGTCTTTGGCATGGCTCGACTCGGGTCTTTCGCTTCAGTCCTGGACTTCATCGAGTACGGAAGTAGTCTGAGTCTGCGCAGCTTCTTCCGCATTGGCAGCGTCTGCTCCGTAATGAACTGGTTCCGCGTTGGCACCAGTGTGAGTCTCCTAGACTTCACCAACTTAGGCAGCGCGATGTCGGTCCGTAACTACGTGCGACTAGGCAGTTGCGCTAGTATCATCAACACAGTGCGGATGGCATCGACCTTGAGCATCTTGGATTCCAATCAGCTAGGCAGCTGCTTGAGTGTGAGAAGCTACTTCCGCATGGGCAGTTCCATGAGCGTGTTTGGCGTGGTGCGACTAGGCAGCACTCTGTCCCTGCTCGACTGTTTGAACTTAGGAAGTTCCGTGTCTCTCCGATCCTATATGCGCTTCGGCAGCATGGTCAGTGTCTTTTCGCAGGTGCGTCTTGGAAGCGTATTGTCGATTTTGGACTTTCCGCCGGTCGGTTCCTCTTTGTCGATTCGCGCAGTTAGCCGCTTGGGCAGCAACTTGTCCGTTTGCAGCTACATGCGATTCGGCAGCTACTTGAGTGTGCTGAACGTTGTCCCACTTGGATCAACACTGTCGTTGCGAAGCTACGTGCGTTTCGGAAGCTGCAATTCGGTCTTCGACAGGACGCGTTTCGGCAGCTGCTTAAGCGTGCTAGATTACCTGCACCTGGCGTCATCCTTGTCTACGCGCTCTTATGTGCGGTCCGGCAGCACGCTGTCGGTGTTCGACAAGATCCGGTGTGGCAACACGGGCATCGCCATCTCAGTACTCGACATCTGCAACGTAGGAACGGCGTTGTCGTTGCGAAGCTATTTGCGATTGGGCAGCATTTGCAGCATGATCAACTGGACACGCTGCGGCAGCACGCTGAGTGTCTTAGACACTTGCTACGTCGGCAGTGCGCTCTCTTTGCGTGCCTTCTCCCGATTCGGCAGCAACTTCAGCGTGATCCAAAAGACCGAACTCGGAACTACGCTGTCAGTATTGGATGCTACAGCCTTAGGCACAAGCCTGTCTCTACGGCAATATTTGCGTCTTGGCAGCTCCATGAGCGTCTTCAGGAAGATGTCTCAAGGAAGCTGCCTCAGCGTCTTAGACAGCATTTCCTTCGGCAGTTCGCTGAGCCTTCGACACTACATGCGATTAGCTTCTGCAACATCCATCTACCGCAAGATCAGCTTGGGCAGCACTCTTAGCACCTTGGACTTCGTCACACTGGGAACATCGCTCAGTATCCGTCAGTACAGCCGACTCGGGAGTGCAATCTCCGTGTACAGCAAGCAGTCGCTGGGATCTTGTCTCTCGGTCTTAGACGCTTTGCAGCTGGGTTCCTGCCTGTCTCTGCGTTATTACGTGAGACTGGGAAGTTCTTGCTCAGTCTATGGAATCTCTCGTCTCGGCAGCAACATGAGCGTTTTGGACTGCATGCACCTGGGAAGCTCTTTTAGCGTAAGGTCCTACACGCGTCTCGGTTCCGCTTGCAGCGTCTTCTCGCGCGTAACACTAGGAACGCGAATGTCGGTCTTGGACTTCGCGCACATTGGGTCTTCGATTTCTTTGCGGAACATGTGCCGTCTAGGCTCGTCGATCTCGGTCTTCAACCAGATCCGCATTGGGTCTAGTTTTTCGACGTTGGACTTCGTGAACCTCGGATCCAGCATGTCAGTTCGCCATACACTCCGCATGGGCAGCACTTTGTCGGTTTTCTCGCACACCAGGTTCGGATCCTTCCTCAGCGTCCTCGACGTGCTAACCTTGGGTAGCAACGTGAGTCTGCGAAGCTACATGCGGTTCGGCAGTTCCCTGAGCGTCTATGGACTGTGCAAGATGGGATCGTCGTGCTCCTTATTGGACATCGTGAACCTGGGCTCTGCGCAGTCTCTGCGGTCCTACATCCGATTGGGCTCTATTGCGAGTGTCATGAGTCAGGCACGACTCGGAAGTTGCATCAGTGTGCTGGACTGGTTCCAGATGGGCAGTAGTTGCAGCTTGCGCAGTTTCTGCCGACTTGGCAGCAGTCTGAGTGTCTTTGGCATTTCGCTGATCGGCTCATCTCTGAGTCTGTTAGACGAGCACGAGCTGGGCAGCTCTCTGTCGTTGCGAAGCTACTACAGGCTAGGAAGCAGCGCGTCTGTGTTCCGCAAGACGCAGTTTGCAGACACTCTCAGCGTTCTGGATCGCACAGATTTGGGCTCGTCCCTGTCGCTCCGCGCGTATGTGCGACTGGGCTCTAGTTTGAGCATCTACCGCAACGAAGGCCAATACCGATTCGGCGCTCAACTTTCCACTCTGGATCACACGACTCTTGGTTCCTCCTTGAGTCTCCGTAGATTCTGCAAATTGGGCAGTGCTTTGAGCGTGCTTCAGACAGTGCGCATTGGTTCCGCTGGTGACGGAACAGGACTTTCCGTCCTCGACTGGTTGCAATTGGGCTCCAGCATTTCCTGCCGGCATTGGGCGCGCGTGGGTTCTGGCTTCAGCGTCTTTGGACTCGCAAGACTGGGATCGCAGCTCAGCGTACTCGAGACCGTGTTCCTTGGATCTGCTATGTCCTTGCGCCACTACGCACGATTCGGGTCTGCCTTTTCCCTACTGTCGCAGACCAGGATGGGAAGCAACTTCTCCCTGTTGGACATCTTGGCTGTTGGAAGTTCGATGTCGTTGCGACACGTGTCGAGAGTTGGCAGCACCCTTTCGGTTCTGCGCAAGGTGAGCCTCGGAAGTTGCTTGAGCGTCTTAGATGCTGTCCAGCTAGGATCTGCCTTCTCGGTGCGCAACTTCTTCCGTATGGGAAGCTCGGTTTCGGTGTTTGGCACAACGAGGCTTGGAAGCTCTATCAGTGTGTTAGATCACTTGCACTGCGGAACGTCCTTGTCCCTCCGCAGCTTCTTGCGTCTCGGATCGTCAGTCAGCGTCTTCGGCATTGCGCGAATTGGCAGTTCGATGTCTGTGTTGGACGTCTTGACGCTGGGCAGCAACTTGTCTTTGCGCACGTACTGTCGCTTGGGCAGCAGCTTGAGCGTGTTTGGCTTGTGCCGATTGTCCAGTAGCTTTAGCATTCTGGACTGCGCGCAAGTGGGAAGCAGCTTTTCAGTCCGAATGTTCGCAAGATTGGGTTCTTCCTTGAGCGTCTTCGGAATGACGCGCTGCGGCAGCAACCTGTCTTTGCTCGACTTCTGCCTCTTCGGAAGTTCCATCTCAACCCGCATGTGCTCCCGTCTCGGCAGTGGCTTCTCTGTCTACGGCTTGGCGCGTCTCGGCTCAGGCTTGTCGGTACTGGACTACGTCTCCGTCGGAAGTTGCTGCAGTCTGAGGAACTACTCTCGACTGTCATCGTCGTTGTCGGTGTTCGGTTTTGCGCGTATTTCTAGCAACTTGTCGGTGTTGGACTTCGCGCACTGCGGAAGCCTGATGTCTGTTCGCAACTTCGCCAGACTGGGGTCTACCCTGTCGACTTACGGCGTGACGCGTTTGGGAAGCAACATTTCGCTCATCGACATGTTGGAGTTGGGAAGCACAGTGTCTCTGCGAACGTATGCGCGGTTTGGAAGCAGCATGTCAGTTTTCGGCATGACGCGATTGGGTTCTGATCTCAGTCTACTAGACTTCGTTGCGGTCGGCAGCTCGATGAGCGCGCGATCCTACGCACGATTCGGCAGCAGTTTGTCCGTCTACGGCTGCGCACGCTTAGGATCGAACATCAGTGTGCTCGACACCTTCATGCTGTGCAGCTCACTGTCAACACGCAACTTTGCACGATTCGGCTCCGCTCTCTCGGTGTACGGCCTCAGTCGCATGGGCAGCGCTTGCAGCATACTCGATTGCCTCCAGCTTGGTAGTGGAGTCTCGTTGCGCAGTTACATGCGCTTTGGGAGTGCGCTAAGTCTCTACGGTTGCAGTCGCATTGGTTCCTACATTTCCGTGTTGGACCAAATCCATGTGGGAAGCTCTTTGAGTCTTCGACACTACTGCAGACTCGGGTCTACATGTTCTGTCAACGGACCGATGCTAAGAGCACCATACGCACGTTTGTCCATCATGTCCTTCTTGGATGTGGGCAGCAGCGCCTCTGTGCGCAACATGTTGCGTGTGGGAAGCTCTTTGAGCGTGTTGCGTACTTGCCAACTCGGATCCTGCATGTCGGTCATCGACATCTTGAATGTCGGAAGCTGCTTTTCTCTGCGCAATGTTTCGCGTTTGGGAAGTGGCTTCTCTTTGCTGGCAGTGACTCGTGCGAATGACAACGTAACGTTGCTGGACTTCTCGAACTTCGGAAGTTCACTTTCTTTACGTGCGTTTGTGCGATATGGATCCAGTATCTCCGCTGTGTGCGCTGCCAGATTCGGCGCAATATCTAGTGTGATCGACGCAGTCCACCTTGGCAGTTCGCTCTCCTTGCGCAACTTCATCCGCGTTGGGTCGTCGCTGAGTGTCATCGCTACGACGAAATTCGGAAGCTGCATGTCGATCATGGACGTCTGCAACCTGGGTAGCAGTTTGAGCTTGCGCAACTACATGCGCATCGGTAGCTCTTTGTCTGTGATAACGGCTGCGCAGTTCGGAAAGTCCTTCAGCATCCTGAATTACTGCACCTTCGGCTCGTGCTTGAGTGTGCGCTCGTTCGTTCGTGTTGGAAGCGTTTGCTCATTGACTGGCCGTATTCAGCTGGAACAGCCTCTGTCGCTCAAGGAAGCCTTCACTTTAGGTAGTTGCCTTTCGCTCCGAGCCTACACGAGGCTAGGCAGCAACTTCAGCATGCTCGAGACAGTCCGACTGTGGAGCCAAGATACCAGCGTTCTAGCAGCGACGCATCTTGGTTCAACCTTGAGTGTCCGCCAGTTCTTGCGGTACGGCAGCAACTTGTCCATCTTCGGCCAAACCAGACTAGGTGCAGAGTTCTCGTTGCTTTCCTGCATGGTGATCAACTCCTCAGTGTCTCTCCGAAGTATGCTCCGAGTAGGATCGACGATTTCGGTCTTCAGCCGGGTGCAACTAGGCAGTCGTTTGTCTGTCTTGGATACGTTCGCACTTGGCAGTTGCCTGTCCTTCAGAAGCGCCGTGCGGTTGGGAAGCAGCTGCTCCGTCACAGCTCAGTTCCGACAACACAATCAGCTGAGCATCATCGACTACTTGACTCTCGGAACGACGTTGTCAATCCGAGGATTCAATCGCTTTGGCAGCTGCTTGTCAGTCTTATCAACTTGCAGGCTCGGCTCCGTCCTTTCCGTGCTAGACTTCTGCCACTTCGGAAGTTCTCTTTCGCTGCGTGGATTCATCCGCCTTGGATCTTCCTTGTCCATTTACGGCATGCAGATGTTGGGATCTGGATTGTCGGTTCTGGATTGTTTGAACCTGGGTTCCACGATGTCCACACGCTCAATGCTCCGTCTGGGCTCTTCGCTCTCCGTCTATGGCGAGGTCCGACTGGAATACAGCAAATTGGACAACAAGGGCGCTGGCTGGCTCCATGGCATTGAACTCGGCAACATGAAGACCAGCAGTACACTTTCAGTCCGCAGCTTCCACCGTCTTGGGTCTTGTACCTCGATCTACGGGGTTTCGCGATTAGGCAGTTCTCTGAGTGTGCTGGACTTCTTCTCCCTAGGTTCGTGCATGAGCATTCGCTCTTACATGGCCCTTGGGTCCCAGGTGTCCGTGTTTGGTCGTGCTAGATGCGGAGGTAGTATGAGCATGCTAGACGTGACGATGTTCGGTTCTACGCTGAGTTTGCGGAGGTACTCTCGTATGGGATCGACGTTCAGCATCTTCAGCACCAACTTGCAAGGGTCAGTGCTTTCCACACTCGACATAGGAACCCTCGGATCTGCGATGTCTATTCGCAGCTTCTGCCGCTTAGGATCCAGCTACTCCGTTTTTGGGCTCACCCGAATGGGCAGTGCTCTGACTCTGTTGGATTTCCTGACCATGGGCAGCAGCTTCTCGCTACGCGCTTTTGCGCGATGCGGCTCACGGCCTAGCGTGTGGTCGAAGCAGATTGTCGGCAGCTCGTTGTCGATTCTGCAGCAAGGCCTTATCGGAAGTGCATTGTCAATCCGTAGCTATGCTCGTCTCGGTAGCAGCTTCAGCGTCTATGGCATGCTCGCGCTGGCTAGCACGATTTCCTTGCTCGACACGGTCCATCTGGGCTCGCAGATCAGTATCCGCGGCTGCGGCAAGATCGGAAGCACGCTGAGTCTCTACGGCTGGACCCGCAACCAGTGCACGGTCTCGATCTTAGACCACTTGCAACTCGGTTCTTCGCTCTCTCTCCGCAGTGTCGGACGTTTGGGCAGCACTCTGAGTCTCTACGGCCTCTGCCGCCTGTCCAGCAGCATGTCGATTCTCGACCAGACCTTCCTAGGAAGTGGTCTTTCGCTGCGAACGTTCGTACGATTGGGAAGTTCTATGTCGATCTACAGCCTAGCGACGATCGGAACGAGAATCAGCATCTTGGACACTGCCCTTCTAGGATCTGCAGTTTCTTTGCGCTTCTGCTCCCGAATGGGATCTTCTCTCAGCGTCTTCGGCTGCAGCTACCTAGCAAGTGCTTTGTCGATTCTCGACTGCGTAACGTTGGGTAGCAGCGTCAGTCTGCGCAGCTGTGCTCGTCTGGGCTCTTCTGCTAGCGTGTACGGCTTGACGAAATTCGGCAGCCAATTGAGCATTCTAGATGCTGTGACGTTGGGTAGTTCGATTTCGCTGCGCAGCTTCATACGGTTAGCGTCGAGTCTGAGCGTGTTCCACAGGTTTGTGGTTGGTGAAACCGGACAGATGAGTGTCCTGGACCA
This sequence comes from Amoebophrya sp. A25, assembly GCA_905178165.1. Classification (NCBI taxonomy): domain Eukaryota; class Dinophyceae; order Syndiniales; family Amoebophryaceae; genus Amoebophrya; species Amoebophrya sp. A25. Next base: position 217,993 of record CAJINU010000068.1, read on the forward strand.
GTGCCTTCTCGGAAGCAACTTGAGTACCAGGAGTTTCGCACGCTGTGGCAGCTCCATGAGCTTGTTTGGATTCGCCAGACTCGGATCTTCCGTTTCTGTCCTGGACTTCCTGGCTCTTGGAAGCACAACTAGCGTGCGCTCGTTCGCCAGACTAGGATCCACAGTGAGCATCTTCGGTCTCGCAAGACTGGGATCCGCTTTATCCATTCTGAGCCAGAGTCTTTGCAGCAGCAACATGTCTCTGCGCAGCTTCAACCGACTCGGGAGCAGTTTAAGTGCCTACGGCGTTGCAACTCTAGGTTCTGCCTGTTCCATTCTGGACCGAATCTATATCGGGTCCGCTGTCTCCGTACGCAGCTTCGCTCGCTTCGGTTCAGCAGCTAGTCTCTTCGGATTAGCACGCCTCGGATCGTCTATGTCGATGCTCGACTGGTTCAACATGGGCTCTAGCGTTTCCATCCGCAGCATGGCACGGTTCGGCAGTTCCATCAGCACCTACGGAATGGTTCAGTTCGGCTCTAGTTTGACTGTGCTGGATATGCTGAGCATCGGATCCACTTTGTCTTTGCGCGGCTTCCAGCGTATGGGCAGTGCCATCAGCGTGTTTAGTAAGTACGTATTGGGCTCAACAATGAGTGTTTTGGACCACTTTAGCATGGGCTCAAACATGTCCTTGCGATGCCGGTCACGGTTAGGCAGTGGCTTCTCGATCTTCTCGCGTATGCGAGCGGGATCTTGTTGTTCACTGCTCGACCAAGCACTAGTAGGCAGCGTCGTTTCGCTGCGCGCAGTGACCCGACTGGGTAGCGCGATGTCCGTGTTTAGCATCCTCAGGTGCGGCAGCAACTACAGTGTGGTGGACTCAACGACTTTGGGCAGTGCACTGTCTGTTCGTGCAGTAACGCGATTCGGCAGCGCCTTGTCGGTCTTCGGCCGCGCTCGTTGTGGTTCGCGGTTCTCTGTGCTGCAGCACACGCATCTAGGATCTACGCTGTCGTTGAGATCCGCATCTCGCTTGGGCTCGACTCTTTCCGTATTCGGAAGGATGAACAAGGGCAGCTTCGAGACGTCTGTGATGGCTTTTGTCAACCTAGGATCTTCGTTGTCATGTCGCAGCTTCTGCCGTCTCGGCTCTGGAATGTCGATCTACGGGATGACGCGACTGGGCAGCATGATGTCCATGTTAGACGTAGTTCGGTTCGGAAGTTCGCTGTCTCTCCGCAGCTACGCACGCTTCGGCTCCAACGTTAGCCTCTTCAGTAAGATGCAGTTGGCAAGAAGCATGAGTGTTTTGGGTTACGTCAACTTCGGCTCTGGCCTCTCTCTCCGCTCGATGTGGAAGATGGGATCCGCAGTCTCGATCTTCAGCCGCTCAACCTTCGGTAGCAACGTCTCGCTTTTAGACTTCTTCCATATGGGTTCTGCGCTCTCTCTTCGTGGCGTGGTGCGCCAAAGCAGCGGCGTAAGTCTGGTTGGACGCGTCATGTGCGGTTCTCAAGTTTCTCTGCTAGACACTTTTCACCTTGGATCAGCGTTCAGCATCAGGAGCTACTTGCGAGCTGGCTCTCAGTTCTCCATCTTCGGATCCTTCCGCAGTGGCAGTTGCCTCTCAGTGCTGGACTTCCTGGAGATGGGATCGGCGATGAGTTTGCGCAGCTACATGCGTGTGGGCTCCAAAATGAGCATCTTCAGTCGTGCAACTATGGGATCCAACATTTCAGCTTACGATTGCCTCTCTCTGGGGTCTACCCTGAGTCTGCGCTACTTCGCACGCATCGGATCTAGTGGATCGGTCTTCGGCGTCGCGAGGTTTGGATCCTCATTGTCGTTGCTGGATCGCATCACCATGGGCAGTGCCTTGAGTTTGCGTTGCTACGCACGATTTGGCAGTGCCGTGACGGTCTTTTCTCAGACGAAGTTGGGAAGTTGCTTTTCTGCTTTAGACTGGGTGACCATCGGAAGCAGTATGAGCATGCGCAGTTTCGCGCGCTTCGGCAGCGCGGTAAGCATGTACGGGGTGTGTCGTCTAGGATCTCAGCTCTCTCTCCTCGACTGCTTGTGCTTGGGAAGTAGCCTGAGCGTCCGCAGCTTCACGCGCTTCGGCAGCAGCATCTCAGTGTACGGGATGGCCCGCCTAGGATCCGCATTCTCGGCGCTGGACTCAATGATCGCTGCGTCCTCGTGCTCACTACGATCCTTCGCGCGTCTTGGAAGCGCATTGAGTGTCTACGGCCTTGCCAGACTTGGATCTACGTTGTCCATCTTAGACACTGGCCTGATCGGTAGCTCACTCTCGATGCGCGCTTACTCGCGCTTCGGCAGCACCTGTTCCGTATTCGGTCTCGTTCGTCTGGGCTCGATCTTAAGCTGCCTGGACAGCGTGTTCTGTTGCAGCAGCTTGAGCGTCCGATCCTTCGTGCGATTGGCTAGTCGTGTCAGTGTGATGGGCATGACCAGACTCGGAAGCACGCTCTCAGTCCTCGACCAAACGGGCCTGCATTCGTCGCTCTCGCTGCGCCGCTTCATCCGTCTTGGGTCAACAATCTCTGCGATGAGCAAGTTCAGGATGGGCAGTTGCTGCTCGATCTTGGATGCCGTCTACCTGGGAAGTGCACTGTCCGTGCGAAATCTGATGCGTCTAGGAAGCAGCTTCTCGATGTACGGCTGTGTCACGTTGGGTTCCAGCATGTCGATCGTGGACTTCTTTCACCTAGGAAGCACGCTGTCTATCCGCAGCTTCAAGCGGTGCGGCAGTTCCTTGAGCGTCTTCGGCATCGCGAAGTTGGGAAGCGGAATTTCGTCACTCGACTGGGCACTGCTCGGTTCGACCCTGTCTGTCCGCAGCTTCTACCGTCAGGGATCCGGCGTCTCGGTTCTTGGAGCAGTGCGCGCTGGCAGCTGCATGTCCATTTTGGACCGATTGTGGCTTGGCACCTCGCTCAGTCTGCGATCATTCTCCAGACTAGGCAGCACTCTCAGCGTCTACGGAATCGGCCGCTTCGGCAGTTCGATGTCCATGCTGGATGTGATGTCCTACGGCTCTTCCGTCAGTCTCCGATCCTTCGCACGCGTTGGTAGCACAATGTCCGTGTACATGTTCGGACGATTTGCGTCTTCGATCAGTGTGCTGGACTTCGTCAACGTGGGCAGTTCTTACTCCGTACGTTCCTTCACAAGACTTGGAAGTACGTTCTCGATGTTCGGTGTCGCCCGCTTGGCCTCGTCGATCTCGATTGTTGACTTCCTGTATGCGGGGTCAACCTTCTCCGCAAGGAACTTCTACAGACACGGCTCTTGCCTCAGTTGCTTCTGGAACTGCAGACTAGGAAGCTCTTTGTCCGTCCTAGACTGCATGCACTTTGGTTCGACGCTGAGTGCTCGTGGCTTCTTCCGCTTCGGCAGTTCCATGAGCATCTATGGATTGTGCAGACTAGGGTCCGCGATGAGCGTTTTAGACTCGATCTACATCGGCTCTAGCGCATCCATCCGTAGTCTGACCAGGTTCGGATCGACTGTCAGTGTCTACGGCGTTGGCCGCTTCGGTTCTTCGCTGTCGATTCTAGACACCATCAGCATCGGATCCACGTGCTCGCTTCGTAGCTTCGGTCGCGCAGGAAGCACAGTGTCGATTTACGGCATCACGCGGTTTGGTAGCAGCATGTCCAGTTTCGACTTCATGGCGATGGGAAGCAGCTTCTCTTGTCGCTCCTTCGTGCGCATCGGCAGCAGCGCCAGTGTCTTCGGCATGACGCGTTTCGGCAGCTCTCTAAGTACTCTAGACTTCGCGCATTTGGGCAGCGCCTTCTCGTGCCGCAGCTACATGAGATTCGGATGCAACGTCAGCGTCTACGGTCTGGCTTACATCGGAAGTGCTCTGTCCGTATTAGACATGGTCTACGCAGGGTCCGGCATTTCTTGTCGCTCTTTCTCGCGTGTGGGCTCAGCGCTTTCCCTCTACGGTGTCTCGCGTTTGGGCAGTTCTCTGAGCATCTACTCCGATATGCGCGTTGGATCTACGCTATCGATTCGTCGTTATACGCGTATCGGATCCGCCATGAGCGTTTTTTCGAGAGCTGTCTTCGGCAGCAACCTGAGTATCATGTATCAAGCCGATTTGGCCTCCACGCTCTCGTGTAGAAACTTCTGCCGCGCAGGCTCCATGGTCTCGCTCTACGGGAGAACCATGCTTGGCGGCTTCGAGGCTTCTGGGCTAGCGATGTTCTCGATCCTCAACGCAGTGCACTTCGGTTCCGCGTTCTCCGTCCGTAGCTTCCTGAAACTGGGGTCGCGCATGTCCATCTTCAGCCACGCGAAGGGTGGTGAGAGCATGAGCGTCTTGGATGCTGCGCACTTCGGAAGTTCGCTTTCTGTGCGAGGCTTCTGCCGCAGCCAAAGTACTCTCTCTGTCTTCGGCAACGCGCGCATGGGCTCAGTGTTTAGTATCCTGAACTGGCTCGCTCTAGGATCCAGCTTCTCGATCCGCAGTTTCCTCAGGTTCGGATCCTCCACTTCGGTCATGGACTTCGTGAACTTTGGCTCTTGCCTGTCTCTACGTGAGTATGCTCGCAGTGGATCGGCTCTGACGATCTTCTCGGCTACGAGGTTCGGATTGCAATTGTCTCTGCTGAACAGCGCAACTTTAGCCTCCTCGCTTTCGCTACGAGGAATGAACCGGTGCGGCAGTGGCCTGTCCCTATTAGGAAGCTGTAAGGTTGGCGGAACCTGCTACAGCGCACACGGACATCAGATGTTCGGTAGTTCCTTGAGTTTGCGTCGTTACTCACGACTAGCCAGCAGCTGTTCGCTCTTTGGTAGTACGCGCGTTGCCAGTCAATGCTCGGTGATGGACTTTTTGCACGTGGGAAGCAGCACCAGCGTCCGCAGCTACTTGCGCTTGGCTTCCTCCTGTTCAGTGTTCGGCAAGTTCCTGCTCAAAAGTTGCATGTCAGTTCTCGACTTCGCGACGGTAGGTTCTTCGACCTCGTTGCGCGCAACCATGCGCATCGGAAGCAACTTGTCCCTGTTTGGTCGGATTAACCAAGATGGCTACGCATTGTCTGTTCTCGAGCACCAGTGCTTAGGTAGCAGTTTGTCGTTGCGTGCGTACGCTAAGCTGGGTAGTGCCACCCCGTCAATTTTCGCCGTTGGCCGATTTGGTGGCGCTTTCTCGATCTTGGACGCCGTAACCCTCGGCAGTTCTATTTCGCTCCGTGGAAATTCGCTTCGTGCCCAGACTGTCATTAGTTGCTTCGACTACTGCGGGATGGGCTCTTCGCTCTCCATCCGCGTCTATGCGCGCATTGGCAGTCGCCTTAGCATGTTCGGCAAGTTCTGCCTGGGCTCGACGATCTCGCTCTTAGGCGCGCAAACGTGCGGATCAGCGGTGTCTGTTCGCGCTTTTGCCAGATTTGGCAAGGTCGCTTCCTACATGGATTTCGTCAATTTGGGAAGCACCTTGTCCATGCGCAGTGCCATGCGCGTGGGAAGCACCTGTTCAGTGAACAGCCGTGTTCGCTTCGGCAAGTTCGCGGCACTGTCGTCTTACGACGCAGTAAACCTCGGCAGTTCTTTGTCTTTGCGAAGCTTCCTTCGACTGGGCAGTTCGCTCAGTTGCTTCGGCCAGTGCAGACAGGGTAGCTCGCTGTCGCTGTTGTCCTCGTTGCAGTTGGCGTCCTCGATGTCGATTCGTTCGATGGCAAAGTGCGGCTCTGTGCTTTCCACCTTCGGACACGTGCGTGCCGGAACGAGCTGCTCAGTCCTGGACTTCATGTCTGCGGGTTCGAGTTTGTCCTTGCGCGCGTACATCCGCACTGGCTCAGCGATGAGTTGCTATGGGCCCCTACTCTGTGATCGTGGTCTATCGCTCTTGGACTTCATCACGATCGGGTCTAGCACATCGTTGCGGTCGCATGGCCGAATGGGATCCACCTTGTCGCTCTTCGACGCCGCCATCTACGGGAGCTCTCTGTCTCTGCGTAACGTTTTCCGCGTCGGCAGTGCACTCTCGATCTTTGGAGTTGGAAAGTTCGGATCGAGTCTTTCGGTCTTAAACATGTTGAACTTGGGCAGCTCGCTCTCCTTGCGCAGCGTCATGCGTCTTGGCAGCAACATGAGTATGTTCGGCAAACTGAAGATCGGGTCTCGGTTGAGTACTCTCGATTTCATGCGTCTCGGCAGTTCGATCTCGATGCGCTGTGGCTGCCGTTTGGGCAGTGTGTTGAGCGTGATGTCCTGCGGTCGCTTCGGGAGCAGCATCTCCGTGCTGAATATGATGACCTACGGCAGCAGCATCAGCTTGCGCGCATTCACGAGACTCAGCTCTGCCTTCACGATTTTCTCGAAGATGCAGTTCGGCGCGGACTTCTCGGTCCTAGACAACATTTCTCTCGGAAGCAACTTGTCCGTGCGAGCGGCTACCCGACTGGGCAGCAGTTTGTCGGTCCTGAGCAACTGTCGTTTTGCAGACACTTTGTCTGTGCTGTCCCAAATCGGCGTGAGCAGCGGTATGTCTCTGCGTCAATTCCAACGGATGGGCTCTTCCTTCTCGCTGTTCAGGAAAGCGAACGTCAGGGAGCACATGAGCGTGATGGACCAGCTACAACTCGGAAGCAGTCTCTCCATGCGTATGAACACTTACTTTGGACGCGACTTGTCTGTGTTTGAGTTCGTGTCCTTTGGAAGCACCCTGTCTCTGCGCTCCTTCTCGAAGCTAGGCTCCCGATTGTCCATGATGGAGGTGACGCGATTCTCGCTGAACCTCTCCGTCTTGGACTTCGTCAACCTGGGGTCGACGATGAGTGTGCGCGAATACACGCGACTTGGATCCTCTGTGTCTGTCCTGTCGAACATGCGCTGCGGCATCGCTTTGTCAGTGTTGGATCACTTCACATTGGGCAGTCTCTGCAGTATCCGATCATTCGTGCGCTTTGGCAGCACCGTGTCAATCTTCCGACATCTGAAGCTCGCAGATGCGACCTCTGTTTGCGACTTTTTGACGCTCGGATCGTCGCTGAGTATCCGTACGCACGTGCCGTTTGGTTCTACCGTGACCATTCTGGACATGACGAACTTGGGATCCAGCTTGTCCATGCGAAACTACAAGCGCATCGGCAGCACCTGCTCGATCTACGACCGCATCTTCGTCCACAGCTTCTGTTCCGTCTTAGACGTGGCGACAATGGGCAGCGCGCTCTCTGTGCGCAGCTTCTTCAACCTCGCGGACCGGTGCTCAGTTTGCAACTACTTCAACCTGGGCAGTAGTTTGTCTTTGCGCGCTTACGCCAGAGTTGGCAGTGCGCTGAGTATCTACGGAAACTTCCGCTTCGGATCGACTCTATCCGTGCTGGACAGCGTCTCGTTCGGCTCTGGCGTGTCAGTGCGTAACTTCTCGCGGTTCGGCAGCTACTTGAGCGTCTTTGACTACATGCAATTGGGCAGCTCTATCTCGCTGCGATCCTTCCTCCACTTAGGCAGTGACCTGTCCATGTTCGGCAACGTGCGTGTTGGCAGTTGCTGCAGTGTCTTAGACGTGCTGGAGATGGGTTCCAGCTTCAGTATGCGACAATACTCGCGCTTAGGCTCGACTTGTTCCGTCTACAACCGCTTCCTGTTCGGAAGTTCCTTGTCCGTTCTGGATTCTTTATCCTTGTCGAAGACCCTCTCCGTCAGGTCAACGACACGATGTGGTAGAGATTTGTCCGTGTTGAACTTTTCCGAATTCGGAAGCAGCCTCTCGCTCCGTCAGATGTGCCGCTTCGGCAGTGGGTCTAGCATGATCGATTTCCTAACGATCGGGTCATCCTTGAGTCTGCGCTCCTACTTCCGCCATAGCAGCATCCTCAGCTTGTTCGGCAGCACCAGTGCGGGCAGCAATTTGTCGGTGCTGGACTCGTTGTTCATGGGCAGCGCGCTGAGCTTGAGGTCGTTCGTACGGTTCGGCAGTACCTTCTCTATCTTCTCTCAGATGGCGCTTGGGTCTTGCGTGTCAGTGCTTGACACCACGGCTCTGGGCTCGACGATTAGTTTGAGGAACGTCTTGAGGTACGGCAGCCACTGCAGTATCTTTGGTCGTAGCCGCTTCGGCAGCAGCTTGAGTATGCTGGACTGCTCGCAACTAGGCAGTTCGACCTCCCTTCGCAGAATCCGACCAATGGGAAGCAACCTTTCCGTGTTCGGTCGCATGGAGTTCGGCAGCTTCTGCAGCATCATCGACTATTTCAACCTCGCGAGTACCCTGTCTGTCCGAAATCACGGACGCTTGGGCAGCTATTTGTCCGTGACGGACCGCGCTTGCTTCGGTAGCACGTTGTCTCTGCGTTGTACAGCGCGTCTAGGTTCCGCACTCTCGAGTCATGAGGGCCGCACGATCATCGCTGGCGCGATCTCCGTCTTAGATGCGAGTCGATGCGGTAGTACGTTGAGTTTGCGGCACCGCGGTTGGCTCGGCAACAATTGTTCGACCTTCGACTACTTGAGCTTAGGTTCCTCGATCTCGATTCGAGCCTACTTGCGTATTGGTAGTGCCATGACAGTCAGGAACATCGTCGCCTTTGGAGGTGTGCCTTCAGTCTGCGGCTATTTTGAACTCGGCTCGACTTTGAGTGTGCGCTCCTTCAGTCGCTGCGGCTCAGCCTTCAGCGTCTTCAAGAGGTACACTTTAGGGTCCCCACTATCCGTGTTGGACGCGGTCTGTGCGGGAAGTTGTTTAACGATTCGACACTACGTGCGAGCCGGATCGCTTCTCTCGGTGTTTGCACGGGCGATGATTCCAGGTCCAGCGCCTTCTGTTCTCAATGCTTTCTGCATGGGCAGTAGCATGTCTTTGCGAGCCTACACGCGGTTGGGGAGTGCCTTCTCGATCTTCGGACACACGAAGTTGGGCGTGGGCATGTCAATTTTAGACAGCGCACATCTCGGCAGCATGGTCTCGGTGCGCTCTCGTGCGATGCTGGGTAGCGGCATGAGTATCTTCGGGCGAATGAGAATGGGTACCAGGATTTCGCTAGCCATGAGCTACGGCCTTGGATCTACGCTTTCCATTCGTGGCTTCTCGAGGATGGGTAGCAAATTCAGCCTTTGCAGCAAATTAGTGCTAGGAAACAGCATTTCCGTTTTGGACTTTGCCGATTTCGCCTCTGCCTTGTCGATGCGTCACGTCTCGCAGTTTGGAAGCACCTTTTCCATCATTGGTCAAATGCGACTCGGGGAAGGCGTCTCTGTGATTGACTCGACCTTCTTCGGAAGTTCCTTGTCGTTGCGTGACATGCTCAAATGTGGCAAACACATTTCGATCTTAGACACGTTCCAGATGGGAAGTAGCTTCTCGATGCGTAGCTATTCGCGGTTAGCCAGTGGCTGCAGTGTGTACTCGACTGCGCGGTTCAGGGAAACGTTTTCCGTGCTCATGTTCACCCATCTAGGTAGCGCGGTGTCGCTGCGAGGTCACATGCGCATCGGATCTACGCTGTCTGTGAGCCGCTGCTCCTATCTGGGCAGCACGATCTCCGGGTTCCAGGCACTGCACTTTGGATCGACTTTGAGTCTGCGGTCCTTCGCGAACTGCGCAAGCAACTGCAGTATTTTCAGCTACTCGATGATGGGCAGTGCGATCTCGATCCTAGACAAGATGGAACTGGGAAGCGCAATGTCCTTGAGATCTATGACCAGATTTGGAAGCAACTTCAGTATCTTTTCGAAGATGTGCATGGGATCCTCCATGTCCGTTCTCGATTGGTTCTCGTTGGCTTCGAGTCTGTCTGTGCGTACCTACTTGCGGTTTGGATCGCGTTGCAGTATCTTCGGAGACCTGCGACACGGCGGACCGTCTGGAACGGGCATTTCGCTGTACGACTGCCTGAACCTTGGGAGTTCGCTCTCGTTGCGTGTGATCGGCTGTTACGGCAGCAACTTCTCCGTGTTCAGCCGCGTGCGAATGGGATCCACGATCTCCTCGTGCGATCACGTGTATCTCGGCAGTTCTTTGTCCGTGCGTGCGGTGTCGAGATTCGGGAATCCAGTCTCCGTTCTCAACTTTGTGTCCTGCGGTTCTTCGTGCTCCGCTCGGCACCACATGAGGTTCGGATCCGTCTTCTCCGTGTTCAGTAAGTCTTGCGCAAGTCATGGGGGTTTGCTCTCCATCCTGGACTACGTCACGCTGGCCAGTACGTGCTCGTTGCGAGGCTTCGGACGTTTAGGGGGTGTGCTTTCTGTTCTGGAGTACCAGAATATGGGCAGCGCGTTGTCGTTGCGCAGTCTAGGACGTATCGGTTCTTCGATCAGCATCTACGGACACGCGGTGAAAGCGACCCTATCGCTTTTAGACTACGTGCAGTGCGGCAGTTCGCTCTCCTTGCGTTGCATGGGCAGACTCAGCTCTTCTTTTTCCCTGATGCAGCAAGCAAGGTTTGGAAGCTCCTTCTCCATGTTGGACTACTCTCACATGGGTGACATGTTGAGTGTCCGAGGTCGCACACGCATTGGGCAAGAACTGTCCGTGTTCGACGCCATCGAGATGGGCAGCAGCTTCTCAGTCCGGTCTTTCAATCGCTTGGGCAGTTCTCTGAGTGTCTTTGCGGCGTTCAAGATCGGCAGTTCTTTGTCGGCCTTGAGTAGCCTGACCATGGGCTCTAGCTGCTCAGTGCGTGCCTACCAACGACTGGGGAAATCCTTGTCGGTGTTCAACTACGCCGTTCTTGGATCGGTGCTGTCATTGAGAAGCTACGCTCGCATGGGTTCACAGCTCTCGCTCAGCAACAACGGCAAGGGACGCTTCGGCTGCCACATCTCCACTTTGGATCAGGTGACCTTCGGCAGCAGCATCAGCGTTCGTGCGGTCGCTCGCTTGGGAAGCACCTTGAGTGTCTTCTCGTGGGGACGATTCGGCAGCTGCATCTCAGTCTTGGATGCCAGTTGGCTGGGTAGCTCTCTCAGCATTCGTGCGTACACGCGGTTTGCATCTTCGGCTTCAGTCTTTGGTGCTGGTCGTGTAGGAAGTTGCTGCTCTATCATTGACGTGGTGGAGATGGGTAGTTCCCTGAGCATGCGCAGCACTGCACGACTGGCCAGTTCCTACTCGATCTTCAGCCGTGCCGTATTCGGATCTGGATGCTGCTCGGTTTTAGACACTATGTTCTTAGGCAGCACCATGAGCTTGCGATCCATGGCCAGACTCGGAAGTGCCTTCTCGGTGTGCAACTTGGCCCAGACCGGTGCTGCTTTGAGTACTCTCGACAGCGCCTTCTTGGGGAGTTCTCTGTCCTTGCGCAGCTTCGGACAAGCAGGCAGTGTTCTCTCCATGTTGGACTTTTCCAACTGTGGTAGCACGTTGAGTTTGCGCTCTGTATCGAAGTTCGGATCCGCAGTTTCCATGTGGAATCGCAGCTGGCGACAGAATAGCCAATTGTCCGTTCTTGACTCTGTGACCATGGGTTCGAGTCTCTCTCTCCGGGCTTACTTCCGTCTTGGCAGCAACTACAGCATCTTCAGCCAGACACGTTGTGGATCCATGCTGTCGACGATCGACTACGCCAACCTTGGAAGTGCAGTGTCGATCAGGAATTTCAACAATTTTGGCATGGCTCTCTCGTTGTTTGACATGGTCAGCATGGGCAGTGCCATCTCTTTGAGGAGATACTGCCGCTTAGGAAGCAGCATGAGCACGATGAGCAAGCTGCGCTTTGGTTCCTCTATGTCCATCCTGGACAATGCGGAGTTCGGTTCCAGCTTGTCGCTGCGCGCATTCATCCGTTTAGGTTCGCAACTGAGTGTCTTCAACGGCGTGCGGTGCGGCAGCTTCTTGTCGACTTTGAACTGCGTGAGCATGGGCTCGTCGCTCAGCGTACGCATGTTCGTGCAGAGCAGCAGCGGAAGCATCTTTGCGTTCGCGAATTTGGGCAGCACATTGTCTCTACGAGCTGTTGGTCAGATGGGCTCGCATGTCAGCGTGTACAAGTTCACAAGACTTGGAGAATCGATCTCAACCTTAGACTCGAGTACCCTAGGCAGTAGTTGCTCTTTGCGGAGCTTCGTGCGATGCTCCAAGACGGCTTCGGTGCTGAATTTCGCAGCCGCCGGCTCATCCTTGTCGGTACGTTGCTTCCTGAAGGTCGGCTCCTCGTTGTCCATCTACAACCACTACGTGGACGCAGCCAAATTCTCTGTCTTGGATTCTGGCTACATCGGAAGCTCACTGTCCGTCCGCTTGCGTGCGCGGTTCTCTGACAACTTGTCTGTGCTGAACTACGTCGCTCTAGGTAGCAACCTGTCTACTAGATCGATGACGCGCACTGGCAGCTCGTTCAGCGTCTGGTCGCAAGTACGCCTTGGTGCAGAAATGAGTTTACTCGCGCAGATGAACTGCGGCAGCTCCTTGTCGGTGCGTACCGCGTTCAGAGGTGGCAGCATGATTTCCGCTTTGCAGTTCCTGCGACAAGGATCAACGGTGTCTCTTAGAGCTTTCGCCCGTCTCGGTAGCACCATGTCAACCTTCACAGGGACAGACATTGGCGGCACTTGTTCTGTCCTAAACTACATGGCTCTGGGCAGTTCGATCAGCGCACGTGGATTTGCACGATTGCATGGAGGCATGAGCACGTTCGACTACTTGACGATTGGCAGTTCTTTGAGTATCCGCGCGTTTGTGCGATTCGGAAGTAACTGCTCGTTCATGTCAGCTTCAAAGCTGCAGAATGCGAACTCGATCATCCAAGCCTTAGACTTCGGTTCGTCGCTCTCCTTGCGTGGGTTCGGAAGGTTTGGTTCGTCGCTGTCGGCGTTCGACTACGTGACGCTGGGTAGCTCGTTGAGTCTGCGGTCCGCAACGCGTTTCGGCTCCTTGATGTCTTGCTGGACACGAGTCGATGCCGGAACACAGCTGTCTGTGTTGCAGGCAACGCACTTAGGCAGCTCGCTGTCAGTGCGCAGAGTAGGTCGTGCACACGACTCAGTCAGTATCCTGGAGTACGCGATCTACGGATCTGCACTCTCGTTGCGAGCCTACGGAAGACAAGGTTCGACGATGTCTGTCTTTGGCCGATACCGATCTGGCGAATCCTTCTCAGTCTTGGAGTGCAACAACTACGGCAGCTGCCTGAGTCTGCGCCATTGCTCGAGGCTCGGAAGCTCCTTGTCCCTCTTCGGAGGAGCGAGCGAGGCCCTGCGATTGGGGCCGTCGCTGTCGATCATGCAGTCAGTGACTCTGGGTTCTGCGTTCTCCTTGCGATATCACGGTCGCTTGAATCCCTGCGTCTCAGTGCTGGACATGATGAATCTCGGTTCGATCTGCTCTCTGAGGGGCTTGACGAAACTTGGATCCGCGTTGAGCCTGTTTTCGAAGGTCATCGGTGGAGACACACTTTCCGTCTTGGATGCGAACTACTTTGGTTCGAGTCTCTCCTTGCGTGGCCACGCGCGTTTGTCGAGTAGTCTTTCGATCTTCGCGAGAACGTACGGTGGTGCGAGCCTGTCGTTGTTCGACCACGCGACGTTGAGCTCCAGTTTCAGTCTGCGTGGCATTCAGCGTTTGGCAACGAACCTGTCGGTCTTGGACGCAGTGTGCTTGGGCAGTGCACTTTCGCTACGTGCGTGCGCCAGACTGAGCAGCACGTGCTCCGTCAGTGGCAGCGTACAGTTTTCGAACGTTCTGTCCGTGTTGTCGCATGCGCACCTAGGTAGTTCCATGAGTGTGAGGTCGCTCTTGCGATTCGGCAGTGGCACGAGCATTCTGGATTTCGTCGGCTTCGGAAGTGCGCTCTCGTGTCGAAGTTACCTGCGCATCGGCAGCAGCTTCAGCATCGGATCCACCAACGCCATTCGCTTGGAAGTGATGGCCAGAGTCTCAGTCTTGGATGCAACCTTTGTCGGAAGCGCCATCTCTCTGCGAGACTTCACGCGCATGGGCAGTCAAGTCAGCGTTCTCGACTTCCTGCACTTGGGCAGCACTTTGTCTGTCCGATCATACACGCGTGCGGGCTCCGGCTTCAGCGTGTACGGATTGGCTCAGGCTGGTTGCGTCTCGGTCCTCGAGCAAACCAAGGTTGGCAGCACTGTGAGTCTGCGCAGCTTCGGTCGGTTCGGCAGCCGCATGTCAGTCCTGGACTTCTTGTCCGCTGGCAGCGCTCTGTCTTTGCGCAGCTACGCTAGGCTTTGCAGCACTTTGTCCGTAGGATGTGCTTCGGATCCGCGTCGCAACACACTCTACTCGCGCGCGAGTGTGATGGAGTATTTAGCGTTGGGCAGCTCTATCAGTGTGCGTCAGATCATCAAGATCGGCCAGATGGTCTCCGTTCTCGACTGCGTCAACCTCGGAAGCGCTTTGTCGGTCCGCAGTTACTCGCAAGCGGGCACTCGTGGGCTCTCTGTGCTTCTCTACTCGCATCTCGGCAGCAACCTGTCCTTGAGGAACTGCGTTCGAGTCGGAAGCGGAATGAGCGTCCACAGCCAGTGCCGCGTCGGCGCTGGTGCGCTCTCGACACTGCGATACGTGCAATTGGCATCTTCTTTGTCATTGCGTTCGTACAGTCGATGCGGCAGCTCCTTATCGGTTGCAGCTTCTGCTGGACGACGCCTTGACTTCTTGTCCAAGGTCTCAGCCATGGGCGTCATGACACTGGGCAGTAGCTTCAGCGTGCGTAACTACGGCCGTGTCGCGCAGGACGTGTCCTTGATGCTCTTCGCTCAAGTCGGTTCCACGGTTTCGATCCGAAACTTTGTGCGCGTCGGCTCAACGTGCTCCGTCTATGGACAGCACGCGCGCGCCATGTGCCACTTGTCCGTCATGGATTCCGCATGTCTTGCCAGCAGCCTCAGCGTGCGTGGCTTTGGGCGTCTGTGCAGCAACATGTCAGTGTTGAACTTCGTCCACTTCGGCAGCAGTTTGAGTCTACGTGGCCGAATGCGCAGTAGCCAGGAACTCAGCGTGATGGACTTCCAGACCCTAGCATCGTCTGTCTCTTTGCGAGAATTCGTCAGACTAGGTAGTTGCCTATCTGCCTACCAAGTCGCCTCACGGTTCTACGGCACGGTGAGCATCATGCACCACGCAGAACTGGGTAGCTCGTTCTCTGTTCGCAGAAGGGTCAGCATTGGCGCGAAGACTTCTGTTTTAGGCTTCCTGAACCTCGGGAGCTCTCTCTCAGTCCGATCCAGATTCCGTGTCGGCGGTGATTTGAGCACACTCACGTTCCAGAGTCTCGGCAGTTCTTGCTCTCTGCGCAGCTACGTGCGACTCTCTTCTGGTTTGTCAATCTTCGGTACGTTCGGCAAAGACCGCGGTTGCGGAGGACAGTCCCTGTCTGTGGCTGAAGTGGCGAACTTAGCTTCCGGTCTATCGTGCAGGTCTCATATCCGCATGAGCACATTCTTCTCGACCCTAGAATTCACGAATCTGGGTTCTAGCCTGTCCCTGCGGAACCTCTGCCGCATCGGATCTGCGCTCTCAGTTGCAGAACGCAGTTTTCATCACGGTGACTGCTCGGTGACGGACCAGACGCATCTGAGTTCGACGTTGTCCATACGGGGAATGTCGCGCATCGGCATCTACACTTCGGTGCTGAACTTCGTAACTCTTGGGTCGTCCCTCTCAATGCGTGCTTACGCACGTGTGGGCAGTTCGATGAGTGCTCTTGGGTCGCTCAAATGCGGAACGTTGTCTGTGTTGGCTTACACCTCAGCTGCTAGCAGTGTGAGTATCCGCAACATGGTTCGCATCGGCAGCAGCATCAGCATCATGGGAGCCGTCGAGAAGAAGCTCTTCGGCTTGTGCGGCACCAGCTGTTCCGTTGTAGACTACGTCTTGCTTGGAAGTTCGGTCTCCTTGCGCAACTTCGTGAAAATCGGAGATTCGCTCTCTGCCTTTGACCTTCTATGTCTTGGCAGCACGTTGAGCATGCGCTCTTTTGCGCGCATTGGGTCTGGAGTCTCGATTTACAGCCGAAACTGCGCCGAAAAGGTCTCGGTGATGGACTTCTTGAAGCTTGGCAGCTGTATTTCGGTTCGCTCAATGTTTATGAGTGGCAGCGGAATCTCCTTGTTCGGACAACTCCGCATCAACCAGAGTCCGAGCATCCTGCAACAAACGTTTGTCGGATCTAGCTTCTCACTGCGCAACGTTGGGCGCATCGGCAGTGCCTACTCAGTCACCGGGTTCATCCGCCTGGCTTCGTCGACCTCGATTCTGGACTTCGCCCATGGCGGATCGACGGTCAGCCTGCGTGCCCACGTGCGTTTAGGCAGTTGCTTGAGCTTGTTCGGCAGCTCGCGCTTCTCCGCGGCAGCTAGCATTCTGGAGAACGTGGATATTGGTTCCTGCTTCAGTATGCGTGACATGGCCAGATGCGGCAGCAGTTTGAGCGTCTACGGACGTGTGTTACTCAGCAGCATGTGCTTCAGCGTTCTCAACAGCGCATGCGTGGGATCAACCATTTCCATTCGCAGCTACACTCGTATTGGATCTCACATGAGCATCTTTGGAGCCACGCGAAAGAGCTTCGGTGACGTGCCGATCTCTGTGCTGGATAGCACAAGTATCGGTTCTTCGCTTTCGATGCGCGCGTTGATGAGGCTAGGAAGTTCGTTGTCGGTCAAGAGTCTGATTTTGTTCAGTCACGACTTCTCACTCACGAGCAGCATGGCTTGCGCCAGTTCGCTCTCACTTAGAGCTTCCGCGCGTCTTGGGTCCTACGCGAGTGTCTTTGGCCGTGCTAGTCTCGGCAGCAGCCTTTCGTTACTCGGCAACCTGAACTTGGGCTCATCGCTGTCCTTGAGGGCTTACTGCAAGACGGGCAGCGGCTTGTCGATCAAATCGGGTGGAACGATTGCACGGATTGGAGGTGGCTTCTCAATGCTAGATTCGTTCACTTTGGGTTCCTCGTTGTCTGTGCGCTCTACTGGCATGTTGTCAGCCGGCGGCCGCGGCATGTCCATCTTCAACATGGTTGCCTTTGGTAGTGCGTTGTCATTGCGAACACAATCGCGTTTGGGATCTAGCCTTTCGGCTCTCGGCAAGATGCAGCGCGGCGGCTGGTCCAGCGTGCTCGACTGCATGAGTCTTGGATCGTCGCTTTCTGTGCGTGCCTACACGCGTATGGGTCACGATTTCTCCGCCTGTGGCTGTTTGAACGGCATTGGCAGTGTTGCGTCGCTCTCGCTCTTTGAGTTCTTCGAGGTGGGTTCCAGTTTATCCATCCGCAGCTTCACGAAGTTGGCGAGCAACTTGAGTATCTTCGACATGACATCTTTGGGTTCGGCTATGAGTTTGCGTAGCTTCCAGCGCATCGGATCTTCGCTATCCGTGGCTGCTGGTGGCAGCCGCATCTCTGGGGATGTGCGTGTGACCAACACTCTGTCAGTCGGAAGCTTCGCGCAGTCTGGTGGCTGCCTCTCAGTCTTCGCCAGTGCCTCAGTTGCTAGTTCCCTATCCGTCCGCTCCTTCTCGCGCTTCGCGGGTGCGGCGTCGGTCTTGGACTTCACTGAATGCGGATCGGGCTTGTCTCTGCGAGCAGCTGGCAGAATTGGCAGTTCGGTCTCGATTCTGGGCGAACACTCGCGCATCACGAACGCACTTTCTGTGCTCGATTTGACGCGTATTGGCTCCAGCTTGAGCGTGCGTTCGTGCACGAGCTTTGGGTCCCAAGTTTCGGTTTTGAACTACCTGAACTTGGGCAGCACTCTGTCTCTACGAACCTATTGCCGCACAGGCAGTGGTTGTTCGCTTACAGGCCTGTTCCGAACCGGCTCTGTCGCAGCCTTCTCGATCATTGGTGCGGTCGATGCGGCGAGCAGTTTGTCTTTGCGCTCCTTCGGAAGATTCGGTGCTGGAGGCATGTCCGTATTGAGCTACGCGTACTGTGGATCTAGCATCTCGCTCAGAGCCGTTTCCAGAATCTCGAGCAGCGTGTCGCTCTACTCCGGTGGACATGCTCGATGCGCATTTGGCGCTAGCGTCTTGAACCAAGTCATGCTCGGCAGTTCTCTGTCGCTGCGCGCCTTCAGCCGTATGGGCGACAACGTTTCCATGTTAAATGTCGCAACCTTGGGAAGTTCCTTGTCCGTGCGCTGCTACACGCGATTTGGCAGTGCTATTTCGATGCACGGCCAGTTCTCAACACACTATTCTGGAGCCGCCATTTCGATATTCGACGTTTTGCAAACATCTAGCAGTTTGTCGATCCGATCAGTTGCTCGACTAGGATCCCGATCCAGCGTATTTGACTTCTTCTCGATGGGCTCTACCATGTCGCTCAGATCAATCGCTCGTTGCGGCAGTGGAGTCTCAGTTGTCGATGCCATCACACTTGGAAGCTCGATGTCGTTGCGCCACCACTTCCGACAGGGTCGCCATTTGTCTGTGCTAGACTTTGTCGCCTTTGGCAGCAACTTGTCCTTGCGGCAGTACGTGAAGTGCGGGTCCACAGTCTCTGTCTTTGGCAGAACCATGATTGGCAGTATTGTGCAAGTATCGACCATGGGGTACGTGCATTTGGCCAGCAACTTGTCGTTGCGGTCCTACACCCGCTTGGCAGGTTCTATTTCCGTCCTCGACTTCGCGACTTGCAGCAGCAGCCTGTCGTTGCGCGCTAGCGCTCGCATTGGCAGTGGCTGCTCCGTTGTGGCGTGGACTCGATGCGGCAAGACCGTGAGCGTAGTGGACGCAGTATCTCTGGGTTCCTCAGTAAGCGTGCGACAGATGATTCGGTTTGGTCGCTACGGCTTCTCCGTTCTGGATCAGCTACGTCTGGGAAGCACATTATCGCTCCGCAACTTTTCACGTATGGGCAGCAACCTGTCTGCGATGGGACGATTTGACGTTGGCTCAGTATTCAAGATTTCGATTTTGGATTACACACACATGGCCAGCAGCTGCTCTCTGCGCGCGTTCACGCGTTTAGGATCTGCGGTCAGCGTTTTGGATGCCATCACAGCTAGCAGCGGATTGTCGCTGCGATCGTTCTCACGCCTGAGTAGCTCGATGAGCATCTTCTCAACGGGATGGAAGGATAACTGCCAGTTGAGGGGCGTAACCAGTCTCCTTGACGCCGTAGACATCGGCTCTTCGCTCTCCGTACGTTCCACAGGACGATTTGGAGATGCACTTTCTGTGTCGGACTTTGCTCTCTTCGGATCGTCTCTTTCGCTCCGATCCTTGGTCCGGGTAGGATCTTCGATGTCGCTCACTGGAGCCGCCGTTGGAATCAAGGGCTCTTGTTCCGTGCTCGGCTATTTGGCACTCGGATCCTCTCTGAGTGTGCGCTCAATGGTCGAGAACAGGAGCACACGTGGCGCTTCTGCCCTGGACTTCGCAAACTGCGGTAGCGCGCTCTCGATGCGCTCGTTCTGCCGCATCGGCAGCTCTTTGAGCATCAAGGGTGGCCTGATCTTCAACGGTGCCAAGAACTTCAGCGTCCAGAAAGCCGGTCGATTTCAAGGCGCAGTCTCAATCTGCGACTTCACTGCACTCGGAAGCACCTGCTCTCTGCGCAGCTTCGTGCGCTTGGGCAGCAGCTTCTCTGCTCTCGGATTGGGTATCTTTGGATCGTTCACGCGAATGTCGGTGCTCGCCTGCACCAACATGGCAAGCAGCATCTCACTGCGCAGTTTTAGTAGATTCGGAAACGACTGCACTGTGCTAGCGTTCGGAACTTTCGGTAGCAGCGTGTCTCTGCGGTCCTTCACGCGGGTGAGCAGTGCAGCATCTGTCCTGGATTTGCTTCACTTGGGATCCGTGCTTAGCGTCCGCAGCTTCTGCCGCGCTGGCAGCTCCTTATCGGTCTCATTGTGCTCGAACTTGCAAGAAACGCTCTCTGTAATCAATCAGGCGCATTTGGGTAGCAGCATTTCTCTCCGCGGACAGATTCTGCGACTAGGAGAGAAGGCCAGTGTCTTTGACTACCTGCACGTGGGCAGCAGTATTTCGCTCCGCCACTTCCTGCGCATCGGCTCTGGTTGCAGTGCTATGGGCCGTGTGGCGGTCGGAAGCGTGCTGCGCACCAGCGTAATCGACTTCATGCAACTTGGGAGTACCATTAGCGTCCGTTCGCACGTCCGATTCGGCAGTCGCATGAGCAGCATTGATGCTGTGATGATTGGTAGCAGTTGCAGCTTGCGACAATGCGCTCGGTTCGGAAGCACTGTGTCGATGTTCGGCGTCGCTCGAGGTGCGGCACCGTTGTCGGTGCTCGAACAGGTGAACGTCGGCAGCTCGCTTTCCATGCGCGCCTACGCGCGCTTGGGATCGGCTGTTTCCGTTTTGAACTTCTCCCATTTTGGTAGCAGTTTGTCGGTGCGCCACTACGTGCGTGTGGGCAGCGCTGCTTCACTCGTCACCACCATGCGCGTTGGCATGACAGCCTCTGTGCTTGACTCCACACACTTGGGCAGCAGCTTGAGCGTGCGCAGTTTGGCACGCGGCAGCAGGACTTCAGTTCTTGACTTCTTGCAGCTTGGATCGTCTCTGAGTGTCCGTTCTGTCTCCTCCATGGGCAGCGCGGTTTCCGTAGTAGACTTCTTCCACATCGGCAGCTCAGTCAGCGTCCGCGTCAGCGCTCGCTTCGGAAAGACGGCTAGCATCTACGACTGCCTCAACCTGGGAAGCTCCTTGAGCTTGCGGTCCTACTCGCGGTTGTCGTCTGGCGCTAGTGTCATGGGTCTGAACAAGATCGGCAGTGTGTACCTAGCGTCTGTCATGGACGCCACTCACCTGGGATCGTCTCTGTCGGTGCGTGGTGGCACACGATTCTCATCAACGCAGAGCGTGTTCGACGCGATCACACTTGCTAGTTCGGTCTCGTTGCGCACCTTTGCAAGATTGGGATCGAGCATTAGCATTGCCAGTGGGAGGTTGAGCAGCATGCAAGGCAAGCTGTCGATTATTGGGGAGCTCGCATGCGCCAGCTCGCTGTCTATGCGGTCCTTCGTGCGCAGTGGAAGCTTGCTTTCTGTCCTAGACAGTGTGCACCTCGGATCAACGTTGTCATTGCGCGCATTAACGCGTGTCGGCAGCTCACTGAGCGTCTATGGTCAAGATGTGAGAGTGGAATCGAGATTTTCGGTTCTGGACCTGTTACAACTAGGCTCGAGTCTTTCAGTGCGTGGAACAGGGCGCTGCGGCGTCAGTGCCAGCGTCTTCGACCAGTGCGCATTGGGCAGCACTCTCTCGCTTCGTAAGTTTGTACGCCTTGGGAGCTCTGCTAGCATTTTCGGGCTGACCAAGAACTGCGGAAGCTGCATTGCTTTGTCCGTGATCGATTTCGCGCACCTAGGATCTACAGTGTCTATCCGCTCCACAGCCAGGTTCCAGAGTGAAGGAACATCCGCTCTGGACTTCGTAGTCTTGGCCAGTGCCCTGTCGATCCGATCATACGCACGTTGCGGTTCTAGCATTTCCGTGATGGGCTTGACGAAAGTAGGTGGTTCTTGTCATCAGACGAGTATCATGAACTTCCTCCATCTCGGAAGTTCTCTCTCCGTACGCGCGCATTCGCGTGTCAGCTCCACGATTTCGGTGCTGAACATGGTGGCTTTTGCCTCGACATGCAGTGTTAGGTGCTTCGCGCGTACTGGCAGCAGCGTCTCGATTTTAGGCAGTGCGCGTGTTGGTCAAGCCACGTCGATCCTGAATTGGACCAATCTGGCTAGCAGTTGCAGCGTCCGCTCCTTCACTCGCTTGGGAGCTAGTGTCAGCATGGTGAACTTTGCCCATCTCGGCAGCAACTTGTCAGCACGATGCTTCGTTAGAGTCGGTTCTAGTTTCAGCGTGCGCGGACAGGACTTGCGCGCACGATCCATGGTCTCAATCCTGGACAACATCGTGATCGGCAGCTCTCTGAGCTTGCGTTCTCAAGCACGACTGGGCGAACGCCTGAGTGTGCTCAGCTACTTGCATATGGGCAGTGCGTTGTCGATTCGGTGTCTGGCACGATGCGGCTCGTCGCTTTCGGCTCTTGGTTTGACTGCATCTGGTTCGGTGTTGAGGATGTCTGTGGTCGACGTTCTGAAACTCGGCAGCTCCTTCTCTTTGCGTTCCTACGGAAAGATGGCTTCGCAGCTGAGCGTCCTAGACTGCGCACATCTCGGTTCCACCATGTCACTACGAACACACGCCAAGATGGGCTCGCGCGCTTCCATCTTCGACGCATTTGCGTTGGGTAGCACGATTAGTGTGCGTAATTTCGTGCGCATAGGATCGTCGCTCTCTGCACACGGTCTCTCGCGTTGTGGGTCAGTGCTGCTGCAGAGCGTCTACGACGCAACCAAGATGGGCTCTAGTCTGTCTGTCCGCACGCGTGGTCGCTATGGCAGTTCCATGAGCCTCTTCGACATGCTCGATATCGGTTCCTCGCTGAGCTTGCGCAGCTGCGTGCGCGCAGGCTCCGCCATGTCCGCGGTTGGCGTTGCGGTGTTTGGGAGCTTACTGAGAACTTCAGTGATCGACTACTTGCACGTCGGAAGCTCGGTCTCTGTGCGGAACATGGTTCGCTTCCGCTTTTCTGCAAGCGTCCTGGATATGATAGGATTGGGCAGTTCCTTGTCTTTGCGCAGCGTCTGCAAGATCGGCTCTTCGTGCAGTGTCTTGCGCGGTCATGGACGATTGGGTGACACGGCGTCCGTTTTGGACTTCCTGACACTCGGATCTTCGGTTTCGTTGCGACACTACGGTCTGATGGGCAGCTGCATGTCCTTGGTTGACTTCCTCACAATAGGAAGTTCCCTCTCCGTGCGATCCACGGGTCGCTTTGGAAAAGCGCTTTCGATCTTGGACGCTGCGGCCTTCGGTTCTTCGCTCTCGTTGAGGCGGTTTGCGCGTATCTCATCTAGCGTTTCGGTCATGGGAACCTTGGATATCCACGGAAGGAAAACATCAATCTTGGATTGCATCAACATCGGATCAAGTCTCAGCGTTCGCAGCATGATGACTTTGGGCAGCTCACTTTCAGCGTTGTCCTTCGTGTCGCTCGGAAGCACTCTGAGCTGCCGCAGCAGCATGCGCACTGGCGAGCAGCTCTCGGTGCTCAACTTTGTGCACTTGGGCAGCGCAGTGTCTTTGCGCGCAGCCTGTAGGCTGGGTTCAGGTCTATCAGTAGGTGGCGCCCAGAACAAATTGGGCAGCTTCATCAGCATCATAGACCAACTCCACTTGGGAAGTTCTGTGTCTCTGAGACGTCGTGTGCACGTCAGCACCATGCTGTCGGTTCTAGACAGTGTGCAGTTTGGATCTGCAGTGTCGATCCGCAGCTTCGCACGCCTAGGTAGCCGCATGAGCATGCAAGACTTCACCTACGTCGGATCCTCCTTGAGTATGCGTTCCGTTCTACGCATTGGTAGCGCTTTGTCTGCACACGGACTCGTCATTTGCGGCTCCCTGCACCAACTGTCGATGCTTGGCGCCACCGAACTCGGGTCTTCGATGTCGTTGCGCAGCTTCGCTCGTTGCGGCAGCAAGCTTTCTGTCCTCGACTACCTGCACATCGGCACCAACTTGAGTGTGCGTGCTTATGCACGCATCGGCAGCTGCCTCTCCGTCTACACAGGTGTCCAGAACGCGAAGCTCGCAAGCGGACTTTCGGTATTGACTTCCGTGAACTTGGGATCAGCACTTAGTGTTCGATCAGCAGGTATGTTCGGCAGCCGAGCTAGCGTCTTCGACATGTGCCAACTTGGCTCAGCCTTGTCACTGCGAACCGCCTGTCGCGCCGGGTCAGGTTTCTCCGTGACTGGAATGGTGCATATGGTCGGCAGCTGCGCGTCGATGTCGGTTCTCAGGTTCTCACAACTCGGCAGTAGTCTCTCAGTACGCGGCTTCGCAAAACTCGAATGCCGTACGAGCTTGTTTGACGCAGTGAATCTCGGTTCCGCTTTGTCCCTCCGTGCAGCAGCGCGTTTCGGATCGCGTTTCAGCGTCGTCGATACGGTCAGATGCGGTGCTGGCCAGTCTGTGATGTGCCTGGCAACGGTGGGAAGCAGCTTGTCGTTGCGGTCGTTTATGCGAGCGGGTCTTGACTTGTCGATCTACGACGCAACCAACATGGGATCTGCATTGAGTCTGCGTACCTTTCAACGATTCGGCAGTGCTCTATCTGTGCAAGGCGGCGTCGGCACGTGCGGTGTGAAGCTGTCGGTCCTTGATCGCGTCGACTTGGGCTCCAGTCTCTCTGTTCGCAGCAAGGGTCTTGGCCACGCAAAGCACAGTGTCCTCGAGTACTTGCAGCTTGGATCCTCCTTGTCGGTTAGGGGCTTTGTACGTCTCGGTTCTGGCCTATCGATTCACGGCCAGATGAACGTGCTTGGATCGGTGCTGAAATTGTCTTGCATTGACTTCATGCAGCTTGGATCCAGTATGAGTGTGCGAGGACCTCTGCGCCCAGGCAGAAACCTTAGCGTCTTGGACTTCGCACATTGCGGAAGCTCCCTTTCGGTAAGGTCTACCCTACGCCTAGGCAGCGCCATGTCAGTGGTGAACTTCTCGCACTGCGGCTCCAGTCTCTCGATGCGCTCGTTCGTGCGCTTCGGAAGCCACCTGAGCGTGCTCGAGTGTTTGAACTTTGGCAGCGTCTGCTCACTGCGAAATCTAGTTCGTTTGGGCTCCGGCTTCAGTGTGTGCGCTTCAGCATTTCTCAGCAGCTCAATCAGCGTTCTGGACAGTATCTGCGCAGGAAGCTCTTTGAGCGTACGCAGTGTGATGCGATGCGGATCTGCGATTAGCGTTCTAGACTTCGCGCACATCTCCTCGTCCACGTCAGTGCGCCGATTCGTGCGTGTAGGATCCGCCTTCTCGGTCTTCCACGCATCGCGGTTTGGAAGCGCAGTTTCCATGTTGGACAGCGTCTGCATTGGCAGCACGTTGTCTCTACGCGTCTTCGGCCGCTTTGGATCGTGCATGTCCGCTTTGGACTCCACGTCGCTCGGCAGTTCTTTGTCCCTGCGCGCACTGGCACGCGGCGGAAGTCAGTTGAGCTGTCTGAACTTCCTGTCTCTAGGCAGCGCCATGAGCGTCCGGTCACACTTGCGCTTCGGGAGTGCGATGTCGGTCCTGAATTTCGCAGAAATGGGCAGCTCACTTTCGGTGCGCCAGTTTACGCGTCTCGGAAGCACTCTGAGTGTTGCCGGTGTATGCATGCTCGGAAGTGCACAGCAGCTTTCTGTGATGCAACAAGTGGAGCTAGGAAGTACCCTCAGCGTTCGGTCCTTTATTCGTTCGAGTAGGAGCATCAGCGTGCTGGACTACGTCACGGTTGCCAGTGCCTTGTCTCTGCGGGGTTCGATCCGCGTCGGCTCGGGCTGCAGCATCTACGGAACGTTGCGCTTCAGCAGCAGCTTGTCCCTCATGGACGCGCAACTGTTGGGTAGCAGCTGTAGCTGCCGGCAGATGATGCGCATCGGCAGCAGCCTTTCTGTGATGGGGAGGACGAATATCAGCGGAAACCAATGCATGAACAGCGTTTTAGATCGTGTCACACTGGGAAGCTCGATGTCATTGCGATGTTGCAGCCGCTTTGGCAGCCGCGCCTCCGTCTTCAACATGCTGGCGCTCGCGAGCTCGCTCTCTGTGCGCACGTCCACGCGCTTCGGCCACCGTGCATCCACCTTCGACATGCTGGCTATGGGCTCTACGTTGTCTCTGCGGTCCTTCGGCCGTTGCGGCAGCTCGCTGTCCGCGATGTCAGTCACAAGGTTCGGCTCCGTGTATCGTTGCTCTTTAGTAGAGCACATCACTTTGGGCAGCTCGTTGTCGGTCCGCGGTCGCGTGCGATCGCACAGTCACGCTTCCGTACTGACGTTCATCGACCTGGGCAGCAGCCTCAGTCTACGTGGCTTCATGCAGATCGGCTCTGCCTTGTCGATCTTCTCTCCAGGAACAGATCTACGTTCAAAGGTCTCTGTCCTCGACTGCCTCTACATCGGCAGCTCGCTTTCGGTGAGAGGTTACGTGCGCATGGGGAGCGCCCTCTCCATGCTCGAGTTCGGACACCTCGGCAGCTCGTTCTCGGTGCGCTCCTTTGTCCGACTAGGCAGCTCCATGAGCGCACACGGCCTCATAAGCAACACCGGCAGCTGCATTCGACTCTCCGTCATTGATCAGTTGCACTGCGGTTCTAGCCTAAGCTTGCGTGGAGTGGCCAGCCGCTTCGGCAAGTCGCTTTCCGTTTTGTCCTTCGTGCAGCTGGGCAGCTCTTACTCGTTACGCGCGTTTACCCGTATCGGCTCTGCATGCAGTGTGATCGGCTTGGAGTCTATGGGCAGCTGCAAATCCCTGTCCGTGATCGGCTGGGTGCATCTTGGATCTACGCTTTCCTTGCGCAGCTTCGGACGCGCCTCTAGCACGTTGTCTGCACTCGACAGCGTCACTTTGGGGTCCAGCTTGTCCGTCCGTGGGTGCGTCCGCAGTCTCGGAACCTACGCGACCTCGGTTCTCGGCTTCGCAGCGTGCGGCAGCTCGCTCTCGGTGCGCAGCTACATGCGCATTGGCTCTCGCGCGTCTGTTTTAGATCACCTGGCGCTAGCTAGCTCTGTGTCGTTGCGCAACTATTGCCGCGTCGGCTCCACCATGTCGGTCATTGGCGACGGTTACTGTGGCGGACGATTCAGCATCCTGCAGTACTCTAACATGGGTAGCAGTTTGTCGATTCGCAGCACGGTGCCGTTCGGAAAGACGCTCTCGTTGGTGGAGATGATCGACGTTGGCTCTAGCTTGAGTATCCGCAGTGCTTGCCGTACCGGTAGCGGCTACAGTCTCTGTGGAGTCCTCAAGATGGGCAGCTGCCATTTGGCATCTGTGATCAACTTCGTGTCTGTGGGCAGTTCGTGCTCGCTGCGCAGCTTCGTGCGGTGCGGCGCCAAGCTTTCGTCCCTGGACATGCTAGCCATGGGAAGTGCGTTCTCGCTCCGCGGTCGCGCCAAGATGGGCAGCACTTTGTCTGTTTACGGCGAGGTACGCCTGGGCAGCATGATGTCCTTGATGAAGGGTGCTACCATCGGCAGTTCCTTGTCTCTCCGATCCATGACGCGCTTGGGCTCGCAATTGTCTGTTCTGGACGCGATTTCCCTGGGAAGTTCCTTGTCAACGCGAATGCTGGGTAGCTTGAGCCACTCAACGTCGGTCTTCGACTTCATGGCTCTGGGATCGGCGGTGAGTATTCGCAGCATGGTCCGCTTCGGAAGCTCGATGTCCGTAATTGACAAAACGCGCTCCTTCGGAAACTGCTTCGCAGCATCTGTTGTACAAGCAGTACACATGGCCTCTAGCTTGAGTGTGCGCATGTTCGCACGCCTTGGCAACAAGCTTTCGACGTTTGACTGTCTTGCAATGGGCTCTTGCATGTCCGTTCGGAGCTACTCGAGAGTTGGTAGTGTTTGCTCCGTTGCCGCAAGAGCAACCTTGTCGCAGGACTGCTCTATGCTGAGCTTTGCGACTTTGGGCAGCAGTTTGAGCATGCGGTCCTACCTCCGATTTGGGTCTGCCGCAACCGTGATCGACTATTGTCAGATGGGCAGCGCGCTCTCTTGCCGCAGCTTCGTTCGTCTCGGCAGCTGCATGTCCATCTCCAAATTGATGCGACTCGCAGATGCCAAGGTCTCCTTGCTCAACTGTGTGACGTTCGGCAGTTCCTTGAGTGTCCGTAGTTTGATCCGCTTGGACGGCGAAGCTTCGATCATCAACATGGCGACCTTCGGTAGCAGCTTGTCTCTGCGCAGCTTCTCGCGTATGTCGGCCAGCGCCTCTGTTTTGGACTTCCTGCACGTTGGCAGCAGCTTGTCTGTGCGTTCTACAAAGCGCATGGGCGATGCAATGTCAGTTCTCAACTTCTCGCTTGCGGGCTCCAGTTTCTCGTTGCGAAGCTTCGGACGAACCGGCAGTGCTCTTTCGGTCTTGGGTCTAGTCAAAGCCGGCTCGTGTGGCAACTTCTCTGTGATCGCATTCACGCAGCTTGGCAGCAGTCTTTCTGTCCGTTCCCTGTCGCGCGCCGGCAGTTGCTTGTCGTTGCTCGACTACGTCGCCCTCGGCAGCAGCATCTCCTTGCGTGGCGGAATCACAGCTCGCACTGCGCTGTCCGTCTTTGGTGAGTGCGCACGCTTCGGCGCGCGTCTCTCCGTCCTAGAACAGGTAGAGTTAGGCAGCTCTCTTTCTGTACGTCGTTTCGGACGCGTTGGAATGACAGCTTCCGCTTTAGACTTTACCAACCTCGGCAGCTCGATCAGTGTCCGCTGCTACGTGCGTCTCGGCTCCTCCTTCTCGGTTCTCACCGAGTTGCGAAAGGGTGGCGCAATGTCCGTTGTGGATGCGACGTCTCTCGGCAGCTCGCTGTCGGTGCGCAGCATCGTGCGGATGGGATCGGACGTCAGCATACTTTCCTTCAGCGGCATGGGCAGTTCGGTCAGCTTGCGCGCTTTCATGCGCTTAGGATCTAGCGTTTCTGTTAACGGTCTTATGGCGGTCGGCAGCTGCTTGCGTTTGTCGGTGATCGATTGCTTGTCCCTAGGAAGCAACTTCAGCGTGCGTTCGTTTACGCGCTTCGGAAGTGCAGTCAGCGTTCTGAACTTCGTTTCGATTGGCACTAGTCTTTCGTTACGCAGTTGCGTGCGTCTGGGCAGCGCCTTCAGCGTGAAAGGAGACGTGCGTTGCAGTCAGAGTTGCAGCATTTTAGACTTCGTGGGCATTGGTAGTACTCTGTCCATCCGCTCTCTCGCTCGTTTCGGCTCCGCGGTGAGCGTTGTGGACTTCGTGAAAATCGGCAGCAGCGTCAGCATGCGCAGCTACATGCGCTTCGGCTCTACCTGCTCTGTTCTCGGAGCTGGCACTCTGCAGCACCGTGTGTCCGTTCTCGATTGCATGAACTTAGGAAGCAGTTTGAGTATGCGGTCCCACGCTCGGTTCGGTGGAGACTTGAGTTTGCTCAATTTCTCGAACTTCGGGTCCTCGCTTTCTCTACGCTCCTTCGCCAGGATCGGCAGCAGCTGCAGTGCTATTGGTGCTGCGGTCTTCGGATCTGTTCAGAAGGTCTCTGTCTTGCACTACGCGTCTTGCGGTAGCAGTCTTTCAGTCCGTTCAACCTTCCAGATCAGCGGAAAGTTGTCTGTGCTGGACTTCATGACCCTCGGGTCGTCGCTCAGTGCCCGTACCTACATGCGTGTCGGCTCTTCAGTGAGCATTGTCTCGCACATGAACGTAGCTGGCGCGGACATGAATTCTTTGCTGAGTTACAGCAACATCGGTAGCAGTCTGTCTACGCGCTCTATCGCCAGGGTCGGATCCAGCATGTCCGTTCTCTCCTTCGTCCATCTAGGCTCGACGCTTTCTATGCGCAAGTTCTTGCGCGTTGGTTCCGGTGTCAGCCTGATGGGTCTTGGCGCGATCGGCTCTGTGAGCAAGATGTCCGTGATTGCCTTCACGGAATTGGCCAGTTCGATGTCCTTGCGGTCCTATAGCAGACACGGCGCCGCAATCTCGGTCATGGACGCTGTCGGCATGGGCTCATCTCTCTCTCTCCGAAACTTTGCGCGTCTGTCTAGCAGCCTTTCAGTCGTGACCAACGGTCGATTGGCAGAGGGAGTCAGTGTTTTGGACTTCTTGCGGTTCGGATCGTCATTGTCGATGCGGTCGTTGGGTCGTACGGGATCTATGGCTTCGATTCTGCAGTTCATGCATGTTGGTTCGTCCTTCAGCTTACGCTCATTGGTAAGAATAGGATCTTCGGTAAGCGTCCGCGGCCTCTCAAGCGTCGGATCTACCTTTGCTATGTCGGCGTTCGAAGCAGTATCTGTTGGTAGCAGTCTCAGCGTACGATCGCACGCTAGAATTGGCAGTGGTCTTACTTTGCTGGACTTCGCACACTTCGGCAGCAGCATCAGCATGCGCGGCGCTTGTAGGACCGGTTCGGGCCTATCGCTCTACAGCAAGACCAAGGTTCTAGGAAGCTCGAGTATCCTTGCTGCGACGACGCTTGGATCGAGTATTTCCATCCGCAGCTTCTCGCGGTTGGGCAGTGCAGTGAGCATGATCAGCTTCGTGTCGCTTTCCAGCTCTGTCTCATTGCGCAACTTTGCCAGACTAGGAAGTGGTCTCTCCATCTACGGTGATCAGCAAGTACGGTTAGGTACCCGCTGTTCCGTGTTGGACTTCTGCTCCTTAGCCAGCAGTTGCAGCGTTCGCAGCAACCTGCAGGTGATGCGGTTGTCTGTTCTCGATAACTGCAGCATCGGAAGCAGTTTGTCGGTCCGCAGGTTCGGACGCTTCGGCAAGGCCTTGAGTGCGGTAGACGCCACCAGTTTCGGATCTTCGCTCTCCATGCGCAGCTTTGCTCGGTGCGGCAAGAGTCTTTCTGCGCTGAACTTCGCGCAGCTTGGCTCTGTTCTGTCTGTCCGAGCACATGCTCGATTGGGATCTTCGCTCTCTGTGTCTGGTAGCGCCATTGTCGGTTCCATGCTCCAGATGAGCGTCATTTGCATGACGGAATTGGGCAGCACGTTTAGCGTCCGCAGCAGCGTGAAGATGGGAAAGAACTTCTCTCTGCTCAGCTTTGGCGCACTCGGATCAGCCTTCAGCCTGCGCAGCTTCGGTCGCTTCGGCTCCGCAGTCAGCGTCTTGGACTTCGTCAACGTCGGCTCTTCCTTGAGTGTCCGCGCATTGACACGCTGTGGCTCCGCCATCTCGGTCTCCACAGGTCGACTGTATGGTGACGCAACACGCCTTTCCGTCGATAGCTTCGTGCAGTTCGGGTCTGAGTCGCGTGCCAGCATGTACGATTTCGTGTCCATGGGAAGCTCTTTGAGTGTCCGCGGTTTCGGACGCATGGGAAGCAGCCTTAGCATGTTGCAGTTTGTCGGCATGGGTAGCAGCTTGTCCTTGCGCAGATTCGTGCAGTTGGGTTCCGCTCACAGCATCTTCGGACGCGAAGGAGTGGTGAAGGACAAGACCTCGATGTTGGATTTCGTCACTTTGGGCAGCAACTTGTCGGTGCGCGCCTTCACGCGTACGGGAAGGCCGGTCTCGATCCTAGACATGATCAATTGCGGCAGCGACCTGAGTTTGCGCGGGTTTAATCGGTTAGCATCTAGCTTGTCGATCACTGGCGCTGTTGCGGCAGGAGCGGTTGGCACACGAGGCTTTTCGCTCCTAGATGCAGCATCGCTTGGCAGTTCCCTGTCGCTGCGCTCCTACGGCCAGGTCGGAAACAGGATGTCCATTCTGAACTTCGTGGCTCTGGGCAGCAGCTTCAGCGTACGTGGTCAGCGTAGCTTGGTCCGGGGATCGATGTCGACGTTCGACTTCTTCCGGTGCAGCTCGAGTCTCTCTCTCAGACAGTTCCAGCGCTCGGGTAGCAGCTTTAGCGTCGTTTTGCTTTGCGTCAAGGGATCCGTGTACAACATGAGCATGATCTCGCATATCGAGTTGGGCAGCAGTTTGAGCGTGCGGTCCTTCTCGCGCTACGGCAAGAACCTGTCGATGATGGAGGAACAGATTCTGGGGTCCACACTGTCGTTGCGAAACTTCTGCCGCATCGGCAGCTCTTGCAGTGTGATGACAGATTTCAAGTCGTCCGTGAGAGCGAGTGTTTTGGATCACGTTTCCTTTGGCTCCAGTTTGTCCGTGCGTAATCGCGTCACGGTTGGCGTGAAGGGCGGTTCGCTGTCGCTCCTGAACATGGCGAGCTTCGGTTCCTCGCTCAGCGTAAGGTGCTTCGCCAGATTGAGCAGTGGCTTCTCGGTTGAGGGTGTTTCAAGGGTTGGCAGCTTCTACGCATTGTCGGTGCTCCAGTTCAAGACCTATGGCAGCTCGATTTCGTTACGATCCTTCATGCGACTCGCGAGTAACATGTCGGTGCTGAACTACCTGCAGTTGGGCAGTTCTATTTCGTTGCGCAACTTCTGCCGCTTGTCCTCCGGTCTCTCCGTCGCAGGACGGGCGCACGGCGGAAGCAGGCTCTCCTTGATCGGCGTCACTGGTATGGGGAGCAATTTGTCCTTGCGCGCCACCACGCGCTTCGGCAGTATGCTCTCCGTGTTGGACGCCATTGAGATTGGCTCGGCAGTCAGCGTGCGAAACATGGTCCGACTCGGCAGCAGCATTTCGTGCAACGGCCACACCTACGTCGACAAGATGAGCCATCACCTGTCGTTGATCCAGTTCGTGCGTCTCGGCAGCACCTTGTCGCTGCGATCTACGGCGCGACTGGGTAGCGCTCTATCCGTGCTGAACATGGCAAATTGCGGTTCCAGTTTCTCATTGCGCAGCTTCGCACGTATCTCCTCCGGCACGTCGGTTCTGGGTCGTCTCTCTGGCGGTCTGTACCTGAGTGTGATCGGCCAGTTACACTGCGGCAGCTCCTTGAGTGTGCGTAGTGCCACGCGATTCAGCACTAGAGCGTCGGT
Organism: Amoebophrya sp. A25; assembly: GCA_905178165.1. Lineage (NCBI taxonomy): Eukaryota > Dinophyceae > Syndiniales > Amoebophryaceae > Amoebophrya > Amoebophrya sp. A25. The sequence goes on from CAJINU010000068.1 coordinate 250,351, forward strand.
TTTGGAATTCCTTGAACTCGGCAGTTCGCTTTCGTTGCGCAGCTGTTGCCGATGCGCTTCTGCACTGTCCGTTCTCGGCAAGGTGCAAATCGGAGCTGGCGGAACGGTCGGCAAATCTAGTTTGAGCGTAATCGAGCAGTCGCATTTGGGCTCAGCGCTCTCTTTGCGAGCTACAGTCCGTCTGAGTGGTCGTGTGTGCTCAGTGTTGGACTTTGTGCATGTGGGCAGCAACGTCAGCATGCGACAGTGCGTGAACATTGGCGGGTCTTTGTCGATCTTAACCTTCGTGCAGATGGCGAGTGGGTTGTCTCTGAGAAGCGCAGCGCGTTTCGGCAGCGCTCTGTCGGTGCTGCACTTTGCAACGATGGGCTCTTCGTGCTCAATCCGCAACTTTTGCCGAATGCAGTCGGGCATCAGCTGCTTGGGCATGGCTGGAATCGGCTCAATGCTGCGCTTGTCGGTCATGCACACCGCTGGCATGAGCAGTTCTTTGAGTTTGCGCAGCTACGTGCGTATGGGCAGGTCTTTGACCGTCCTGGATGCGGCACACTTGGGTAGTACTTTGTCTTTGCGAAACTATAGTCGAATGGGCGCTCACATGTCGGTCATTGATCACTGCGGTCTCGGCAGCGCATTGAGCGTTCGCGCTCACTGCCGCGCTGGCAGCCGATTGTCCGTGCTCGACTTCGTTGCGATCGGTCAGACTTGCAGTGTCCGCAACTACTGCCGAGGAGGCGATGCGCTGTCTCTCGTGAATTCGCTAGCCGTTGGCTCGTCGTTCAGTGTGCGATCCTTCACGCGCATGGGCAGCCGCGTGAGCGCTGTTGACTTCTTACACGTCGGCAGCTGTCTCAGTTTGCGACAATTCGGGCGCTGCAGCAGCAGTGTGTCGGTCGCGGGTTCCCGCTGCCTTGGCGAGAACGCTCTCAGCGTCCTCAGCTTCTTGCACTTAGGTGGAGAGTTGTCTGCTCGTAGCCACGCTCGTCTAAGTTCAAGATGCAGTGTCCTGGACTTCTTGAGCCTCGCTTCCAGTTGTTCTTTGCGCAATGTCGCAAGATGCAGTTCCTCCGTGTCCGTGATGACCAACACGCAGATTGGCGCTGCTATGAGCGTCATCTCCTGCGTTGACATGTCGAGTTCGCTTTCTGTCAGAGGAGCTGTCCGTATTGCCACGCGCGCAAGTGTGCTCGACTGTCTGAACATTGGCAGTTCGCTCTCCGTGCGCTCTACAGTGCGCAGTAGCATGACGGCGTCATTGCTTGGATGCCTGCATCTCGGCAGTTCCCTGAGTGTTCGTGCAATCTCAGCGCGATTAAGCAGCAAAGCTTCTGTTTTGAACTTCGTGTTTGCTGGCAGCAGCATGTCGATGCGCAACTGGGTCCGCATTGGCTCAGCAGCCAGTGTCTGCGGCCTCTGCGCGTTCGGCTCAGTCAGCAAGATCTCGGTGATCAACTCGGCAAATCTAGGCTCTTCGCTGTCTCTTCGCGGCATTGTACGCAAGGGTGACAGGATGAGCGTTTTGGATACGCTGTCCTTAGGTTCGAGCCTCTCAGTTAGAGGTGTGGTGCGCAGCACACGCGCTGCGTCTCTGCTCACCTTTGCGAGTCTCGGCAGCTCGCTTTCTGTCCGCAATTTCGTACGGGTCGATCAAGGCATGTCGATTCTCGATTGCCTGCACCTAGGCTCCACCTTCTCGGTGCGCAGTCGCTGTGCCACGGGTTGTAAACTCTCCATGCTCGACTTCAGTCACATCGCAGGCGATGTCAGCGTCAGGTCTGGCGCACGCTTCGGCAAGTCCTTGTCCGTGCTCAACTTCGTCAACCTCTCTTCCAGCATCAGCTTGCGTTCGTTCGCGCGTTGCGGCTCATCATTGTCTCTGCATGGCTTGTTGTACAACTTGGGTTCCATCAGCAAGATGAGCGTTCTTGCAGTGGGCGAATGCGGCAGCAGCATCTCCATCCGATCGTTCGCGCGCTTCGGCAGCAACCTGAGTATTCTGGATCACGTGGCTTTTGCCAGTAGTTGCAGTCTCCGACAATTCGCTCGTCTAGGCTCCGCCTTGAGCGTGGCCTCTGGCTTCAGACTCTCGGAAACGTTGTCCGTTGCGGATGCCGTGCACTTCGGTAGCACTCTGTCGACGCGCAGCTTCATGCGGTTTGGCCAAAAGGCGAATTTGAGCGCCTTCTCGTTCTTTGAGCTAGGCTCCTCGATAAGCGTCAGATCTGCGATGCGCCTGGGCAGTTCCATGTCTGTCGCAACGACCTGGCTCCGAGGTGGATCAAGGTGCAGCGTTATTGACCAGATGCATCTCGGAAGCTCGTTCTCAGTACGGGCATTCTCAAGATGCGGCATCAACATTTCCATTCTGGAATTTGTCTCATTAGCGAGCTCGGTCTCTGCACGCAGCTTTGCGCGCCTCGGCAGTGCTTTGTCGGTCCTAGACTTTGCGCATCTCGGCGAGAAGTTGTCAGTGCGCAGCTTAGGACGGTTTGGCAGCAACTTGAGTGTGGCTGACTTCGTGATGATGAGCAGTTCCTGCTCTCTGAGAGCTTTCGCACGTTGCAGCAGTTCGATGTCCGTCTTTGGGAAAGTCTGCTTAGGAAGCGTGCACCGATTGTCCGTCATCCAAGCCATAGGATTGAGTAGTTCCTTATCCATACGCGGTCAAGTGCGAGTCGGTCGTCACTGCAGCGTCCTCGATATGGTGAGCATGGGCAGCGCTTGCAGCATGCGAAGCTTCGCGCAGTTCGGCACCAGGGTGTCAATACTCGACTACCTGCACGTTGGCAGCACGCTTTCGGTGCGTAATGGCATCCACCATGGATTCCAGAGACGCGCTTCGGTGCTAAACTTCGTCGGCCTTGGATCTTCGCTCTCAGTCCGGCAACAATCCAGAATCAGCAACTCCTGTTCCATCTTGGACCTCCTCAACATCGGCAGTTCCTTGTCTGTGCGGTGTGGCACTAGCGTGCAAGCCCGCATGCGATCTACCATGTCGATTGTCGACTTCCTCCACGTTGGTAGTACCTTGAGTCTCCGATCCTTGATCCGCATCGGCTCCTCGGTGTCCCTTCACGGTCTAGTCAACTCCGATTCCGCCAAATGCTTGCGACTCTCACTCATCGACCAAGTGGCCTGTGGCAGTACGTTGTCGGTCCGTAGCCACATGCGCTTCGGAAGTGCGCTCTCCGTGTTGGACTTCTCGAATTGCGGATCGTCGGTGTCAATGCGTAGCTTTGGCCGCGTCGGCAGCTCGCTGTCGCTAGTAGGAAATGCGAGGATCGGAAGTGCGGCGTCTGTCAATGGCAAGGCGTATGCTGGAAGCAGTTGCAGCGTACTCTTTCTACTACTTACTTGATTGTTCAAAATAGAAGATAGTTCTTGCACTAGCTGCAGCTGCAATTATAGCTGTCAATATATGTTGTTTGTTGTAAGTACCTTCACCTTAATTTTCCGGAAAGGATTAAACATTCCCAACCACCATCAGGTCTGCTCCTTCTCTCGGTTTGGCAGCGGCCTTTCTGTGATTGATGCAGTGCGTTTGGGCTCTAGCTTGTCTCTCCGAAACTTCGTGCGACTGGGGTCTGCCTTTAGCATATCTAAGACCACGCAAATCGGCAAGATTGTGTTTGTGCCTGCAGTGTCCATTATGGACTACACGACCCTCGGATCGTCGATCTCAGTACGTGGAACTAGCAGATTCGGAAGCAGACTTTCGGTAGATTTTTTGAAGCTTGTCGTAGTTATAAATACTTAGCCACAGTTAGTCGAGGATTCCAGTACTTGTACTACATGGGTATTGATTGATCTACTCGACGTACTGAAGTACTCTGATTTGATGAATCTTCTGGAGCAAGCTGATGTGCCTTTTTTCAATCCTTTAACACACACGCACCCATCCATCCTTCCACACCTTTCTCCACAGGTCCTCGATTGCTTGCAAATCGGCAACGCTCTATCTTTGCGGTCCACTATGCAAACCAGCGATAATTTGTCGGTTCTCAGCTTTGCCAAGATGGGATCGAGTCTCTCCGTTCGCAGCTTCACTAAGATGGGCAGCGCTATCTCGGTATTCTCATGTTTCATATGATTGACCAACATGCTTTTTCATTTTGGTTCTTGTACTAGTACGTGCATGCGAAGATTGTCAATTTATTATAAATATATAACACAAAAAACCAAAACCAATACCGATTTCAGCATAAGCACTGTTGAGGCAAAATAGTTGTTCTTTCCTCACCTCACCATTCTCCACCTTACAGGCACTAAATTTCGTGGCTATGGGTTCCTGCTTTAGTCTGCGAGCATTCTCAAGGCTGGGAAGTAGCTGCTCCGTCTTCGCCAAAACGAGATTAGGAAGCATCTGCGCTTTGTCGGTCGTCAATGTGGCACATTGTGGTACTTTATACATTTATAAATAGAGTCGCAGCTGTAATATGCTTTTGAGTGTTCTTGAGCTTCTGCATTATAATTTTGGTGCTATAAGCATAATGGTAAAAGGTGACATCTTCATGAACTTCTCTAGAACTTCACTCCTTTTTCTCAATCCAACACAACCACCACTGCATCCACTAACACCACTAAACCTCAGCCTCATCATTGTCGGTGCGATCGTTCGGTCGCTGTGGTCGATTTATGTCGGTCTCCGATGCAGTGACGTACGGTTCCGCACTCTCAGTGCGCCGATTGATTCGTGCGGGTGCCAGGATGTCGATCCTAGATGCTGTGAGCCTCGGAAGCTCATTGTCAGTCCGCATGCGATCGCAAGTTGGCCGACACCTGTCAGTCCTGGATTTCTTGAACATAGGTATAATTCACTACAATTTGATTATAAGGCTACCGTATTATAGTTCGAAACTCGAAAGAGTATCTTCGAAACAAAGCTTTCATTCTGCATCGCCTTCTCCTTTCTCATAAGCAGAAGCCTTAGCCATGAGGCACGGAAGAAAAGGACCGACTCTCCAATCACCTTAAATTTCAGGTTCTTCGATCTCCGTTCGTGGACACGGACGATGCAGTAGTCGCACGTCAGTCCTAGACTTCGTCACTATCGGACAGGGACTCTCCGTGCGAGAATGCCGTACTACACGATTATTAGATTGATGTAAGTTGTATTTGATGGTTTCGCTTTCGGTTTGTCTCTAACGCTAAGTATAGCTTTAGATCGATCTGGTTATGAAAAATGGAAAAGGCATTGTTACTCACCTCCAGCCAGCTTTCCAGCAACGACGCTAATCAAGTATCACCACACAGCACTAACAAGTAGTATGACAGCACCTCCAACCAACTCCTTCTACACAACAACTGGTCTGAGTACAAGTAAAAGGACACGAGGAGATCTTTTGTTTAACATTCATTACAGTCCGATGTGGAAGCAGTTTGTCATTAGTGGAGACGATGGCCCTGGGATCCGCGCTGTCGATCAGATCCTTCATGCGCTTGGGCTCAAGCCTCTCTGTCGTGGGCGAAGCACGCACGGCACAGGTATTATTTGATTCAACTAACAGGTCTACTAAGTTATTTCCTCTGTTGCTTGTCTTATACTTGGAGATTTACTACTAAACATTCTTCCCTTTCTTCTACTACCTTACACGCATTAGTAATCACTTGTGAAGGCTTAATGCATGTCGTCACTCTAAGTTATTCTTATTTGCTGTGTTGCTTCTCTTACAACAGCGGAACATGATGGGCATGTCGATACTGGTGTCGGGAGATCATTTCTTTCTCTGCTTATGCTCAAAAAGAATATATTTATAACCTCCACCACCACACCATCGGCTCTCAACAGTTTCTATAATTCATTGAACTAGTTCTTTCTATAACCATTAAATCTTCAGACGGCAACTATTCGAGCTGCGCTCAGTGTAACCGAATACGTGCACTGCGGATCTAGCTTGTCTGTACGGTCAGTAGGCAGAATCGGCTCTAGGATGTCTGTTCTAGACTATCTTGCTGTAGGAAGCAATATCTCAATCCGAAGCTCCTTGCGCGTCTCAGAGACTCTGTCGGCGGTACTTTTTACTTAGGGTTTGCGTAGACCTACGAGTACGACTAGGACTACCACTTCTTGATCAGAAATGAGATCTTTTCCTGCTCTATCAACTACATGCAATCGTCCTCCGTCAAATACAAATTGATTTTTTTTTATCTATCAAATTAATACCCAACCAACATCCCTCCTCACACATCAGGCCGGCCACGGTCGTTTCGGCGCCAACGTCGTGAGTGTCTTGTCGTACGTGACTCTCGCCAGTAGTCTCAGCGTGCGATCCGTTGCTCGATTGGGGAACAATCTTAGTGTCCTGAACTACGGAATTACGGGTTCTACCATGTCGCTGCGAGCATTCTCCAGAATGTCAAGCGGCTTGTCCATCTCAGGTGTAGGTTCCTTCGCGTCAACCTGCTTGTCGCTCTTCAACTGCGTCAACTGCGGATCCTCGTTGAGCGTAAGAGGAGCAAGTATGAGGTACTTCATTGTAATTGAGATCATGATAGTAGTACAACGATTATGGTGCTCAAGCTTCTGCTATTTCAAGGACGTGTAGAAGTTCATTTATCTGAGAAGAACACTTAGCTTTCAACTATTGTGTCAATGTCAGATTCTCACAACTCATATCCACCACAAGGACTTAAACTTATCCCATTGATTATAATAATTCTCAGATTCGGCAGCACCGCTTCGGTCTTGTCCTTTGCGAATTGCGGTAGCTCTCTGAGTGTCCGCGGTCTTGTCCGATTGGGCACACGCGCTTCGTGCTACGACATGCTCGCTCTCGGGTCTTCGCTCAGTCTTAGGTCTGTCACTAGGACAGGTTCCAGCTTCAGTGTGTTCGCAAGAGGCCAACTGGGAAGTTGCATTAGTGTACTGGACTTGGTGACCATGGGAGATACCTTTTCGGTGCGATCATTCGCGAGGTTCGGATCCGCTTTGTCCATGCTGGAAATGTCCGCCGTGGGCAGCTCCGTCTCAATAAGAAGTTTTGCCAGACTGGGAAGCAGTATGCTTAGACTTTTTTTTACAACCAGGGAATTGTTTGACAACTAATTTTTCTAGTAAGATAGTTTATTGTTATTTTTCTTCAACAAGGAGCACACGAAGACCTCCACCATTATTCCGTGTTATTAAATGAAAAATTTCGTATTCATCTCAAACTCAATGCTACCATACCATTTCCATCTCAAACTCCATCCTGAAAGTCTCATTTTTCCACTCCGCCACAAACGCAGGTGTCAGCGTCCAGGGCAGCGTGCTCTTCTATGGCACGCACAGTAACACGCTTGAGTATCCAGTGAAGTTCCAACATGCTGACACTTCCGATAATAGCGGGAATTACATCTTCCGTGGCACCACATCTGGTAGTGCGGATGCGTGGGGCTTCCGCAGTGGCTCGGTTGGCTCCTCTGTCCAAAAGGCGATCACCTTCAACAAAGCGAGCAACGACGTTTTGCACGGCAACTGGGAAGGCCCAAGCGGCTTAACGACCTCAGATTTGAGACTCAAACGCAACGTCAAGCCACTCTACGAAGCGCTAAGCCAAGTCAAGGACACGTACTTATTATTTTCAATAATTTGTTTGAAAAAATGAGAATGTCTCTCGTGTCACACGCCTCAAATCTACTTGTTTTTTTGGTCTGATGACGAATTCGTAGATGCGACCATACTAGAACAAGCTCTTTCTCCAGAATCAAAAACTTCCTTTGTAGGTCAGTGTCTAAGAAGATCAAGATTTGTTGTATTTCAATACATCGATTTGGAAAAAAATCCTTACAGGCGCATCGCGGGTACTGGATTCAATCCTAGCGAGATACCTGAGCACGCGGCGAATAGCACAGGAGAATCTTCAGGAGGACTGCACATCTTGGTTCAACAAGCGGAACAAGATACCTCCAACGAGGTGGACAAGAACTCCAAGGAGAATTACAACGCGGCCTACAACAAGAACATCTTCAATAGTACTACTAGTAGCACTGCCTCATCTTCAAATAAGTTCACCTCCACGTCGACATGGGTAGTCTCCCAATTGTTATCGAACGGAACGAAGGTTACGTTAGACACCTTCGCGACCGAGCGAGAAGCTAGGCAATTCCAAGCCGAGGTAGAATTCCGAAGTCTGAAGCCAGTCTCGTATCACATGAAGCGGGACGTTGAGTCGAAGCAATTGTACTTCGGTTTCATCGCGCAGGAGCTAGGCGAGATCTATCCGGGCCTGATATCATCCGCACAAGGCAGACCGGGAGAAGGAGCGGCACTTGGTAAGACAATACTTATTTGAAATGAAATTGTTGAAACAAAGTAGAATATCTTCTTCATCTTCAACGTGCGTAGTTGTAACGGAAACGGTGTAGCTGTATGACGACCCACTAACTTGAAACTCAATCATACATTCAAATCGTCAAGCAAAAGTAGTTTGTCAAAAATATTAACTAAAAGAACATCAACAAACTACATCAACAACTTCTCACTCATCTTCACCTTTTTGAAATGAAAAATTTTCAGGTATCCGTTACCAAGATTTGTCAGCGGTGATTACACTGATGGTTCAACAGCGTATGGAGAAGCTAGATCATGTGTCGAATGCGTTGTCTCAAGTCGAACAGACAGTATTGACTTCGCAGGACGTGCGTGTCCGCGAACAAGCGGAAAGGTTGAGGAAACTAGAGGCCGAATTAGAACGTCTGCGAGTGGACGACAGGCTGGAGGAAGCTGCGGAACTTCAACTCAGGAGACGAAAGAGTGATCGGGAGCAGAAAAAACAACTGTCAACATCTACTTCAGGTTCAGGTAGAAGAACTTCTTCTAGCTCTTCATCTGGAGGCAACTAGTATCTTCTGAACTGGAACCTCTGGCTCAACATCCGGAGGAGGATAAAGACAAGAAATGTAATATCTTCAAGTAGAACTTCTACTTCTGGCTCAACACAACCGGTGGAGGAAAAAATCAAAGGAAAAAAGATCACTTCACGTCGAAATAAAGATTTGTCAAAAAAGACGATTCATCTTCATGCGCCATAAGTGAAAGTGGACACAGTTATAAGAAAATCTGATCGATCTGGCAGAACTATACCACTTTAAAACCTTCTTGTCTACATCAAGCCGGTCAGTCAATTCGCGACCATCGTGGGAATGTTGACAATGTGAGATATTGAAAAGGAGAAAATATGTCCAAAGGAGTATTGTCAAAGAAAGTATCACAAGAGTTTTATTCGCTATGTATTCACATATGAAATAGAAACGTTCGTCAGTTTAGGAGAGATTACATGTAGTTAGTTAGATCACGAGATGAAAATGTTAAGAACAACAGAGACAGACAGCTTTTATTAGATTATATTCAGTCGCGGCCATGGCTCTTTTTGGTTATCTTTTCAGTACAAATCACTCGTCTAGCGTGCTACCTCCTTCAGGAAGAAGAGGGGCATGCCTAGAAATAACACTCTGATAAATAGATTCGACAAACAATTAGAATTAAGTTTATAAGAAGATGAAGTTGTAAAGCTAAAGTATTGTAGTTATTGTGTTTGAACTAAAATGTTTGAAATAAGGTATTAAAGGATTTAAAGAAGAAGGTAGAGGATTATAAAGGTGAAAAAGGTGAATGCATAGACTTCTAAAAAAGGTTCTAATTTTTCGTGGACAGAAGTCGTGGAGGAAACGAAATTGAAATGGAGGTTCTGTTGATGTTCTTTGAGTCAAGGTTATTATGCACATGCTGTACTAAGAAAGTCGTTAGTTAGGTATTAAGTCGTGTTAGGTAGTGTTAGACGTCATGATCATTGTTGAAATCTTGTTGCAACTAAAAAATGTTGTATTCGTCGTCATGGTCATTAAACTGCTCAGGAAGTAGTAGCACAATATTTTTAAGCATCAACAATGATCCTTCACCCCCGCCGCCAGCACCACCTCAAAAAGGTAGAACCAACTATAGGCGTAGTACTAGAAAGGAAGGCACCTTTCGAACCACAAAGTAGACTCACTGTGCTGCCAACACAGAAAGTCGCCAGTGTGGCTCTTCAGCTGCCTACTACGTCTACTAGTTGTGATCAAGAGACGTTGCTGCCAACTGCGTTCTCTTTGGTCGCGGGGTGAAGCTTGTTGAGGTGCTTGTCCTATTTACTAAAAATGTAAGATTATATGGTCACACACACACTGAGAAAGAAAGATATTCTCCACTTGTTTTATCTGATGCTGATAGTTGCTTGATGTCTTAATGATTTTGATTTATTCGCGTAACTACTACTACACGTCATTGATTCTGTTATTGTTTTCAGTATTTTCAACAAGATATGACTCATCACAACAGTTTAACCGCTGGAAGGAAAATGAAAGTCGTTATCGTGAATGTATTAAATGTCAAATAAGATCTTCAATCCTTTGTTGTTATTTCTTCATTATCACAATAAATTCAGTCATCACTATTTACTATTTTTATCAGATGATTCTAGCAGAAGAAGCAGATCATGAATAAAAGAGTTAATTACTAGTCGTGATCGAGGGGAAAGACGAAAGGGGACCAGGCAAAGGCGTTGATATTGCATGACACAATCTACAAGGTAAAAAAGAAAATCATGTTCACGTGGAAGAGGTTGTTGTTATTGCCTGTCCTTGATGAGATAGCTTGTCAATGATGACATGTCGTCTTGTCGGACGCAGTACGCGACCTCTTCATCCAACTACCTTGATGGTGCACCTTGAATTCCCCGAAGATGAATGAAACTATATTAAAGGTGCTGCGAGCCTTACTATCCTCAGTATCCCCAGTGCACCTAATATTATCCGTTAGAAAAAATTCAACGTCATTGTCTGGTTCTTGTTTGCATCTTTCGTTTCCTCTGCCTACAATTCATTCCTAATTCCAATTCCTAATTCTTAATACATCAATTGTTCCACTTAACATTATGATTCATCACAATATTTACTTACTTCTAAATTCAACAGCAAATAACCTCTTAATCTGTAGATTCAATCATTAATCAAGTCTTCTAACAAGTATACAAGAATAATTTTGTCACAATCAAGAATGGCGTTTATTTCTATATCTCAACAAGAATGAAAAAAATATATGTGTCACACAGCGAGCAGGTTTTTAGTACTTGTAGTTAGTCACAAGAACTAAGTCAATTATGGGGATGAGACCATGATGACTAAACAGTTTCACTTGCGCACCACTTCTAACCATGATTGTACTTGTAGTATCTAACCATTCCTATTCACCTCCGACCTGCTCGAAAAATTTATACTTCATCTATCACTACAAGAACATGTCTCTTGATGAGAACAAGATCACAAGAGCATGTCGGTTGATGAGAATCACAACATCACAACACGTCTGTTGATGAGAACTTTTGATGCTGCTGGACAAAGATATTAGATTCAACAGAGAGAGAGCGACCAGGACCACGCAAGCATGTGCTGGCTGGTATGTACATTCTCGAGATGTACATATTTTATTTCGTGACCAGCACTGCGTCCTACGAAGATGAGAGTGTTCTTGTTCACTGCAGCGAAGGAGGTACCCAAGAACTACCTGGTGTACTTCCTAGTACTTTTCCCAAGAGAAAAATTCTGTCTACCCTGTTCCGCTTGGAATCGATCATTATGTCTCTGTTTAATACGTAGGGTGCGGGTGGAAGCAATGCATGTAGTCCGAACCCCGAAAAACGACCTTTTGCTTCAAGAATGAGCACATAATCAGGTACTCAGTCTGTGCGTGAGGATGATAGTCTCTGTCTACAGCGTCTCTGTCTAGTGAAAAGTAGAGGGGGGGAGTAGAACCCCTTATTCACTATCAGTAATTTCCGCGACCGATGATGAGGGCTTGCACCAACTACCTTTTAGCGAGACATGAGAATTTTGGCATGTCTGTCAGTGAACCAAGAGGACTTTACCCTGTCTGTTAGTGAAAGAAGAAGGCTTTGCGTAGTATTGAGAGGTCGTGGACTGTCCTACACGTACAATGCGGAACCGATGAGTTTTGAAGAACAGAGGCACTAGAACTAAGCATGTCTGACACAGGGAAGAGACAAAGAATCGTTGGTATGTGTGAGAACAGTTTTTTCAAGTGTACATTCATGCAGTCAACACTTGATCTTGAGTTCAGTTATATGAACCTGTCTTTGTTTGTTTTAACCACAGCCACATAAATAAATCTTCACTTTCTGTTTCTACTCCTTAGCAGGAAATTTTCTGGCGATGATTCATTGAGTCATCTTATGATAATCCTAATCCCGAACAATCCCTTCAAAACAATTATTCCCCTTAAAACGATCCTCTTATTCCCTCTTCGCTTTTAACCTCATTCACCCTTATTTACCGAGAAAAAGGCATTTATAACTAACCTATCACAAGGAGCGCAATCGCACTTCTAAAAAAAGTAAGTCAAACGGGGGGAATCAAGAATTATCGGCATTAAATTATAACTTGTTCATCAGGTTCATTCTCGTTCTACTCTGATATTAATATCTTCAAAAAAAATGTCGTCCGTGTCCGCCTTCTCCTCGAAGATGGGCCACGGTGGGCGCCGTCTCAAGTTGCCCTGGCTGCAACAGACGGTTTTTCACCAGTCGATTTTTTGGGCTGTTTTCTTGTCGTGGCCTTGCTCTTGGTTGGTAGCCGCGATGATGCTCCTGGAACCCCTGGACAAGATGGACCAAGAGCGTCTTCAGGATCCTCAGGACCAAACTGGACTTCGTCAGAGCGGATTTCTTTCTTCGGCGAAGGGACGGCTCATGCAAGAATCTTTCTCTTTCGTGCCAAATTCGACCCCTGCAGGTGCTGCTTCCAGTTCGTCCACTGATTGTAAGGCCGCCAATAAAAACGTGTTGTTGAGCTTGAGCAGCTTTTTTCTTGTGACGTAGCACCTATCTAGGTAATGCTAATGCATCAAGAACAAGACATAGATAGAAAGAAATAGATATGATGAAAGCGCTAAGAATATTAAAGAGGCCTACTCTAACTCTACTGCTGGCGGAATCGGAAAAACTGACTTCGGATCTGCTGACCTCGGAACGGTTACCGTTACCTCTGCCGGTGAAATGCCATTCAATTATCGTGTGGGGCAGTCGTTTCTGACGAAGACGCATTTTGTGCCTGTGGGTGCTTCGCAGCAGGAGGTGTCTTCGCAGGGGACGAAGACAGATCCTGTGGTTGCTTCGCAGCAGGTTTCTTTGGGCTCGCTGGATAAAGGTGGGGACGATACTTTGGCTGTGGATATTAAAGGCTTCTTGCCGCAGGAAGGGAGTGAGATATCTGGCGGGTCGATGGGAGCGCTAAAATCTTTGTACGGTGGAGGTGAGAATGTTGGAAAGCTGAACCCAGCAGCAGAACATGGCACGACGGAAGTGCACGACGCACTCAAAAATTGGGGGCATGAGAATATAGTTGGGGGTCTTGTTGGTGGTCGTACTGATCATGAAGTCAAAAATGCGAAATTATCCGAATTCGGGCTGCCCTCCACGGCAATGGATAATGAAGAATCAACGGCAGGCGAAGATGGTACTCCTGATGATACTGATATTAAGGACTCTGAATCGCAGTGGTCTCAAGTGGACGACGAGGGGACAACTGATGGCAAAGCAGGAGAGGAGGAGATGAAGACACCAGAGACAACGCCTGCTGGCGGGATGTCAGAACAAGGAATGGGTGTTAATGAGTTTCTCGACGAGCTGGATGCGATTGAGGATCCGGCGGTGGGAAAGGCTGCGGGGGTGGGGACGACGCCAGTAGGGGCGGCGGCGCCAGTTGAGTCCAGCGACGTGGACGTGGACGGTGTTCTCCGTGATGTGCTAGAGCCTGAAGATTGGGAAAGGTTCGGTTTGAAAAGGGACGAGAGAGGCTCACGCTTGCCGGAGGCTAATTCCGCCGCAAGTGAGGAGCCAGCGGCAGAGGCGACGCCAGCGGCGGATGGGCAAAAGGAGGCTGCTGCACTATCAGAGGAGGAGGTGCCAAAGGAGGAGGCGGCTGCTGCACCACCAGAGGAGGCGGCGGCATCAACGGAGGAGAACCCAGTGGTGGAGGGAGGCGAAGGTGGTACTCCTGATGATACTGATATTAAGGACTCTGAATCGCAGTGGTCTCAAGTCGTGTACGAGGCGGGGACAAACGAGGGCGCGCAGAAGCTTGCTGGTGCAGCTGCAGGCGATCTATCTGGTGTCATTAATCATCCTGAAGGGCTTCTTTCTGGCGGGGCCAGCACAGAGGCGCCTGATAGTGAAAGTTCCCGGTTAGAAGAGTACCCAGCAGGATCGCCTAGTGATCATTCTCGATCACAATCTCCTTCACCTGGCGCTTTAGCGGAAGACAGTCAGAACCGGAAGTGGCTGGAAGACTTTCATCAGGAACTATTGGACGAACATGCTCGGAAGAACGGTGGAGCTGTTCAGGGTAAAGTAGATTCGGACCCGTTGGAGGCTGGACAAGATGAGGGAGTTTTAGATAGCAAGGGAAACGACAATGTCAGCAAGTTGTTAGCGGATGTTTTGGCAAACATGGGGGAGGCAGGAGATCGGACTGATGATTCGACGCCGGTGGGAGATTCTCTTGATGCGCTGCCCCTCAGTTCTGCGAATTCTGGACATGCGTCGCTAAAGGGTCAAGCGACGACGGAGCCGCGTGATGAACACTTGACGCCTGCAACACATGGACATAGAGTGCCTCAAGCTGAGACAGTGGAAGAACCGAATCCGGCAGTGAAGGGGCACGCGGCATCTTCGGGTGTATTGCTTGATGGGTCGTCTGCGAGTGCTGAGTCTGGTGGACCTGGACCATCTGCGGATGCGGCTGGTGAAGGATCTCAAGCTGGGGCCCTGGGGTCTTGGCATGGTGATGCGAATGGGGTCAGCAAAGGCCAGGAGCCAACAAAGGCAGAACCAGTCGAGGAGGCGCCAAAAGCGGTGGCACCAGCAGAGGAGGTACCAAATAAAGAGGCGGCACAGGTAGAGGAGGCGCCAGTGGCATCAACAGAGGAGACGCCAGCGGAGGAGGCGGCACCAGCAGAAGAGGCGGCACCAGCGGAGGAGGACGCAGCGGAGGAGAAGCCAGCGGGACCGGAGGTGGCACCAGCGAAGGAGGAGCCAGCGGGGCCGGAGGTGGCACCAGCGGAGGAGGAGCCAGCGGAGCAGGAGGCGGCATCAACAGAGGGGGTGATGGTGCAGGAGGGAGTGCAAATGGCACCTCCAGTTGGAGGGGTGCCTGATGGACGTGGATCATCTGGTGTGCCTGCGGATGCGGCTGCTCATTCCGCAACTCCGTCCGCGGCCGGTGGAGGATATCAAGCTGGGATGCAGCCTGCCGCGGGAGGAAGAGCTGGACCACCCACGGGAAGTGACGTGCCGGCGTCTTCTGGTGCAGATGCAGCACTTGCAGATGGGGCAAAGGAGGCTGCTGCACTACTAGAGGAGGCCTTCGATCCTCGCAAAGACGACGAGGCGATGTTCGATCTCCTCACGGACCGAGGCATGGCTTCTACCCCTTCTTCGGCTCGTCTCGCCTTCGATCCTCGCAAAGACGACAAGGAGAAGCCAGTGGAGGCTGCTGCACCAGTGGAGGAGCAGCCAGCGGCGGACTCTGCTGCACCGGCGCATGAGATGTCAAAGGTGGCGCAAGTTGATGTGGGGAAGCCAGTGGTGGAGGCGGCACCAACGGCGGGGGCGATGATCCAAGCTGATCCCGCTGTAGCGGGGCAAAGTGTGCCACATGCTAGCACGCCTACTTCTGCGTCTCGTGGATCCCCTGCGAATGCGGCTGCTCATGCCGCAACTCCGTCCGCGGCAGGTGGAGGATATCAAGCTGGCTCCGCGTCTGCGGCAGGTGGACCATCTGGAGCTGGTATGCAGGGAGGAGGAGCTGGACCGCACACACAAAGTGGCGCGTCAGTGCCTGGTGGTGCAGCATTTACGGAAGGAGATGCGGGTGGGCATGCATCTGCGTCTAGGCAGGACCATCAAACCATCGCAACAAAAACACAGAGCGCTGCTCCTGGTGAGTCAGCTCCGGCTTGTGCAGGAGGAACGTTTTGTTTCATGACAAGGTAAAAGAGACGAGGAGACAAGGAGTACGAGAAGGGGTGGATGAAGTATGTGGGTTTCCCTTTCTACTTTGTAGCACGGGGACTGCGATGTGTGCCAAAGTGGATTGTGGACGGGTTTTTCTGAAGGGGAAGGCGATTAGGTGTTGAAGGTAATAAACCCTGAGGAGACAGAGTTAGCTTCAGCACTAGAGATGGTGATGATGATGCTGATGTATATAACAAGGGACGGGCTAAAAGTGTAAATGCTTCTGGTTATTGCAACTCGAAGCATCAAATAAAGGAGGATCCCAATTCCATGAATTTTCTTTTTATTCAGTAGATCAATTCACGAGGGAGCAGGCCAAGCCTGTGGCGAGCGGTAAGTAGAAAACGGAAGGCACTAAATATGATAAAACTTATTGCTGGGTGGATGATCTACCGGTTGAAAATGTATTTGATTTTTTTTTATTCTGCTGCTGCTCTGGGTCTGGGATAGAGATTGTAGAATAGTCTAAGTAATTCAATTTCAGCTCCTACATTTATTGATAATGATAAAGCCGGGGGTATCAATCTATTTGGATTTGAAATTACGACAGCGACGCGCAGACCACTGAAGGAGAACAAGGTGTCCGCTCACAGGCCTAAAGCGACTCGCAGATTGAAAAAAAATACGAGTGTGGCCGTTTAAGTATTCTTATTGTTTATCATGATTTTCTTTTCTATTGAGACAGCCGACGAGTTTATGAAACAGAGTATCCTGAAGAAAGGAAAAACGAATTTTTAAGGCAAACTATTTCGCGCATTACAGACGCTTATCTGGGATTTGGAAAGAACAAAATCGAAAAAACCAACATGGACATGCAGTAACGATATCCAAACGAATTTGCTTTTTTTATCTACATCGATGTCATCGAGTCAGTGGCTTGAATCAACAGGGTACGGTACACCAAGCCAAGTGATCATGTACAGCACTTACGTCTAAGACAGTGGCCCACGACCCGCAAAGACACAGGGGCACCTAGAAGAGCTTTGGCACTAGCGCTGGGTAGTCTCAACACTTCAAATCGTCGCTTCCAGTTTGGGAACAATGTTCGATTCCTGAATCGATGAGCTTCCAAACGGAGAGACTAAGGCTCCATATCTTCGATAGATTTTCCTGTGGTGAGGGTGACTAAGACTATGCTATTAGCAGGTGTAATATTACGAAGATGACTCGACAATGATCGAGTAAGGATCGCAACATGAAGCGGACACATGACATGACAAGCATATCCTTTTTTTTCCAGGAACAACGAACACTCATATACCTTTGGAACGAGCGTCCAGGCTAAAAACGATGGAAAGTATGACTATTTAGTTAGTTGCACTCGACATTGTAGTTCTACTACCTCCATGGGTCGTTGCCTACTTCTATAATTAGTGATAAACATTATATGCATGGAATTCATTGGGACTATCTTGGAAACAGTATGCAAATTCTAACATGATCATTGGATTAAGAGTTCTCGCCAAGACTTGGTATAGTTTCTCGATGACCACGATGGGTGTTGTAAGTACTTAGAAGTTCGAAAGATGCTGTAAGTGGAGAATGAAGTGCGAAATTCAAAATTTGAAGCAGTACTAGATACTATACTAATAGTTCTTGTTCTTGACTACATACAATGAATTTCGTCCGCACAAATTCAAGAAAAAAGCACCTCCACCCATCGCCATCAGTGGAAACAAGTGAAAAACGTTGACAACTCTTACTCTTTCAGAATGTTGGTATTTGCGAATAAAAAAAACATCTTTTTCCCGGCCTGTGCCGCCTCTACTTGGACGCTCTTAAAAGTAGTGTTCCAGCACTCTCTGCTGCAGCGACGTTGGAGGAGTGAGACATTCATATTCTGTAACTGAGAGTACGACTTGAGCGTGCGTCGTCTGCTTATACGTACGTGCTGAGAGTACGAGTGGAGCTGGAGTGTGGGCGTGCGTCGTCTGCTTATACGGCTTAGCGTAAGTAGCAACGCTTCTTAAGTATAATTCAGCATTCATCGTAGGGGAACTACGATGAAAAAGAATATCACCCGAGTCTAGCTGAGAGAAGGAAGAAAAAGCATGCAACTACAACTTGTTACTACGGATACAACTACAAGTACAACAATTTTTTCGCTTCTTGAACATCTACATCATCTATCTTTTTTCTTTCATCATCCATAAGCATATATCCAAAGTACGAGAAAAATGGGCATCTTTTCGTCTTCGCGGGGTTCTTCTGGTGGCCGGGAATCGCAAAGCTGCAGTGAGAACGAAGAAAATGTTAGCTTTTCCTTGGAACCCAGTTTGAGAAACAAGATATGGATCAAGTTTTTTTTCTTCACCTACAACTATAATTGAAGTTCAAAGATGTATGACTTTCTTATTACTTAAAAACGGAGGCTATTACTTGATATAGTACAAAAAACGGAAAAAAAGCGCCTTTTTCTACTTACATTATTCGTCTCAGAATGAAAATTTTCCATTCTGAGACGAATACTGCCCAACTGATCCCTGGGCTTTATGTGCGCCATAGGTGGTTCGCTTTCGGCATAGTCTTACTCCATAGGTGGTTTGCTCCGCCACGAATATTATTTACTTTTTTAGCGGCCGTCGACCGGATACCGATTCGTGAAGAAGTGAAAAAGATCCTGTTGTCCCGGTAGAGCCTCCTACTTCCAGCTCATGAGCAATGGGTCGTAATATTACTAAAACAGTGCGGAGAAACAGCACCCTCATTTAATGAACATCTTTATCTTTCATCACATCAAAGCGAATACGGTACAGCACGCGGAGGTGGGGACCACATAATGGCGGCGCCTGTTCAAAAGCGAAGATGCACGGATGTAATCTGCTGTGGACTTTTCACAGCATTTTTCATCTGCCTGTGTTGCTTTACGTCGGTATTGATCGCGCACTCGCCACTCGGAACCCCCAGAGATTTGGACTTAAGGCTTGCCTGAATTCATTTTGAAGACAGTAGTTTAGTATGTATGACCATGTATAATGATGGTTGTTCTTCAGGAGGTATCTTACTAATGAGTAGGTGTAGAGTAGAGTGTATGAGTGTTTGCACTGTTCTTTCTGCTTCAAAGCTCATTTCAGCTTCAAAGCTTTGTTTTTTTTGAGACTCTAATACTAGGAAACGCCTGTGAAGGTGACGAGATATTGTGGAATCGATACTGCATAAAACCTGGCAAAACAAGCAAATGGTCGTCGTCCTCTTTGAGCAACATTAAGAACAATTTTGACTTTGGCGCAGCAGTTCTTGCACTTATTGAGTACTTAGTACTTATCTAGCCCAGGAGGAGCCTCTACCTCTAGGTCTAGTAAGAGGTTGAAACACAGAAGAGACCAAGAGCTTATATGTTCTCTTCTAAGAAAGCAAGGGGTGCAGATCCGGGCTTCACTCCAACAGAAAAATGCCCTCAGTGGCGTCCTGGACGTACGATGCTTACACAGGAAGTAACACGGCGACGAGTAGATCCCAACACAGGCGATACTAGTATTTAAGGCTAGTAGTACTTGTTCGCGTAAAAATCTAAATCCATCATGATGATCAATCTTCAGAAGCATCCTGTTCATCAAGCTTGCTCAGCTATCTCTAATCCATCCCCATTGATCTTGAGAATCATCCTCTTAAGTACGTATCCCCGCTTGATCCATCCCCGTTGATATTGGGAGGCATGATCCATGCATCCTCTTCTTGAAGGGGCAGGTTCTCACTGGAAAAACAAGGAGAGCAGGAGGACACGACTTCTCAAAGAATAACGTCAGGGACGAGGTGAGCTCTAAAGAATAACGGATCGTCGCTATTTACCGGTGGATTTTGTTTCGCGCTATGTGCCAACGTTAAAACGTTGCTTACGGTACAAGGTGCAACCGGCACGATACTGTATTCCCAGGGATACTCTCTGCTTTCCGCCTCGTTCCGATGGAGCAAATCTTGCTGCTTTGATTAAGGCTCAGCTTTCAATGGTCATTGGGGTTGGTCACTGGCGACCCCTTGAGAGAACAGGGGAAAACGAAGGGAAAGGGGAGAGCTTTGAAGGGGGTCCCTTCCGTTCAGAGTCAGTGACCATTGAAGGCTGAGCTTTAATTTGAGCTCGGCAGCTGCGCAAATACGCCAGAGCAGTGGCGGACTTAGTCCTAGAACCGATGAAACTAGTAGTCCTTTTTCTTCGATTAAGGCTCGCTTGTCAGGAAAAATTAGAGGTCTAAATAACTTGATTCCACTAGCTACACAGATTGATATATTTAGACTAGAGAGTGCTTATGACAGACTCTGGAAGACGAAATAATGAGAGTCGACTACGAGTGTCAGTGTACGTGCAATTATTCTCATCATCTAATTTCACTTCGCCGGCTTCTGTAGCTGGACTTCCTCGTGGACGTCGTGGAGAAGGTGATGATTTCGAATTCCGTGGTTGCTGTCCTGATCAAGTTTTGAAGTCGTTTCCTCAGGATTCCTCAACCGCTTTCTCTCCGGCTGAACGGAACTTTTTGCAAAACGATGTTGCGTGCTATTACGTGGATGGTTTTGGGCAGTTTCTGCCTTTTAACAGCGACACGCAGAGCAATCTACTAGCAGATTATACGGGTACAATTGATGAGAGCCGCAAACAGACGGACAAATTGAATAACCAAATCACAAAGATTCTCTGTTATGTTGGTCAGCTTTAATTCATCTCTCAACTCTCAGCATCTTGGTACCCCATTCTCATGAAATGGATGAGAAAACAAAGGTACCAAGAAGGGGCACCGAGATGAATTGAGGTCCACTCTAACTCTGGCTAGTTTCCAATAGACAACAGATGGACTACGAATCTTCTTTCTATCCATCGGTACGCCAATTGGGAACGCCTGCTATCCGACAAAGAAACGCTGCCCTAAATGCGACCACGACGTCCACTGGTGGGACGGGTATTGCCTTGTTTTAAGGCTACTGCTAATCCATTGCTATCTACTTGTGGTGATCTACTCTCCTCCGACTCACTAGGTATACTACAATGCCAAAGAGGACTAACACTAACTCAAGGGAGGGATTGAAGATGTTCCCATAGCAGGGATTGATGAACTAGGCGTTCGTAGCAGCTCTAATTTTTGCGTGCAGGTGTGGAGCAAGAGGGACAGGAGTCTGAGACCAGTTCGTCGGCGATGGAAGACCTTAAAAAGCGCATTGCTGAGCAAGCGGAGGAAACCTTCGAGTACGTTGAAGACAGCGTAAGGGACGTGTTCCGCTTAATCGTCCAAGAAAAGAACGAATTGGTGTCCGGGGTCAAGAGCATGTGGTTAAGATTTGAGGTCAAAAAGACATACTGTAGTAAGATAAAGATTCATCTTGAGTACTAATAAGATTCATCTTGAGTACTACCCATCTTAATCCGTCTAAGATAAAGATTCATCTTAATCCGTGGCCGTGAATTAACAAGACACAAATTTTAATTTAGACAATTAGAGATACCTGTAGCTGTAGGAGAAGATTCATTTGGATTACTCGTTTCTAATCCTCGATCGTTTTCGGAAAGACTTGCAGCGATGGGACCCACGAACCGCAGATGAATCCTTAGACGACAAGGATCTCCCTTTAGTGCGTTCCAATTTGTACCCGTATCCACCGACTAGCGAGAAGAAAAATTACTTCGCCCCAACCGAGTCCGTTGCGCGTCCGACCTTTACAGCAACTAAACTTAAGGCTTCCCCTAATCCATCTTTTTGAAAGACATCGATCCTGAAGAGTCTGCTTTTCAAGGGGGAAAGACACCGAGGACGCATCTCGAGATGGATTCGGGCGAGCTCTAATGAACGCGCGAAGTTTTGTGGTGCAGAATATGCAGATGGAGGACAATCTGATCAAGCAGAAACGGAGAATCAACTGGTGGATCTGGTATCCAGATGGGGATTTCAGATCTACGATATTGTGCGCAACGATTGGGCAGTCGTGCTAGTTCTTGCTATGGCTTGTGGTCTTTGTTTTGTTTTACTTCTTAGCTTCCTATCCACATGATAACAAGTAGGTATATCTTTGCACTAAATGCATAGAAGAATACAACTCCGCAAGGGATGTTGAAAATACGGTGTTTCTGCATGGACAGTGATGAAGATCAACAAGCCAACCATCACTAGTACCACGCTCTAATCACGGCGTTGTCTTCCCGGTTCTGCTTGGCTGCGTGTGCCTTTGGCTGATTCCGCATTGCATTCGAGTCCTAACGTGGATCATCTACGCTGTTTCGTTCTTGTTTATCATCCTAGGGAATCTGCTACTACTGTTGAAAGCGGGCTGGTTGCCCTCAGCCTTACTGGATCGCTTGGACGCGGACAATCAAGAAGGGTGTCACTGGCCTCAAGTTTTGACTTACAACGCAGCAGAAGCGAGCTTTTGGCAAAATTAAGAACAAGCACTTAGACACTCCTCAGTTTGTTCTCGATGTTTTCTTCGAAAATCAATGGAAAAAGGCACGCCACATGGATTACTTATACTTAGGAAGGAGTGATACAAAAATTGTTGAAGCAAGTGTTGGTTTTTTCATTCCATCATCAACCCTCGCTCTCTAATCTCAGTGGGCTATTGTTGGTTTGGTCGCGGGTGCGGTGCTTTTACTACTGCTTGTGCTGTTGAAGCGGCGCATCGATGTTGGTTTGAAGCTACTGCAGACCACGGGTCGTGTCATTTTGGAACTCCCAGGCATTTTGTGGTTCGGCTTTTTGGGTATACTCTTAACTGGCATGGTCATCGCGATATTCGGATATCCTGTGTGTTAAGGCCACAATTTTTACTATCAAGCGCCTAGTACTACTAGTAGTAGAGATGAATGGTTCCAGTATTTGGTAACCTGAATTTGATCATAAGGGAAAACAAGAAGAGAACCCTTAGGATCCAACTCAGGCTACCAAATTCCACCACCATACAAGGGACGCGTCTTTTAGTTTTAAGGTTTCTAGGTTTGATACACTTTGAATAACGCCTGTGCCATGGTTGTCTTGTGCCAACAACTGAACCATCTATTTTCTTCTAACCACAGCTGATGTGGGCCATGAACCTAGACGAAGTGAAGGCTTTTGCTCTAGTGCAAACTATTTGCGGAGATAGCCTTGGCCAAGAGATACTTGGCAAAGACGTCAGCAGCTGTGCCAACGCATTGAGTTGGTCTGGTTTCATCTTCATGCTCTTTGGATTCTTCTGGGTGCTGTTTTTTATGATTTGGTTCGTATCTATTGGGTCTTTTTTTAGTTTTACGACGTCAAGAATTATCGAAAGTTAAATCTTACTTTCCGTGCCTATTTTTGTCTTCCTGAACCGTTCATTCCTTTCCTTAACGCTCTGCTTGAGACCTGTACCGCTTTGTGCGTGTCGAAGTGGTATTTCGAACGCAACGATCCCGAGAGCATGTTTTACGACTTGGAACACGATCGAGCCTGTTTTCGCGCTCTATGCCTACTGCCTTTGGTGGTCTCGAAACATGCCGGTATTTAAATTTCATTGACAGTCCTTTTCCTGTGAGATAAAAAACACCTAAATCGTAATCGTAGAACGATTAAGTAGACCGAAATCGGTCATAAAGAACTTATCTTTATTCCCAGCCTGATCAAGAAGTAACTGGACCTGTATCTTCTATTGACTGATTTATTTTAGCAATCACGCTAGCACTTAGCTACATTCGCTGCAATACCGAACAAGGTTCCTGTGCTTTCGGTGCTTTCCTGTTGTCGGTGTGTTGGACCTTGCAAGTCCTGGCTGCCATCCTACGTTGGGCCAAGGAGAAGGCTCGCCGCACAGTCACCAGTCCCGCAGAAGGGATGCTGGGAGTGTCTTCGAGTTCCTCATCGTCTTCTGGAGGTGGTTGTTCCTGCTGTTCGCTTGAGCGGATACTGTTGGCCATTAACTGGGCCATCCTTTACGTGACTGGGCAGGCGTTTATTTTTGTGGCCATCGAGGGTCGCGGCTTTTGCCGCTCCGCTGTCCGCGTCACAAAATTGATGCTTCAGCATCCAGCTCAATGCGCTACAAATGTATTTCTGACGCGTTTAGTGAAGGCGCTATTGCTTCTTTTGGTTCCTGCATGTACCTGGTTGTTGGCGTTTTTAGTGCACAATATTGGCTTGCAGAATTCAGACTGCGGAAGCGACATTGCGAAATCGGCATACGAACAGCTTTTGGTCTTCGGTGAAGAGGGCTTCACGGTGCCGGTAGTCTGTGCCGGGATTAGCGTTCTCATGCTGTTCTCATTGACAAAGATTAAGGCTGGTCCAACGAGGGAACTAGCAACACTTGCTTCATCGTTCTATCATTTTTATCTATCAGTTTTATTATTCTTTGTGAGGACAATGAATACTTAATCGGTCTAGACGAGAACGAGATCTTCAATAAAGGATACCTTACATGCATCAAAGGCTTTTTGCACGACCAGAAACAGACAGTTCACTTCTAAGCAAACCTACACCACTGCAGTTGACGCGTTGTACATCTGCATTTTCCGCGATCAGGACAAATTTCATGGCCGCTACTTGAAAAACTGTCCGCAACTACAAAGCCTAATGGAAGGATCGCATAAGGATGCTGATGAGAAGTAGCGAAATACAAGATGGCGGATGAGAGGTAAACGAGTAGAGATAAGAAGTAAAGAACGAAGGTTGTAGTAGGTAGTTAAGAAGTAGAAGTACTACTAGGTGCGCGGCGATCGGAAGCTGGAGAAGAAATTTCCTCCGAGCGGAAGTGGTAGATTTGCATGCTGTATCATAGAACAAGAACAACTTCTACTTGAGAATATTTCATAATTATACGCGGGTTATGATCATCATCATCAATGGCGAACACATTTGTTTCAATGCATAGACATAATAACATCATGGTTCAAGCATGATTTCTTTGTTGATATAATTATTTTTTCGTTTGTTGTAAGAAAACTTTGTTAGTTGTAGAAAGGTGAACAAGTTCTTGCACGTGGACCACCCGTAAAAGCATAGATGACACGTTGGTTGGTTTTCTTCGTTGTAAAATACTTCCATCACAACTAGTATTTATTCATTTCAAATTTAATTTCTTAAAGAAACCTGAAAACATAGTTAGATGTCTCAACCTAGCTAGTATTAGTATGGCGATACACGACATTTCTGAAATTTCTGCCAAACAAGTATCTACTTCTTTGATAGATTATCATTTTTTCCTAGGAATATAGTACAGGTCATAGTTTGCCACCTAAGTCATCTTCTTCATGTGAAGCGATGATATTACACTCGACGCAAGGAGAAGGACCGATTATACTCGAATCGGATGGTCGCGGTCGGGCACATGATCATAGATAGTGGATTGTGTTGTTTCGTTGATGTGAGTGGTGATGCAATCGTATTCGTCGAGATTTGATTGAAGTTGCGGATGAACTAGCGAATATTTCTTCCTCGGCATAAGAACAAGGGTAACATCGCTCGAGACATCATCGCACCGACAGAGACCAAATTTGAACCTTGCTTTTCGAAAATGTTCTCTTTGACGAGCTAGAGGCCATAGACTGAGATTTAGGTTGACAATTTTTTTACTGGGCTATGTAATTGAGAAGGCTTCGAAGATCGTATCTGCATGTGCAGGTAGTGCACAAATATGCCAGATCACATCAATCCTTGATCGCGATTATCATCAGGAAAATATGAAATGCAGGATCGGACTGTTTTTATAGTATACAAAGTCTAGTAGTTAAGCTGCAACATGCAGCCACCCCCACCTTCCAAACGCGATCACAGTACGAGGAGCAGCTTAGAGCCAGGGAGGTATCTCTCCGCCCTTATTTCATCCTCTTGTTCAGTCCTCACAATGTTTACCTGGCTCATCTTCTTCGGGTTAAGCTTCTTCGCGTCTCTGCCATGTGATGGCTACTCCACGAGACGCACCGACCACGCTAGAAGCCAGCAGCACGCTGAGCAGAACCGAGTTGTAGTCTCCTCAGACGCTGACATCTTTGCAGACCTGCTTCATCATGCAGTTCCCGACGGTACTGGCATTGACAAGGAGTCGGGACTACTTAGGCGGGAAGGAAGAAGCACAAGCTCGAATAGTCTTAAACGAGGTCCTTCGGAGGAGGTTTTGACGGATTCTGAAGAGAGGAGTGCTAAAAATACAGTACTTCAGGAAAGCGGAGAAAGAGGAGAACCAGATGTACGACCCTCATCCACCTTTGACATTGACGAGCCCAATAACATCAGGAGCAGAAGAGATGTTGAGAAAGGGACTGTTACTGTAGTTGGAAGTGGTGCCTCGTCCGGAACAAGTCGTGCTGCGACCACCACAGAGAAAACTGCCGATAGAGACATGAAAGCAACAACGAAGAAGCCACCAGCACCTACTAGTTCTCCGTCTTCAAATAAACAAGTCGACGTTTCTACATCAGTTTTTCTGATTGATCTCAGCAAGGACTTGCTTTCCGGTTTTTCTTCTCTTCTCCACTATTGCCAAGACAAAGCAACCACACTGCAGGAAACCATCGTTGCCGCTCTAGAGGGTACCGGCTTAGAACGTGATGGGCATCAGAGTTTACCCTCTACTGATCTGGAGTACACACTGCGTCGTCGATTAGCAGTCCAAGACACGCTAGTTTTGCTGATGCTCCTAGGCTTCTATTGGACAAGCATAGGACTCGGACTACTCTTAGTCCATCGCTTAGGTCGGGATGCGGATACCTGGAGCGTAAAGTTCTATAACAACGCATTAGGAGTAGTCGATTGTTGTACTGGTTCTCCAACTTCAAAAGGAAAAAGGAAAAAAAATACTAGAACTACAGGCTGTACTAGAGGCGGAGATGGGACGAGGAGAAATGATGCAGGTAGAGCTACAGCTAGCATTAATAGTGTTAGTGTTAGTGCTGGACCTGTTCTCGGAAACGCGCATGGATCTACAGATGATGCTCATCCGGAAAGTCGTGGGGCTCCACCACGGAAACCCTCTTCAGTTGCAGTAAAAGCGCGTGGCAAAAATAGCGCCTTCGCGTGGTTCTGTTCATGCTCCTCTATCACATCCCTGTGGCGCAATTCTGCTAGCTTTTGCGCAAATCTCGCTTCAACCTGCTTTTCTCAGGCACGGTCAGCATGGTTCTTCATGATCCATGCGATAACAACCCACCTCCACAACTTCGCAACTTACCTCTACCACTTATACCACAAAACTATACGTCGTCTCCGGTATTGGTTGCATATCCAGCGGCCTGGTATCTCTGCGGGTTTCGCAGGCCTCTGTTGCTCTAGAGTACGCGAAACGACCTGCCAGGAAGTCCTCTTTCATGACAGTGTTGAGTATGAAGGTTTTGTTCGTTGCTTTGCTGCGGCGCCTCAAGATCTTTCTCTCAGAGTTACCGGATGGCGATCGGAAACCCTGACTCTAGCGCGTTCACTAGGCCTAAGCGACGACGCAGCGGGGCTGTCGTTCATGTACTTTGATGAAGATGATAGAGATACTGCTTCTTTGAAGTAGATGTTGTACTAGAAGATGTTAAAAATATTGCTAGTCGGATCATGACGAGTTGATGCCATCTAAGAATAGACAATTATGCCTATCATCTCTTGACGGATGCCGTGTTGCCATCTAAGCATTTTAGACAATACCTATCTCTTGACGATCCACATCCAGCGGTGGCTTCGTTGATGGTATATTCGGACGGAAAAGATTGGTTCCGGCCTTCGATATTCGTCTCGACTTGCGGGATTTCGTCAGTTTGGATAAAGAGGGTTTCACAAGTGGTCCTTCAGTCGTGACAAGTGAAGAAGAAGTACAGCGAGCAACGTTCACCTCTGACAAGAAGGGTGGAATGGGCCATTTCGATAAAAAAGGGAAGAAAAACTATTAAGGCACAGAAAAACCCAACCCTTTACACAGCCCATTCTTCTCATTCCCCATTTACACAAGGGGAATCCATACTGGGTTGCTGGCGTAAGCAGGTTGGGCTTTTCTCTTCGCTAAAACTACTCCGATGTGAAGAGTAACGCATCTACTCTCAGTACATCAGCATCTTCGACGTACGTTTCATCGAGTGATGAAGCGAGCTTTTTTGGAGGCTCCTCGTCAAGCAGTTCCTCTTCCACGCCTTCGATGCGTGATTTCGATGAACAGGGATCGTCTTCGTCTTCCTCAAGCACGAGTAGAAGTGCAAAAGCAGCAAGCATCAAGGAGATTGTACAAACAAGTTGTACACTTTCTTCGCGGACGCCACGACCTGAGGAGCTACCATCTTCTTCTAGAACACCAAGAACATCATCAAAAAATAAAGACCGAAGTAGATTCGATAAGCCGCAACTAGTCTATTCCTTTCTAGAGGGGTCTTCTCTAGAAGATGAAAGGAGAGACTTGGATGTTCTCGTTATCGAGAAGCACATTAAATGGGTATCTTTTCCTGCAGTAGCGCGCAGAATACGAGAGCATTTGCGACGGGCTGGCGGCTTTCACGGGCAGATATCAGTGTCTTACATTATGATAGGCGATTGATTTTTATTTTCACTTCTTATTTACAGACATCTTCATTTTTTAATGATCACTGACTTTAATCTTGGAAAGCATCAAAGTGCTTACAGAAGAAACAATAAATGAGTAAGACTTCATCACATTTGAGACTGACAATGTTGAACATCAAAAACAAGCCCTCACACTCTCTTCGCTTCTAACCCTTGAAAACTGGACGAAGTCTACGTCCAGAAAAACACGCGGTGGGCAAACTGGATACGCAATAGCGCAACGTCTGTCCTCTTCGCGGTGTCCGGAATCGGCTTGTTTTGGTATATGCCCTATATCCACTGTCGTGTCCGAGCTCGACGAGTAAAGACAAGGTTCGAAGTTGCTGTGTCGGCTGACGAGTACTGGCCGTTGTTGGAACGGGATATACTGAAGCTCACCGGATTGGAGGGGAGAAGTACATCATGAAGATGCTTCTCGACGGAACTTTTTGGAGAAGTTAACATTTGGTAGATTGGGAGTATGGGAATTTTAGAATTTGCAAGTTCATGCATAGAAGTATCTGCACCAAAGTGTTTTTGTTGTGCCATATCGCACGAGTGAACAACAAGAACAGTGATAAAGGAATTGCATCCGCAAGTAGAGCTAGTACCCTATGCACCTCAGATGAAAACAAGTAAAAAAAGAAGTAGTGCCTCAAAGTCAAAGAACGTGATGTAAGCAATTTTTCGAAGAAAATCAATCATCGCAACAACTAGTTGTAAGAAAAATAGATCTGCTGAGCAGTGTTTGCCGAGAAGCACTTAATCTTAAAGGCGCACGAATTCATCGCGTCTAGCGGAGAATCGTGTTCCGATATGGAAACTCCATTTCAGTTCTTTTATGAAAACACAAAACATGTACCGAGACGAGGTTGCATTTTTTAACAAAAAGTATCCATCGCTTCCGCGTACGAATTGTAGAACAACGAGCAGTTATAATGGGTAGTTTGTAACGACTAAAGTCAACAGCACTAGCTACAACAAAAATATCAGTAAGCCTCTACTAGAGGACAGCGACAGTAGACCAGAACCACAAGAAAATGTCTACCGCTGCTTCAGCTCCCGTCGCTGAGGAGCTCAGGCGATATGGTCTCCCGTTTGTCGAGGTCCGCGAGCACCAAGGTCGCACTGCTTTCGCCTGTAAGGATTTTCAGGTTGGAGACACCGTGATTGATGAAAAACCCTTCGTCAGTTGGGAGGAAGCCGATAGTGTCGATGGATTCAACATGCTCCCGCCCTCAGCAAAAGGGCTAGAAAGACAAGAACAAAGGAAGCAAGAGCAAAGAAGACAAGAAGTTCGCGCATTGGTAAATGTCCATGCAGAAGAAAAGGAAAAGGTTGGAAAACAAGCTTCGCCTAAAAAAAACTTAAGAGCTGCAACATCAACATTGCTGTGCTTCCCGTTCCCCTACAACAATCTCAATCTCAATCATCCCCGGCTGCTTTTCACCTAGAACAAAAGCAGCCAAGGATGTTCTGCTAAACAAAAGCTGTAAACCTACTAACAAAAGCTGTAAACCTACCAGAACTGGAGTTCTTCGCGCCTGCCTGCTTCCTAGATTGGCGAACGGAGTTTCCTACAGCTGAAAAATTTGATGAGGTTTTAGAGGCCTTCTATCCTGGACCACCACCGCCTGAGGGAAACGCAGGATGGCAAGGGACGAAAGCGGCGATATTGAAATTATGATCTAGGTTTTTATATCCCCACGCCGGCTTGTTCGTGGATTCATTCTTCTAGTGAATAATTCACACCTTTCACGGTACTACATGCAGCTAATAATCGACTGTGATTTATATCCTCGAGCTCGAGTATCAGTTTGAACTTGAAGATATGGCTCCGACACGCATCATCCAAAATATTCTTTTGATGATGAGCAATGTGAAGATAGGGACATCAGGGCATTAGGAGGGTGTTTCCCTTCTAGCATGTTCATGTCTAGTTCCCTTTCGTACTAAGCACGCATTAATGCCCTTCTAACAATAGTCTGCGAAAAGATGCTTAAGGTCGAACCTTTGGCCTCGCATCCCGCTTTCTCTTCGAACAAGACAGGAGCTAGTGGAAAGGACAAATCCAGCAACGCTGAGCGTTTGTTCGCCTTTCTGCGTATCACGGACATCAACGTGCATAAGGACCAAGAAAAAAACACGAGGCATGGAGGGAACTCACTAGCTGGTCTCTTCGTGATCGGAAGTAAGCTGGGCCATTCATGTGCAGCAAATTGTTATGATTTCGTCTACATTTTCAGTCTATACTTAGTATCAAAATTTTTTCTTGTCCTCGCGCCTCTAATGCCTCACCTGGACCTTCACGCCTCAGCGCCGTTTACGATATGTCGCTGTTCGACCTATTCTTAAAGGTGAGATGCTAACTTTCTCCTACTTCGGGGATGGCCTCAATGTTTGTGGTGGAACGATGGAGCGTCGCCTAGAACTGCGAAAACTTCAATTCCTTTGTGCGTGTTTTAGATGCATGCAAGGTTTGGACTTCTCTCGTGGCGTGAAGTGCTCGAAGTGTGGCAGTGAGCGTGCGTTTCTGGTAAGTCGGAGGAAAAAGCCATTGTCAAAAGAAGACTTGGCCAAATGCGGTAAACGGAATGATGAGAGAGATGATGAGGCACAATTCCCATTCTTGGAAGCGCAGATGGACGATGTGCCTGGTACTTCGCACTACAGTTTTATCTCCCTTTTTCTGAAAATTTGATTGCTTTCCATTATACATAGATTCATTTTTGGACCCTACACAGGTAGTACAGGTGAGACTTTCCAGAGGAGCATCTTACAACTTAGACTTACGAGAAAGACTTCCACCGCGTCTGTTACTGTTTTCAGAAGTCCACTTCCAACAACAACAACAACAACAACTTTTGCCACCAGATCTCGCAGACACGGACTTTTATTGTGGCATGAAGTTTGGACCAGACACAGTGACAAAAAAGTCCGCCTCTTCCGCAACAGAAACCACGAGCGAAGGAGTCTCAGACTCAGTCGTCGATGTCTACTTTTGCACGTCCTGTGGGTACAAAGAGCAACAATTGACACAAGAACTGAAGAAAAAAGAAGACTTTCTGATAAAGTCAGTTCCTAGCTTGCTAGATCACAATTCGCCGAAAGGAACATTGCCGGAAATAGTAGAAGAACTGGAACGAAAGGAGGCGTATTTGGGAGAATTGGATTATGGTGATCTTCATTGCTTTTCTTGACAGATTCAACTAGTTGTTTTAGCCTCGAATCCTGCTTGTGTAAGTATGATTTTAGCCTCGAATCCTTGTGTATGATCTTAAACCGTGTCGTGCCTAAGTACTCCCGTGGGCAACTACCCTACAACTACAGCATCATCCTCTAACTCCCGCAGTCCTTCGGCCGTTTCCATTACGCTTGGGCTCTCGGCTGTTTCGCGTGGCTCCAAAGCGTCCTAGCTTTGGTGATGCGAGTAAATCGCGTAGATTTGGACATCGCATTAGTAGTCAGCAGATGCGTCGCTCTAGAGGAGGTGTCTCGCGTTTGCTTCCGTGACTGTTGGGTGCAGCGACTGAGATTACTGGGTCTAGTAGCGCACGTGCAGAAAACACTGAAGCTTTTTCCAGCACAGCACGGTGGAGGCTCGTCTTCATCTTCGTCAGGTGTTCAGCAATTGAGCCCTCTGCCGAACCTGAACCCTCTAGGCTGCAAAGAAGGCGCAAACGTGGTAAAACGGCTGCTGCGACATGCAGATAAGTTTGAGCATTTGAACATTTTCCAGTACGACGTAGAGGAAGACGATAGAATGGCGCAAGGACCGTTGCAGAGAATATCCTATTCGAAACCGGCAATTGAGAGTATATCAAGTGAACTGCTGGAAGGAGATTGGCGGCCAGTGGTTTTGGCTGGAGCTTGATGTGCTTTTGGTTGGAGTTTGATTTTATTCGATTGTGGGAATCAATTCATCTGACGTCGTGTAGATGTGTTTCATGTTGATGGAGATGATGTCGCTGCTGAAGTAGTGATTTCTTTAGTTTCGTCTCGCGCGACACCAAGATGAAGTAGCTGTAGAAGAATTTTTGATACGCAACGCCGCTCAAAAATCGTAGCCGTGTGTTGTACTTGTAGAGTTGTAGACTGCTCACTTTCGGGTTTCATTGCTCATCGGACGAGGTGCTACTTGGGATTGCTCGTCCTAGTGTTCGATTGAAGATCGAAGGTGGGTTTTCGTCGTTTTCGATCTTGCTCTACTCGTTCCTGAGACCTCTGATCCTGATGAAAACGATCTTTCAGAATACAAGCAGTAAAACCTTTGGCTTAGGATAGTATTAGTGGTAGAAGTCGCCAGGGAAGTCTGAGGTAGTTTGCCGACTAGATTCACACCATCAGCATTCGTAGCACTTACTAGAGAATGAATCTAAATGTGAGGAAGCCTAAAAACGATGACGGCCGTACACCGATCTCTCTTTGATCAGGGCTTTGAGGCTCTGTTCACACTGACTGCTTCCAAGGAGGTGAGCTTGGGGTCGAGAAGACACTTCTCCCAGCCGACGTCTTTTGGCACTACAACAGCTCCACCAGCACAACTGCCAGCTCAGGCAGGTGGTCCAGGGGTAGGGTCGCCGATCACGAATGGACAAGTCCCTGGACACCAGCAGGAAGAACAACAAGATGTCCCTGAACAGCAGCACCGGGACCAGGATCCTGTTGAGATCCAGCAGAAGCTTGCATCACTTACACCATCTGCGCTTAAACAACTCTCAGATGTCGTGGACAATTTACTGAAAACATCATCAAGAAATGGTAAAACAGAACAAGAAGATAGTCCAGAAGAAGTAGTCGTAGTTCACGGTGATAATGTGCCACTTGCTGAGATTGCTAGAATTCCCGATAACACTGATTACGAGACTGGAGTCATTCGTTCGCACCAAGTGCTGCTGTACGATTTGTTTCAGATGCTGGAAAAACAATCTCGACGGATTCTCACGGCGTATAAGGAGGCCTCAGAGGGTCATGAAAAGGATTTCTTGCCTCAGAACAATGCTGAAGTGGATTTGTCTGCTACGAGCAGTGCCACGAATGATGCAGGCGCAGGGGGCCAAGCTACGAATGATGCAGATCAGCATGGTACTGAAGATGCTCCTAAAATTCCGCCCTTTGCAGAACGCATCTCTCCCTTGCTGCACGCGATGCGTGAAAGTGTCGATGATGCCTTGGAGCAGAGTGAGAGGAACTTAGATCACAAACTAGTCAAGCGTCATCTGCGGCACGCTTATCCGACTTTCCACTTTGACGCTAGTGGGATTTCGAGGTTAGGAAAACGGTTGCAACGATGGATTGACGACATGGAGCGCAATAATGCGAATGCGAAAGCGTCTTTGATGCCTGGAGGTGGAGGTAATGAGGAACATCATCATGGTCATCCTCAAGTACCCTCATCAAGTGGAACAGATACAGATAGTCAAGGAGTAGAACAACAGGTCAACAAGGAATGCTTGCATCATTGGACGCGTAGTGTGCGACGACTAACGGCTTTACGAGAACAGGCAATGGCGGCTGATAACGATTTGTTGTCGCAGTTGAAGATAGCCAGATTACAGAGTGCAACGAGGAAAAAAATTTCCATCGAAGACCAACAATCCGTTGTAGATTTGGTAAAGGATATAACGACCCGTGCCCTACGGCATCAGCAGACATTCGAAGCACGACGATTGCGGACAACCGATAGATTCGACAATTTGTACAGACTCGTGAAAAAACGATTAACTGACAGTGATGCAGATAGAGCAACCTTAGGTAGGCAAATACGACAAGAAATATCAGATCTAGAGAACGCCGCTCAAAGGGTGGAAGTGAGCGAGCACATGGTAGTAAGAGACTTGAAAAGGATACGGGATGCAGCTGGATTGGCAGCGAAATTTTTGTGATTGTTCTTTTCAATGAATAGAGCTTGTTGCATAGGACGAACAGAGCGTAAAAATAAAAATAGCGAAGACCTTGGTCGTAGTCGTTAGGCACGGGCAGCCAACAGCATTCAACAGCAGGTCATCACAATGCGGGATCAATTGGCATTGTTTTTCGACGAAGTGTTCAACATTGTAATCTACATGTAGAATCCCTTATGCATTCGCTGATGTACTAATTGCTAGATCTGAGAAGTTGGAAAGGAAGCGGCGAAAGAACAAAATTCAAACAATTCATTGTCGACGCATCCAAGCGGGGCTTTCACATTAACATCAAGGATCCGACAGAAAAAAGGACTTTTAGGGTAAACATATTAATAAATACTAATACTTGTTACCTGCTCATAAAAATTGTAAGAAAAATATAAATCATGGCGTCCGACGGCGGCGTGACCGGCGCACCATCAGCAGTCTTCCAATGCGACTCACATCCAGTGATTTCCCGTGTATTCGGCGGCTCTGACCCCTCCGCTTTGGTCAGTGCCATTTTCGCGAACTATGCCAACCACATTCCAGGTCTAGAACTACCAGAAGGAGACAGTATGTTCGAAATGGATCACGTATGCTGGCGATGTGCAGATATTGAAGAATACTTGCGGATACGTCAACAGCTACTTGTGGATTCTCTGAATGGAGACGGAGATGGTGCCGATATGTTGCTCGAGTCTATGATCGGTGGGCGTCCGATTGCGACGTTCCAATTGAAGGAGCCTTTGGTTTTTCGTAGAACGAGAGACAGAGTACTATCCTCTGGAGACTCGCGTACTACGAACAACATGGTCATGAAGTGTTCAGTGATCGAACTCCCTAGCCCAAAAAGAGGCAGTCCTTATCCTAGTGGGTGGGAGCATGCTGAATTTGCTGTGGGAGAGGGAAGGTTTGAAGAGTTTGTGGCGAAATATGTTGGAGGAGGAAATGGAGAGGAAAATCCTGTTGATGGCGCGGACCCTGAAAAACCACATCCACTGAATTGGTGTACTGACGCCTTGAAGAAAAAAGTGAATGCGGACATATCTTTAAGCTTCACTTTCTCTAGGACTAAAGAAAAAGACCTCTCCACTGTGCATGGCAGTGTCAAGTTTCATGAACTACCTTTGGCAGAAGTAATTCGAAGAGAAATCATGCATGGGGACGTAATACCGATACCTGAAGATTATTTTTCTGGGAAAAGCGACTAGTACTACTTGAGATCATGCTTGTTGTCGCACCTGTGACAATCGTGCTGCTGCAGTGCGTGTGGTTTGCAAATACTTCTTAGTTTCGCTGTCTCCGTTTTGCTAGAATCTAAGATGGAAATTATATGTAGGCGTTGCAGGAGTTGGTAGTAAACTTAGATGAGAGAAATGCACTGCGAGAGACGAGGATAGAAGAGAAATGAAAAAGAGTAATCGTGCTAGAAGAAATGGAGTAGACCACAAGGATGCGAGCCCAATATCGCCTTGAAAAACGCAATCTGCGCGCCGATTTTGCTTTCGTAAACACATTGATTACTAGGATATTGTCCGAAGATGAAAAGACGTACGACGACGACGACGTCTCTTCAATTATCTATCACTAGCTTCACACATGATCTTCATGACACAACGCAGTAAAAGCAAATGGATCTTCTTTTCCTATTGAAGCAACAGCACGGGACGTACACAGCAGCATATTCCACTGTCGAGTGCTACTTGACATCCACAGCAACGCCATCTGAGAGCAGCTCCTCAAGAAGGACGACCACATCAAGCGGACGACTTCACAACGAGGACATCTCTGTAACACGAACACCAGAGAAGGAGACCTACAGCCACTACAACAACACGCATCTACAGAAACAACAATCTCAACCTCTCTACCACCACCAAATAATACACGAGGATGCAGCCGCAAAGTGTAGCACCAACATCCTTCTCATGGAAGGTGAATGCGATGCTTGCGATGGTCGTCATAGACTGCATAGCAAACTCGTTTACAGAGCACCTATGGGGCCAAGACAACGTCGGAATCGTGGTGGCATTGTTTGCAGGTATTCACAGTCCAAATCGACTAACATCATCATTGATGGTCGTGCTGTTGTTAAAATTAAGTAATTCTTATCCTCTTCCTCTTCAGGCAACATCGTGAGTAATTTAAGTATCCAGGAGGAGAGGCTAATATGGTGATTCATCATAAGTACTTATTAATCGTGTACTAAAATTCATCGAAATTTACTCTCCAAGTGGTCCTCCAACATGAACCCACCTCCAGTCGTCGTGATCTCGCAGTGCTCCCTGTTACTCCTGTACTTCACGCTACTGTGGAACACCTTTCTTCTGCGCTTTGGACTCTTGGGAGAGGCGTTTGTGATATTTCGCAGTATATATTTGATAGGAATGCTTCGCTTGATCCTAATGCTAGCGAGCAGAATACCAAGACTCTTAGCTGCAGTCGGAGACTGGAAAATTACCGACTACTGGGACAACGACGCTTACGTCGGTACTGGTGGTGACCTTATTTTTTTCAAGAACATAGTCGTAGGTGGTCAGTCGTAGGTGGTCGTTTTCAGCTTCCTCTTCATTGTTCCCGGATGAAAGAAGTATCATCTGACTCCTTTTTCACCCACACTCAGCACTCTACACCGTGCACACACTGGTAAGTGTGGTATACTACGCGGTATATCTGCGAGCAACAAATTCTCTCGGGAAAAGTCGGTTCTACTCCGCAGAACTCTGGCATCAGTCTCTGAAACGTTTATGAAAAGAATGACGTACTACTACTAGGTAGAAGAATGATCTAGTGTTGAACAAGATCATCTTCATCACCATTCATCAGTTATTGGAAGAGGTTGCCTCTACCTAGATCGCAGACAAGAAGTGTTCTTTTGATGCACGAAGACAAAATGTCCTAATACATCCTGTCCCCGGTGGTCGTAATGCTGTACATTATATATGTACCAGGGAGGGAGCCCCCCCCTGTATCGGTGTGAAGATTCATTATAAATATCGGTGCGAAGTACATGTACAAGTAGATTTTATATACAAAGAAGTATACGAGCGGACACATCAATTACGAGTAGGAGTTTTATTAACGAGCAGGGTGATCACCATGATCGAGAGGATGGTAAAACAGATTTGATAATGACGAGAAGGAGAAGGAAGCATCAGTCAGTTGTACTTCTATGTGTTCGATCATTTCTATCAGAAAACCTGCATAACGAGATGCAATTCAAGATCAGCAACGTGCCTCGTCGTCGTCTGTCGATTCTGTCCTTTCAGTTTATTCTTGTGAAAGTCCTCAACATCTTGACAGTTTTTTTCATCTATGGTTTTTTACGCGACAACACACGCAGCATGCAATCTTCAGTTGTGGTTTGACTGTGTTACAACGCATCTTCATGCTCACCCGCAAACCCTGATGTAAGCCCATGAAAACGACCCATTGTTTTTTTCGCTGTCGTGGTCCGTCAGAAGCAAATAATGTCTCCTGATGTATAATTGTGCTGAATCTCTAGCATGTCAGAGCTAACGCAAATCTTAGTGTGAAGTGTAAGTCTGCGAGCTAATAATTCGATTCTTTAAATGGGCATGGACATGTTGGAATAGGATAGTAACTTGTAACAACGAGAAGGGTTAGGGACTCCATCTCTATTTATTAAGTGTAGTCCGATTTCTTGATGAAAAATCTCAGGCGAACTAGTGGTTGTGGTTTCCAACCAAAGCATCCTCCTGGTGCTGAACGAGGATCCATGATGTTAAAGACTTGTTGTGGAATATAGATCCGAAGATTTTTGCTTTATCTTGTTGTGCATTGTTGAGTAACAACTGCTAGTTTTATTCGAAGTCGACCATTTTTTTCTTCGTAGTACAACTACTCACTTAGCTTACTTGATGAGTGTGAGTCCTCACTATCTCGAGGTATAATTCGTGACTCAGTCTTTTCTTGCTTTTTTTTGGAGACTAGAAACGTTGCCAATCTTACACTTGCACTTATCGTCCCATGATTTTCTAAGTCTAACGTAAAAAAACGAAAAACAAACAAAATGATTGGGGTAACATCAGCTGCAGCGTCTTCAGGACAGGAACAGGCTCGTGTAGGTCCTCCACCAATGGAGTCCTCAGGCTTCAAACTAGCTTCCTCCGCGTCAGCCGGTGACTCTTGGGAAGACACTTGCTTGTTTTTCGTTGGTCATACGATTTTGTACCTGAGTTTTCGGTTCTTCAGTTTCCCCTTTACTGAGAGGCGAGACTATGGGAACCGCTACTTCTTCTTCGTCAACTACATGTCTCTGTGGCTAGCGCTGACCGCGATCGCCTATATGCCAAAAATCAAGGCTCTAGACGTCTTTCGATCGTCCGGCATTCGGGATGTGGTCTACTTCGCGATGGCGGCGACGCCGTTTGGCTGTTTCACGGTTTGGAGCGGTGATTTGCTTTTCGGCGTGGTAAATTGCCTCAGAGGCCGACGAGGACGGACCAGGCGTTTGGTTGATATGGTGTGGGGGGTTTCCGGTGGAGTGGTTGTACGCTTGTCGATGTTCTGTGGAAAAAACTCGTTTTATTCTGCGGGAAAGCAGGGCGAAGATGACGAGACGAGCACAGGAGCAACCTTCAGTGGAGGTGCTTCTCCAGGGGGAAAGAACGATGATATTGAAATGACCAACAAGAAAACTGCAGCTAGTACTGCAAGCGACGTCCCGGATGAGATGCGAAGTCCATCTGTGCAATCAGACGATACCGATATCTTCAGTGACACTTCTTCGCCAGTCAAGAAACGCAGTCGCGATGAAGATGAAGAAGGCCAAGGACAAGAAAGTAAAGTCCTCGGAGAACGTGGAGAATCAGGTTCAGGAGACATTGGAGACCTAGCAGGGGGTGTCTCATTAGAGGAGGATATACCAGAAAGTTCTCCCTCACGTTTACAGAGTGATGGTGTGACCTTTTTAAACGCGAAGAACCCACCACCCTTTTCTGCGCATCGCACTCATCGTGAGTTCGCTTCGAATGCCACGTTGTTGACTAGTTCTGTGGCGTTGCAGTATTGGGTAGTACTGCTGATGCGCGATGAAGATGACGGAGGTGCAGCGTTACGACAGAATGGTGAGGTACTACTGCAACATCAGAAGTTGCACCAAGTAGGACTAAATGGCAACGATGCAGATCTGCTTCTGGCCGCAGGAGCTCAGCATCAGACTTCTATATTGACTACCAGCAGTCATCGTGGTTTCCTTCACATTTTCTTTGGAACCGGCAGCCCAGTCGCCACCTTAATGAGGACGCCAATCGGGTTGCAATGTGTCTTTTCCATCACCTTCTCGTTCCTCCTCTTAGTTTCCATCATCTTGGAGAAACTACTAGCGCCCCTCCTCGCCAGTCGTTTCCCAAGTGTGCAGTTCGACGTCAAAGGGCTGCTGCTTAGTTACGGCCCGAAGTGGGACGAGATGTCTGGCAGAAAGAGTGCCAAGTTTCTAGACCCGGCTACGTTGAAGGAGATGGTCCCTTGGTACGCGATTATGCGAGTGTCTGCGGCCATAGAGGTAACGGTGACGAGCAGTCTATTCTTGGGACGCTTCGACATGCGGCAAATGCTCACAGCTTTGAAGGGGCCACCCAGAGTCTTCAGCTTCTGGCGAAAGTTCGAGTCGCTAGAAGAAGTGCTAATGTTAAGGCTCACCTTCTATACAATTCACTTGTTCAGATCAAGAAGTTCATCTACAACTCATTGCTCAGTGTTAATCTCCCTCAAGTACTTAGGATCGGGTGGCAGAAATGGCAGTGCAGGCAAGAAGTGAATTGATGTTTTGATGAGGTCTAATTTTCAGTCGAACCATGCCCGCTCTTCAGCATCTGGGAGGTGGTTTTAGTGCAGCAGCATCGGCGTCAGAGCGAAGCGCGCATAGAAGAGAAAGATCGAGCTCATCAAAAGGGAGCTTTAGTGCTAATAACATAGCTTGGCAGGAACACGAGGTGGAACCTCCATTGAGATTTGCATCAGCGAACAGTGACGCATTAAATTCTAGGGACGACCACCTTCTAGCTACAACCAGTACCGGTCTTTTTGGAGAACAAGATAAAGAAAGTGAAAGTCCTCTGAGCAAATTACTAGAAGAAGGCGATGAAGAAGGACCTTTTCCAATTTTTTTAAGTCCAAAGACTCAGATCCGTCGGCACGCACCACCTCCCGCATTTCTCAGGCATCGATCTTCTACGACGACTGCATTCGCAGACGCAGACTCATCTCCCAGGAAGAAGAGTCTAGTCGTGGTCGATGCGGACGCGGACGCAGAATCTTCATCTTCAAACCTGGGTGGACCAGGAGCAGAAGGCGCAGCACGTGTTGTTCCTTTCAGTCCAGCTCCTTCTCCCAGTCCAGCTCCTTCTCCAGCTCCTTCCTCGAACTATGGCGACGCTGACGATCTCGGTCACGACATTGGTTCGGATGGCACTGATGATGGCGAAGTATGGATCGACTTTGTGGCAGACACGGGAGACGGGTTTAATGCTCAGTATGCGATCGCTCGTGCACAAGCACAGCCGAAGCTGCGTGTCCGCGTGCCTGAAGAACTACCCCCAAGGCAGAAGATGTTGGCGGAAGTGCTGACGGGAAGTCGACCAGTCGCGCGTGCGCAGACGCTGTTCAATTTCACTACTGCGATTCCACGTAGGGGAGTGAGTAGACTCTTTGAGAGTATCAGCAACTTGTCACTGAACAGCCTTGCAGAAGAAGATGATGCAGATTCTGGCAAGGACAAGGACGCCAAGACATGTTGCACATCAAAAAAAATCAGAGGTGGAGCGCTTCTTGGAACGAGTGGTAGGAGTAAATCGAAAGAAGAAGTCGGCAGTAGAAGTCCCAACAAAGTGCTACGAACAAGAAGCGAGACTACGGGAGGTGGTAGCGGTAACGGTACTAGTATTACGGCTTCAGGTCGTAATCCATCTTGAAAAGCATCTTGGGAGCTTCGTCTAAGGGAAACGCAAGCCCAGGATGCCTTTCAAGATGGATTCCGGGAGGGTCTAATAGTAGAGGTAAATGGCAGTTCCCTGCTACTGCTAGTAGTATGTCGAGGAACATGAAGAAGAAAGCGACTGAGTTTCTCTCCAAACATCTGAGACGAAAATCTGACGCAACACAGAAAGAGCAGTTCCTAGTTCTCCCGCGTGCGAAGTATTACTTCCATGGTGGCGATATTGCCTATCCGAACCCAAGCAAAGAAGAATTTTTAGAAAGATTCTTCTTTCCTTACCATTTGGCATTGAGGGAACCTTCTATGGACCATCATTCGGGCAGTGGTGGGCGTAGAGTATCAGGTCGCATCGGAGGACAAGGTGGTGACGAACAAGAAGGTGGCTCTTCTAGCAGTACGTCTGGAGGTAGCCGACAACGGGAAGAGCAGCATTCTCCTTCTTCTGGAAGTAGTACTAGTATGGGCAAGAAAATCGAAATCTTCCCGGGTAAGAACAATTCGATGGCGTCTACTAACGGAGAAACGAGTGGAACCACAATTTCAGGCTCTACATCCTCATTGTCAAGTCTAGAGTCACCAAGGGAGAACTCTGTAGAAGTTGACAGAAGAGATTTATTGGGAGCCACATCTTCAAATTATAATATCGCTAGAAGTAGTACTGGCGCTCCTTTACACGCACAATCTTCGTTATTCCCGGGCACTTCCGCTTCTATGAACTACAACAGCGCAACGACTTCTAGTAGTGCCACGGGATCGAAGACGCTGCTCAGGCGAAGAAGCTCGATGCAGGTTCAAGAACAAATTGAGAAGCTTTCACGTCAAACCCCTAAGCACAGCTCCCGTTGGTACTACTCCTCTTGCCTGAAGAACAAGGAACAAAGCTCGTTGACGACATTTCGCGACAGGGAGAGAGATCCAAGAAGTTCTTCATTGACGTCATGGGGAGTAGGAAACATCAATCCTCATCTGCTGAGTGGGTTCGCTACTTCCCCTGTGCACGGAGCAAGCGAAACGAGGCTAAGTTCCACTTCCACAGAGCGGTCTTCCTTGGTATCTTCATCACCAAGAAGCTCAGCCCGCTTCTCGATGCTCTCAAAATTTTGGTCTGGCTATGTGGAGAGCAGTCTCCGAGAAAGGGGAGAACCTTCTAGTGTTTCTAAACACACCTCGTCGTCCTCTGGGTCTTCCAAGAAAACCAATTACTATCAGCCACCGACCGAAAAACTTGATGCGGGGGATTTGCGCGATCATCCTGGCCCTCTTTGTTTCATCATTCCCGGCAACCACGATTGGTACGACAACTTGACAACGTACCAGGATTTGATCCTAAACCGTGCGTGGCTGGGAGGCTGGTACATGCCGCAGGAACACAGTTACTTTATCACGCAAGTCCACCAAGACTGGTTCGTTTTCGGGTTAGACATCTCTTTGACGAACGACATCGACGCGAGTCAATTCCTCTACTTCAAGACCTTCGTGGAACAGGAGTTGATCCCGCACAAATCGCGTGTTATATTAAGGGGACGACGATGCTCTTCCTCACTTAGTGTGAATGGTTCTGGTATTTGGTAACCTGCATTTGATCCTAAGGTTTCTCTTCTTGTTTTCCCTCAGGATCAAACTCAGGCTACCAAATACCAGAACCATTCATCTTTTACAAGCGTTTGTTTGCCCTTGTTCAATAAAAGTAAGTAGGTGGAAAGGCATAACAAACGGGGGATCATAGAAACACCAAGACCTCCGAGACCCTATTAACCCTCTAATTATAGCAATCACGCACATGCCAAACTTCAGCAACGATGCCGCAATGAGAAACCGGACAGGACCATGGTTAATGCAGTTGCTTCATGGCGTGATGAAGGACGTGTTGGCAATGCGATGGTGCGGAGATTTGCATCATTACATGCGGTATGAGCCAGACGCGTTGGGAAACACACCGATTCGAGATGGACTCTCGCAGGTACTTCTGATAATTTATGTGTTTTAATACTGTTAGACGAGGGTTCTTTAGGGTTGAAACATTTGTTAATCATTTTTACAAGCCCTACTTAAGATTGCGACTAAAAAATGAAATGCTCGTTCAACCTTTAATTATAGACAATGTCTTTCAGCCTGCTCATTGTATATCGTTCCAAATTTAATGTCACAACACTTTAGCAGAGCTTGCAGGTACCTTCATCTGTCCTGATCTGTAATATGACCTGTTCATCACTGTCACTCTATCAGGTAATCTCTCACTCCGAAGCCGTTCCCCTCATCGTTGCTGGTGGCGGCGGCGCCTTCACACACCCGACCCCATGGGGGCACCAAGAAATGCTCACGACCCACTATGAACCCTACGAAACTGAACCAAGGTTGCCCTACCAAGGTTACAAGCCCGTTTCCATGTACCCCACAGCCGAGCAGACCAACAAAATGGCCAGATCCGTTCCTCGCAAGTGGCGTAACGCAAATTACCAAGCTGACATTGTCATTGGCATGATCTACTTGGCAGGCATCTTAGGAGCGTTTCCTTTGTGCTTCATCCAGCTGGCGG
Organism: Amoebophrya sp. A25; assembly: GCA_905178165.1. NCBI lineage: Eukaryota > Dinophyceae > Syndiniales > Amoebophryaceae > Amoebophrya > Amoebophrya sp. A25. The sequence continues at coordinate 294,219 of CAJINU010000068.1, forward strand.
ACCTGCAGAAAGGGATCCAGAGCCGTGCTGAGACCCTAACAGCGACAAGACGGCGAATTGTAGCTACACTAACAGGCACAGCGAATGCAACTAGTACGTCCTCTGGTAGTTTGGGAAGTACTACCTCTACTACTTCTAAAGGTGATTTGGACTACCTCACTCGAGAAGTGAACGGAGGAACAGGAGCTACATGGCTGTGGAGAACAGAGTCAGGAAACGAGGTGGATGCCCCTAGGGAAAAACTACAACAGAATCAGAAAGAAGAAGTAGCTGGAGGCGATGATACCTTAACTGTGGTTGCCTCGCTTCTAGCGGACTCTGTAGAATCAGCGGGAGGAACGATTCAACAAGCGAAAATCATGGCCGCAACCACCTTTCCTACAGCATACGAGTCGGTTACCACTTTGTTGACGCCAGATGAGTCTGAAGAGTCTCAACTACCTGGAGCTGCCGATAAGAACGCTTCTCAAGAACTACATCAACTGCGAGCAAATGAGCAGAACATCAAGGATGACGTTCTTCCTGTATGGCTTCTTGCGCTCGTAATTCATTTCTTCACGACCCTGATGCCCCAGTGCTACCATCACATTTGGCAGGAGACGAACATTGCACTCTTTGTCCACGTCGCTCTACTGATTGGTTGCGCTTGTGTCACGCAAGACACCTACGCTTGCACTGGTATCGCGCGCAACGTCAATGTCCGGCGATTGGCAGGCATGCTGCATGGCTTGGCGCATAGTCTGTGCATCGTTCTCTTCGCGGTTTCGTTGGAAGTCATGTTGCAGTTCTCCACGCAGTACCACAAGCCGTTGCAAACGACTCCGGAGGTCGTTACTTGGGTCGATGACACCTTTTTCTTCGGTCGCGAGGTGCTTCACTCTATTCTGAAATTTCTCCTCCAAGCAATCGAGGTTCCTGGAGGACTAACCGACGCCAAGGAGCAAATCTGCGCAACTACAACTACAACTGGGGGAAGAAAAACTACAAAAATCTCCCGCGAAGGCATGATCTTTTATCGCCTCGGCATGGGCGTTTATTTCTACGCCACTGCAGTTCCGGTCGCTGCTTTCGTTATGGGATCGTTTTTCGCGCTCTGCATGATTTACCTCTACATCCACCAGAATGAAGCTTTCGTCAGCCTCCGCGATGCGAATCATAAGAGTTTCGTGCGCTGTCGCATCGATAAAAGTGGAAACCTGAAAGCGTGGGCAGTAGGCATCGAGAATGTTGGCGAAGGAATTGGCGCACACTGGGAACTGGATTCGATGGCCAGGAAATGCAAGATGGATCCTTGGAACGACCCTTTGCCTTCGAAATACTTCTCTGCGAAAGCTTCGCCGCCGCATCTAGTCGATTGTTTTACCGTACGAGGAGGAAAAATGTTGAACAATGTAGGTGAAGGGGGCGGAGGTAACAGAAGTGGAGGTAGTAGAGGAACAGGAGGACCACGTCTAGGAGGTGCTAGTGGCCCTGGTGGTAGTTCTAGTTCTCCCAAGGACTACAACCAGACTAGATTCGAGCATATTCTTCAGGGAAGTGAAAGTGATCTCGACGAGATGTTGGAGCGGAATGCGATGACGATGTAGAAGAACCACGATTAAATATATGAATAAATCTATTGTCCATTGGTACTACTAGGTTAGACTGTGCAGGTTGTAACTGTTGTAGTTAGAGCCAGAAAGGCCTAGTCTGGCACTGGCTTCACGGTGATAGCTTTAGCTCTTCCCTGCTAACATAATAACTAGCGCATTACGATTACTTGAACTTGATTCAGTCTCACTTAAGTTTTTTCTTAACAAAAAACCCGAAAGCCTGGCAATTGTAATTTTTGGCAGAGTTCTTGTAAGAGACATCTCTACTTAGGTGAAAGTTGTAGGCCCAATCCGAATCGACTAACGTCATCTTCAATAGACTTCTCTACTCAGTCTTCAATCTACTCGTAGATACGCCGCCCTTCTTTTTGGCGTCCCTCGTACGCCTCTCGTGTAAATTTAAAGGTGCCTATTTCTATGTGATTTTTTGTAAGAACGAAAACGACATCATCATTTTCATTTGACGAGACGCATTGAAAATGATCAGCATCAGATCATACAAAGATATTGATTTGGGTAGACGCATTGAAGATGACGATGAGTTGTTGAGATTGTTTTTCTGTGTTGAAAGATTTTTTCAATTTTCAGTCCACCAATGTTCTGATTCTTATTCAACGTTTCCTCCTGTTGTTCACTCCTAACCTAACCTCATACTCACTCAATATAATTTCACCTTTGACCAAAACCATGGTTCGTACGTAGAGTTGGATTTGTAAAGATAGATCCGTGCCCCCCCCCGTGGGTCCCAAACTTCCTATCCTAAATGAGAGTTGATTAAGGAACGTCCAGGAGTTGATAAAAATGTGGATGTCCATGTCCGTTCCAGGAGTTGACAAAGTTCAGCAAAGCGGAGATTATAGTCGTTCTTGGACGAAATCGCGGATGCCGGCACAGGCGTACTTACTTCCACAAGGGGTTGCTTACCGTGAACTCAGAGCTCGCGTACTAAGAAGTACTGTCGGTGAGCGTTTATTGCTCTCGTTGAATGTCGGACTTTTGAGTGCTTGGAAATACTTACGTGATCTGAGCAAGAACGTTGTCGTTCATCTGTATTCGTTACCTGAGAGAGCAGGACGAAATAAATGAAAAGTATCGTACTAGTAGTCGTCGGGACAACAGTATCGACTCGGTGGAAAATACAGAAAAATCGTTTCTTTACGGATTCGGTGCGACACTTAAGTTTAAGTAAGGAGAGACCAGCACAGAAGCCCACAGGAGAACCGTCTCGAGTACTTATGTGGTCTGTAGTGTACAAAAGAATAAGCGTAGGCCAGAGTAGCCAAAGAAATGAACTTCCTTGGGAAGAATCATGACAATGACATAATTGACATCCCCCTGTATCAATCTCTTAGGGCACTGTTGTACGCGGGGGTCTAGTACCCTAACCCGTTGAGTTGGGCGGTATCCCCGCAAAGGAATATGATTGTGTAAGGAAAGTTCAAAAAGCTCTGCTTGAGGGTATCCTCGTACAAGAAACACGTTGCAGTTATAAACGTCGACGTAAAGGACCTTACGGGGGTTTAAGGAAACGACACGACCATCATGGAGCAAGTTGGCGGTAGTTTGCCTTCGAACGCGAGGGTGGTGCACAGTCCTCCACGTGGCACTGCTTCTCCACCCAAGACCCGACACCAGCCTTCTGGTCCATTAGCATGGCGACCACCAGGTCTGCGCGAGCCCCAACGTGGGGACGAACGGCCAGTGATAGCACACATGAACATGGTAGACATCACTACGATGCGGCCTGGTGGGGAGCCGAGTAAGATCGATCGCATAGTGCAGAACGCGGAGAATTTCAAGAGGCACTACACGAAAAACGCGTTTAGCACAAAATTCGCTCAATTCGACAGGGAAAAACTGTTTCCGGGGATAGGTGGTACAGTTGTTCTAGGAGGTGCTGGGGTGGAAGGTCAACCAGGCCATCTTCTGGACCCAGCAAATGCAACATCAGCATCCTTTGGTGCTGCGTCGGCTGGTGGCGCTTCAGCGACAAGCAGGTCCGCGTCTAAAGTGAACACAGATGGACAAGGAAGTACACAGATGAGCAACACTTCTATCGGTGGAGATGAGTTCGACAAAAAAATGCGGCCTGCGAGTGGCACGAAGACACCCGAATGGGTGTATGATGAACGCACTCTGTTACGACTCCAGGAAGAGAAGTGGGCAAATACCAATGTCAACACGACAGCTTTGCATCGCAGACTTGACAGCTACAGCTTTCTATGGCCAGGCAATCTGAGGAAAGGGTACTTCAAATTAAATGAGTTAATAGCTTGATTCTAAGTGTTGAACGTGATCAACTTACGGTATTACCAACAACAAAAATGAACAGGTTGTTCTTGTTGTAGTTCTGGAAAGAACATTTTTCGTCTCAAAAAAATCGTGTGACGATTGCGTGGACCAAAAAGATTTTTCATTAAACTCATTCATCACCATCACATCACAGCGTCCCAACGATGCAGGAATTTGACGCTGTGTATGAGCCCTCACTCGAAAAAGCTCGCAAGGAAAGGGAACAAGCTCGTCGTGGTAGCAATAGCATAGCTCCTCCTGGTGCAACACGTGGTGGTGCGTCGACTCTTTTTTCTGGTAGTTCTCCTAGTCATAGCCCTACAAATGCGACAGCACTGCAGGAGGCGTCCACAGAGACAGGAGGTGCTGCTGGACCAGACGGTCTTGTTCCAAGGGTTCCATTATTGGCCTCTAGTACCGCTACAGACAAGAACATCAAGGGACCTCCTTCTAAGAAGAAAACAACAGCTTCTGACCTCATTGCCGCGTTAGACGACGACCTGGAGAAGTTCTACTGCAAAAGGCTAACGGAACGCGCGGTCTACGAGAGCACAATACCAAAAAATGTCCATACTAGAATGCGAAAAGAGGAGGAGTCGAAAATTTTCCGCAAAGGCAAACATCAGAAAAAACTCACGCGTCGTGACGGCGGCTCACAAGTTGGGGTAGACAGAGCAGGAGGTCGTGGTACTAAGAGCATCCACGGAGCTGGAGGTAGAGGTACAGCTAGTCCCGGTAGAGCATCCAGTGTTGCAGATAGTACATCAGAAATAACCGATGAAGGAGATAATCCATTAGAGAATACGCCACCGCCAGGTCGTAAGTCCTCAGGAGGCACCACAGGAGGGCCCGTAGGCATTACAAGAACTGTCACCTCTTCTGAAAATCCAATGGCTAATACAACGACTGGGATGTTAACAAGCTCTGCGACAGGAGGAGGAGGTGCTGCTGGTGATGAAAACTCTTCAACAAACAATGCAGGAGTTGAAGTTCTTGATCCAAATGCTACAGCAAAGACAACTACTGAAGATGGAGGTTCTAGCTCGCCTCTCAGTGCCGCAAAAAAGAGATGGGGATCGTCAGTGAAGAAGATCCAGAGCGACAAGAAACTGAAAGACATAGGAGCCGCTGTTTCTACTGCCGCAGACACGATTATGGAGCAACAGAAACTTGCCGTTATCCCAGAAAGTGAACTATCAAGTGCGATGGAGAGTTACAAGACCCACTGCGAGAACAATGAAGTGCAAAGAGGGAGTCTCGCGCAGATGGCATCCATGTTCGAGGACGTGGAAAAACATAGGAACTTGAACATGAAAGGCTTGGATCTCAGCGTCATGCATTGCCATTGCATTGTGAAAGGTATAATGCTGCTTTTTAGACATCACTGTCTCAAATCTTTTTATAATTCACTCATGTTTTTATAATTTTGGTGTAGTTCTTGGTCTCACTTGCAAATTGAGAAATTGTGAGCATTAATTTGCGGAGAAAAAACCGTCATTCACTCACTCTCGTCCTCCAGTTCTGCTCGAAACCACTCTTTCTCTCTCCATCTCCAGTTCTCGAAGACCTTCCGTCGGCGCAGTTTTTGAACATTACGGACTGTCTCATTCCAGACGCTGGCATCCAGATGATCTTGGCGACTTGTGTTGAATGTTTGACTTCTCTTCATCTCGAGAATGTCAACCTTTCCCTCCAATCCATCGAGTTGATCTACAAAGCCCTGTATCCACGCAGAAGGGACAGCGTGTTGCAGCACTTGTTTTTGAAATTATGGGTTCTTGAAACATTTCCTTACTCATGAGGAGTGCTTTCCTCCCTTAACTACATATACTACATTGCAAAGTACAACCTGAAGAAACAGAAAGTGTTGAAATGTTTCAAGTTCAGCTTTTAATGAAAGGTTGCGGTCTAGGAACCGAAGACGAGATTCCTGGTTACATAGGTTGGATATCGGATGACGAGGAGCCAGGAGAGGATGACGATTCGGAGGCTGACGGTGCTCCTCCGGGAGCACAGTTTTTTGCTCCCAAGATTCCAAAGCCTCAAGCAGCTCAACTGTCTCAACAGCCAGGAGGAATGTTTAAGAATGCTTCTACGCCAGCGTTGTTTCGGATGCTTGCGGCGCCGTCGAGCTCGGTAGAAGGAGGGACAGCGCAATTGACACACCATTTCAAAATGGAAGCTGCGCATACGGGATTACCAACCGGCTACACAGACAACGACCCGAACAGACTGCAGCAATCCGTCATGCGAGAGGACGACTCGTTGGCGGCAGGTAGCAGTCTCTTGAGCGCTCCATTGTTCAGTGTGGAGGACAACCCAGTATTGCAGCAGCAGGCACGACAGCAAGTTGCTGCTCAAAAGCAGTTGGCGAGAGGAGTTTCCATGCCGAACCTAGGAGGGGGTGCTGTTGGAATGCCACAGGAGGTGCCCTCTGGTATGCCTGCTCTGCCTGGCGTTCCTGGTATTTATCCTGGAGGTGCAGGAGGCACTCTTTTTGGAGGCGACTCAACCTTGTCCTTTGGTGCAGCGACAGATGCTGGCGCTTTCGATGCGTTTCCACCTGGAGCTAATCAAGAGATTACTGGGAGACCCGGAAGCCAACAGCAAAATGCAGTTGGTGGACTGCTTCTTGGGAACGGTGTTGGCGCTGGGGGAATGATGACAATCGGAGCTCCGTTCACGACTAACGGCACCGGTGACGTTGGAGGTGGTGGTTCGACGATAGCTCCTGTCAGTCCTATGCATCCTGGCAGAGAAAACCAGGCACGTTCACGGGCTGCCGACTACGCCCAAAGAAGAGAAAAAGCTTTGTTTCAAGGGCTAGGACCCGAGACTTACGGAGAACATCAACTCGGGAGGTATTGGGTAGAACAAACGGTGAGTCCAAGAATACAGGACCAATTCTTGTCTGGGGAATTGTCTGGTATGGTGCTTTCCGGATCAATGGCGAACATTTCGAGTACTCTGATGCCTTCCGTCGAGGAGCAAGGTGGTCACCTCCTTTTAGGACGAGTGGGACAGAGTCAGGACGTAACAAGCATGATGTTGCAAGAACAGCATAGTATCTCGACAATCATGTCCCCCACTTGTAGTCCGGGTAAAAAGAAGTCCAAGATGGCACTGGCAGCTGAGGCAGCAGCTGGCAACATCTTGAGTCCGGTTTTGAAAGATCCTGTGATGATTGGGGTGAAGAGTCGCGGGGGTTCGCCAGCGAGGAAGATAGAAAGTAGAGGTGGCGAAAGTGCATTGGGGCAGTTTGACGCTTTCGTGGAAGAACCGCCATCACGTACTGGGACAGCTGATAGTCAAAGACCGATGACGACTTCGTCTGGTGCGTTGACTGGTAGTCGGATGCACTCAGCAGCGGATTCTCAACAACAAGCAGCTGCCTCGAAAAGTTTGCTTGGTGGCTACACCGGTGGAGTCGGCACAGTGGAAGTGCCAGCCAGCGGCGCGGGTCCTACTGGGCCTGGCGTCGGCTTACTAGCTGGTTCCGAGAACCTGGTGAACAACAAGACTCCTGCTCAACTTCAAGCAGAACAGGATGCAATTCCGCCGGACGATGGACGATTCGTGAAAAGGTATAGGATGGAAGGCATTCCTGAGCATACGCCATATGCGAAAGATGACCCTAGAGCAGATCCAGACTATGCGAAGTCGCCACTGCTAGACTACGTCCAGTCGCCAGAACACAAGAAATTCCTCGAGGAATCGCCGAGACACAATCCGCGATTGAGGTCGACAGAACTGACATCACCAGGGCCTAGAGGAAAGGGAAGACGAGGCGAGCCGAAGCGGAAGTATGCAGCAGAAGACGTGGGACGTGATGCTTTGGAGAGGGGCACAGGAGGGAGCAGGGAGGCGGGTACTTTCTCATCAAGTAATTTGGATCGACGCATGTGTGGTTGTCGTCGTAGTCATAAAAGGAATGAAGTCCATTTTTCATTAAATGAATACTCCTTACAAAAAGCTAATTCGAGACTTGTTCAATTTCAAAGTCCTTCTCCACCTTCTAGTCTCCTCCTCCCTCCAGGTACTCGCTCTCATAGTGCTTCAAGTATGAGCAGTCGGCGCGACGTGGACCTAGGCGACCCGTATAAACGCGGTGTTCGAAAGCAGAGGATGGAGAAACGGACCACCTCGCGGGGTGGGAAGCTTTGGGGGAATTTGAGGAAACACCTGAAGAACGCACGAATTGCGGGAGGTGGAGGTCGTGGTACGTTTTTCGCCAGTGATGACGAAGACGACACTTTTGCTCAGCATGCTCAGCAAGAAGGCGACTTTTCTTTGGGGAAGCACTACGCGAAAAGAATTCGTGTCGCAAATAAGGGGATGAACATGCTAGTGCCGCAGACGAATGTGCGAAAGTATCGGGAGTACTACCGAGGAATAAAATATCGTGCAGTTCCTGACGGTCCACCGATGTGGAGTCATGCTTTAGACGTCTTGCGCGTAACGTCAGATTGGAACGGGTACCCGCCTCAGGCCTGGCAGGACACGCAAGCAAACAGCAATAGTGCTGATGGAACGAGCGGGACACACAATATGAAACCAAAATCTGTTATCATTAAAAAAAAACAACCGGTTAGTTTTTGCCTTTAAACCTTAGGTTTATCCCACGAAACAATCATTATGGTACTTTTCTACTTATAAGAAACTTGATAATGATAACACAGATTTTCGTTTCATACACAATGAGGAGATAGAGCAAGCCGAAGGTTATCCAGTAGTGATGCCACTGTTGGCGATAGCGATGGTGACAAGACTACACACCTTGGATCTTGGCGGCAATGCGTTGACGGCAAGGGCGTGGTCGGTTTTCGAGCAGCTCCTCGGAAGGACGAAGTCTCTAGAAGTGCTCATAGTCGACAACACGGGTCTGTCGGACTTGTGCATTCATCCATTTTGCGCAGGACTGAAGCACAACGTGAGTTTGAAGTCCTTGAGCATGCGAAGCGTGATGCTGATGCATGACGACAGCATCATGCTATTGCTTCAGACTTTGGAGAAGCATCCCTCTCTAGTGTTTTGGAACTTCTTGGAGAACGTTTGGGGCGACCGCATGCTAGAGGGTGTCGAGCTAGATAGCAAAGCCAGTCGACGTGCAGCGGCTAGAGCATTGAAAGAGGCGCAAGGTAGTTCAGCAGCCGGCACTACTGCTAGTGCGACCATGATGACTTCATCTTCCTCAAGTATGCTGCAAGGTGGATCGATCACTGGTGGGGGAAGTTCGACTTTTAGCAGTGGCAGCCCGCCTAGAAAGAAGAAAGGGGAAGAACCAGACCCGAATGCGCCGTCTGTGATCAACTCCTTCAAATCTCTATTGAACAAGGCAGTCTTGCTTAGCTGTATCCAAGTTTCTTTGCCGGAATGCAGATTGCAGACTGCGCTGAACAAGGAATACGGGTGGCCGGATTGGTTCAAGCTGTGCGGACAAGAAAACGTCGTGATTTGGCGAGCCGCCTTTTGTAGAGATTTTTTCCACTACCCGAGGACGAAGGTGATTGAAGATTGCGAGAAGAAGCAGGTCAAAGCAGCTGTGCAACGATGCGAGTGGTGGTCGCGAGGCGGGTATCACACGGAAGCAATACCAGGAAGCTTGATTTTTGGGCCTGAGGCGAACAATCCAAGCACTCTACATAGTGGACCCAGCGCACCGGCAGGTGTTGTATTTCCTGGTGTCGCGATGGGGACAGGAGCTGCGCCAGGCGCTACAACGGGTACGGTGAGTGGGCAATCGACATCATCTTTGATGATGAACACGACAACGACGTTGACCACGCACACGAGCTCACTGCAACTGTCGGCAGGAGGTGGCACTACGGCTCTGGAGGAAAGCACAACGGGCGGACAGAATATGCCATCTGTTAAGGCAAGAAGGATTTGATAGATTTTCGATCACTTGATTTGATGGGTTTGAAAGGATTTGATGGCTTGATAATCCAAGTTCATGTTGGGGGTGCCAGTACTTCTCTTGTTTCCACCCCTTTCTTTTCTAACTCCTCCGTGAACCCACACCACGCGAGGCCAGAGTACCGCAAACCTGCTATTCCTGGCGGCGTCTTCGAAGCAGCTGATTCAAAGGTTTCTCCTTGGTACTGTGACCCTCTAGATGCGCCACACGAACAGCTTACAGTGCCTCATCTAGAAGTCTGCAAGCACTTACAGCAGTTCTGTCCTACAGCAAAGGCACTAGGCCACGTCGCTTTGGGTCTAGATCGGGTTGTACAAAAAGATCCTGAGGATGTTGTTGATAGAGCTGCGCAACAGAGGAACGTCGGTGGAGATCATTTGGAAGGTCATGGTGGTGGGAGTCCGTCTGCCGCTTCAAGAGTGGCGGTCTCAAAAGCAGCAACAGTGGCAGCAGTTGCTACGCCACCAGACACTAGTTCTACAACAGGCGTCTTTGGCCTAAATTCCAGCACCAGAGGAGGACGATCAGGTTTTGCTGGTCGAACTTACACTAGTCAAGACCCACTAGACATAGCAGCGATGGACTATTTTGCGAGATCATTTCATCTGAAAGACGAACACGCTGGCGGTAGAAAACGACGCCACGGAGGTGGTAGCATGCAGCATGGTGGCGCGGCTTCAAGCACAGCTGGTATGGGCGCCACTGGTGGCCTTTCTGCCTTTGGAGGTGCTACCGACGACGGCCATGGACATGCAGGTGGTAGTGCTGTGGATGCATATGGCGTCACAGGAGCTTCCTCGCTGTTCCAAGGAGCTGCTGGCGGATCAATTGCCTCGGTCTCTGTCGATAGTTCACCCGCAGGCTTGTCCAAAACGGGCATGAGCAAGCGTTCTGGCTCTAAAGGCCGCACCGTTGTTTCCACCAGGCCAGTAAAAGCGAAGGCAAGAGAAGACCTAGATCACTGGAAGAATAGGCCACCTCAGATGACGAAAGCAGAACAGATGCAGAAAATGTTTGAGAAAAAGAAGAAACCTCCAGGCACCGTATCTTTGACCATTAAGGGTTTCCACCGAATTACATCCCGCACTTTATAACCATCCTTGGCCCTTTTCCTAGTTGTAGAAAAGAAGCCAGGGATGTTCTGAGGAATGTAATCCCGTAAGCTCTAACACCAGTCGACTGGAGGAAGCTAGTGCGTTGATGAGTAAGTGGACAATATCAATAGATGAATTACCAAGTGTGGAAACAATCGATCCTGGTCGTGATGGGGATAAAGAAAATGTTCTTGGAGGGGATGCTGACGCTCTAGGAGGAAACACTTCCGACGACATGAACAAAACACTTCTAGAGGAACAACTAACACTAGGCGGTGCAGATACGTCTCATCTTGAGGGCCGCGGTACTACTTCAGCTAACAAGGCTGTGCAGCCGTCTACAGACGAACAAATCGCGGAATCTAGCGGAACGAAGTCAGGAGGTAGGCCAGGACTTGCTCGTGCTCAGACCTATGGAGTGCTCTCCTTCGATAGTTTCATGCAACGAGGAGAAAACCAAAATAACGGAGGAGGTAACAAAGTAGACACGACAACTGCAACTGCTGGTGGTGGTGCTGGAGGGAGTGCCTCTTCATCTTCGTCCGATCATGGCGTTCCCTTTGGTGCAGCCAAAGCACATGACTTCCACGCTTTAGAACGCGTCTCAGTGGCGCATCCATTGCACAGACTTCGACCTAGTGCGAATCTGAAGCTGAGTGGGTCTTGGGTAGCGGATAGAGTGCAAATGCAGGAGTTCGTCTGGAACTTTCCGAAAAGCGGCAGTACATGCGGCCACAGTGTGCAATTGTGTTTATGTTGACAGTGGAGGACGTGCTGGACGTGGTGTGATCATAGTTCTTCCCTGGTGACAGAGCAATCTACTAATCTAGTTATAGTTAGTAGATAAAAAGACCCTAAAAATATACATAGTTAGAAACCACGTGATCATGGTCATCTTGAATGATGTTCGATACATGATAGATCCACAAGAACGATTCCTCTTCTAAGCTTCCCTAGCTTCTACGATTTTGCGATCATTCCGATGAACCTAGTAATGCAGACGAACCGGAATCACGTTTTCCGAGTTGGTTGCCGCGTTCCGAGTTACCTAGAGTACGTCTATTACTTCTTTTACGACCCAGCAACTCAAAAACTGCTTGTCGCTGACGATCAGCCGAAGTTGAGGCTGACCAAAAAAATGAAGCAGAAATTTGTCCGAGAACACCTTTTGAAGATAATCACAATAGCGCAAACAGACCACAGCAGTCTAGCAGCGCAGCTGGCAGCAGCCGCGGATGATGTCGTAGACAGCAGTGGGGCGGGAGCAGGAGGTGAGCAGAAAAGTACTGGTGGAGACGGTGAACAAGAAGGTTCGTCTGATCCTCGCCAGGAAGGTGCCGAAGGAGCAGGTAGAAAAGACATTGCTGCATCTGCTTCACAACAAGATTCTACTGGAGGAGGGCCTGTTGCAGCTGCTTCTACTTCATCATCTTTGCATGTCCATCATCCTCCTGTGGGGTATGATCCTGTTGCAGCCTTGCATTTTCAGGAGAGGGGTGGGACGAAAACGAAGAGTTTAGATGACATCTTCGGCATCTTCGACATCGATGACGACTTCCCAAACTTCATCAACTACCGAAGGATCCAGCCTTTCGAATACCCGACCGCGAGTCCATTAGGCAGCGTAGCTCTGGAAGAGGTGGCGCCTGGCATTGCGGACGTGTTCGATAAAAACCTGTACAACTACACAAGAGAGCACATTACCTTGGAGGAGAGTAGTCGCTGTGAAGACTGTTACGACTACGATATGGAGAAGATCAGGCCAACATTGACTGCCATATGCGGAGCAAACGACGAAGCAGCGTTTTTGAAGACACTACACAGCAACTACTTGGAGCTTTATCAGGCCTATGGTACTCCTGCTGGAAGATTGAGTTTGGCAAGAACAGTGTGTAGTTTACAGCCACTTGCGTTATGTTGTTGGTTCTGTTATCTGTCCATCCTAGCCCAAAAATTCTAGCATCTTCCTCCACTTCCCTACCATCTTCCTCCACTTCCGCCCCAATCTCAACCGCAGCTCTCCTCACCGGTGGCGAGCTGTATGTGCGTTCAGTCGATGTGATGGCCTTTTTTGACGAACTTTTTAGGCCAGCGATGAGTTCGTTGGAGATCATGAAATTCGTCGAGGTCTGTGGACACTCTCCTGTCCGATTCTTCCGTCATGAATTCCTGCATTTGTGCTTGCTGCTTGGTACTATCTATGTGGTTCTTTTCCTTTTCTACTTATGCAATATAATATATAAGTTCTGAAAAAGGAGCAAACGCTGTAGTATTTTTAGACATGTAACAATGGAGTCGGATGAAAACACGAAGCAGCAATCACTTCTTCGCTTCCTCCACATGCACCACAGGTATCGCCCTTTTTTCCACCGAGACCAACGCACATGCTGGGCGCAGCTTGGAGCTTCTTGTCGAACGCAAGCTGAAACCCGCAATTGCGTATCCTCTGAACCCCTTCTCCAAGGAAATCATGCAAAATCCCATTATCAACAAAATGAGCTACGACTGTATGGAAATTCTCAAGGACGCCTATCTACGATACGGCACACACAAGAGCGGGTTTATGCAATTGATCTACATTCTCCGGATTAACGACAAAAACTTCACTGCAAGGCATTTGGCGTGTATCTTTGCGATGGCACAAAAGTACAAGCCGAAAGCGTGCGAACAGACGGAACATGTACTACTGTAGTTGCTTGATTTTGTTTTAAAAACTCTGTTGTAGTGAGGACTAGTTTGAAATTGAATCAATTCAAAAATTTTTGAATTGATTCAATTTCAAACTAGTCCTCACTAGAAGTCTCTCCTGTTTCTACCAAGCTATGTATGGAAGGGAGCAGTACGAAGGGGAACCCACATTACAGTTACTCCATGACTCACCTTGTTCCATGCATTGACTCTCTTCAACCACACGTCTACAGGAATGCACCCGCATGACTTATCCTGAGTTCTGTGAGGCGATTGTGCGAATAGCGGCAGGCGGTTTGCCTCAAGCCGAAAGCAAATATAAGGGACAAAACCTCAGCTTGTATCCGAAGAAATTAGCCAAGGTCTGTCGTGCTTTCTGCCAGAGGATACAACTCAAGATTCGTGAGAACATCAGGCGGATGAATCAGTACAAAATGAAGTAGGATGATGTGAAGCAGTGAGAAAAGCAGCTGATTTCACATATAATTGTGTTCTAGTCCTACAACTAGAACTAGGACGTTCTACTTGATGTTAGACGGACTCATACAATGAACAAACTGAAACAATTTTCATGTCAATTGCAAACGATTAACATTAGAACACAAGATCGAGGTTGAACAGGACATCCATGATCCCGTATTCAATTCTAACATTCTTGCTAACAACTGTCAAAGAAATGAACCCTGCTACACAACAGCATCACTTAGCAATTTCTAACTTCTTCTGATCGATCGATCCCTGAAATTCGCTTACTATGAAATTTCCGCAAGTTACCGCTTTCATAAAAAAATATCTTTATCGCAATCGCATGGACGATTGTTCTAGTGATCGATCCAATTGCATTTATCTGAAACTGAAACCCGTGAGTACGACGAACGTGAATTTGCTTTCTGCTCTACGTCTCTCGTCTAAGTCCCTTATTGAGTAAACTGAAACTCGTAAAAATATTACTCGTCTAAGTTAGCCTAATTAGAACATACAATGTAATCGATCCCGTAATAAAATGTCCGCTTTTTAGGTTAAACTAAATTATTGTGCACCATGCTGCATAATGATTTCGAATTTTCTTTGCTTTGTCACACTGAAGAACGGTATGCACCGACCCTGTGCATAAGTGAACCCATGAATGTATACTAAGCCGGCCACCCACATCGAGAATGCGGTTCTCCTCAGTCAACAAAAGCAGTATGGAACACACGAGCAGGCAATTCAAATTGAAACTCGTCTGGTTTCCCCAGAGTAGTTACGAACAAGCCAAGCCGTGAGGTCAGTAGAAGCTTCCTGCCCAGGAGAGTTTCGCAACGCATTTATGCATGGTGTTCCTCTGTATGGATCCAAGACGGGTCGGAATGTATTGCTTCTGATGCTATTCACAAAAAAGAGAACCAATGAATAGTGATGGATGTTGTTGTTGCCAGATCGGTTAACGAATGAAGTGCTAGAAAAAGAACGTCTCGCTGAACTACAAATACTAGAAACATACACCACGGCTTTTCAGATGTTGAATGAAATGATATAAGTATAACTTGCTGCATCTACTTTATCTTAGTCTTTCGTCTCGACGAAAAGCAGAGCTACGCTCAATGCTTTGCAGACCATTGTCGCGTAGAGGACTCACAAGCTGCAGTCCTCCACTATCATCAGGACGAGGACTTTCGGTTTTTTATAACAGGTGTAGATCAGTTCTAGTTGTACCTGTACTACCTCAAAAATCTTCTGATTACAGCAATATTTGCCTCCCACCTCATCTTCGTCCCTTTGCATCTTCTACATCATCCTCCTCTTCCATCGTTCCCTCTATTACACGAAGATATCTAGACTTTGAAAAGATGACGACCTCCTCCCGCAATGGTTCTCCCGGTCATGCCGCGAAGAGGCAGCGCACCTCCGCTGTCATCTCCGACGGCACTGGTGGCAGCAAAAGCGTCGTCCTAAAAGAGCTCGAGAAAGGCCCCATCGTCCGTTGTGCTGATAAGCTAACTTCATCCAGCCCTTCTTCTCCCAAGAAGAAAGCTGAAGATGCGGAGGGAAGTACAAAGCACACCATCATCATCGCAGAGTCCAAGGAAGCAGCCGAGGCATGTGCGAAGGGGAATCACATGGCAGGAGTACGTGCGGACTTCAAAGGAGCACAATTGTTACCGGATGGCAAGACGTCCTGCTCAGTAGTGGTTGTGCCCTCAGACACGTCAAGACATAACTCAGCAGCGAGGCCAGATGTAGTGGTGAAAGCACTGCAGGGAGATGCGGTGGTGGGAAGCAGGTAATTGAAGATAGCGATGTGGAATATGTATGAATTTACCTGCGAACATTTAATACCAGGTGTCAATGCTCATTCCTTCTTCAGTAGGTACTTACTATCACTTATAGTATTGGTACTCTGTCAGAGTAAATACTTCTGTTTGAACTTCTTGATTCTCAAAAACTGAATCTCCACCCAGTTCCCACGTTGGCATCATTATCGCAAGCACTGGCACACCAAAAGACAATATCTGGGCTTTAGCTGCTTACAAGGCGTTTCCAGCTTGCAGCTTGAAATCTACTAGGAATGAGCAAACTGTGACAATAGTCAAACCAGCGAAAAACGTCCAAGTCGTTGGCGAGTGCGTCCGTGCCGCACAAGTCCTCGTGGACCTGCCGCCGAGTCATTTGAGTATTTGCTTCTTTACGTATCTATAGTAGAGTAGTCCGTTTTTCGAGTTACGGGTTGCTCGAGTTCTCTCGAGTTGCCACGAGTTGCCGAAACTCACACGCCCATTCCGGAGCGAGTTGCTAACGAGTTCCTCTCCCTCGGCAGCTTGCCACTTTGAAAGCGCAGCACCCCGCGGCGGTATGGCGGGCCAAGATGCCGCGGAGTTCAGGGGGAAGCTCGTGGCCAGTTGTTGCGTGGCAGATCTGCCGTTTGTATTAAAGAGACACGCCCCGGCCGAGCTCTTCGGGGCTTGGGCTTAGCGAAAGTATGAAGGCGAGCCCGGGGCCACCTTTTTTGTTTGAGTGGCGCGCGCGCAAGCCTTGTGAAGTGCAGCGATTTCCTTGCGGTGTCGGTGTCTCTGCATGGTCGTGCGCTGATGTCGGTCGCGATCTGGCTCGGTTTTTTTTGCTGGTGAGTGGCCAGCTTGTTCGGCTTCTTGGGGCCCCTGTTTGCGCTGTAGTGGGCTTACTGAGTAGCGCGCCGCCTAGTGGGTAGCGGTAGCATCACAAGCAGGGCCCCCCTGAGCAGTGTAGAAGCACCGGGATCGGAATGGAGTAGGTTTATTTGTGTGCTTGTTTTATAGGGCAGCAGCTATACCAGGCAGGCGCGCTATCTTAGTAACACAAAACTACGAGGGCAGGGCCCTGGGTGGCGTTGCTCTTGTCTGCCCCGCGCATGCAGCGCCTCGCAGAGAAATGAGGGCGCTACTGGAGGCGTTCGCTTGTGAAGGTGGTTTGCGCCCCTGGGCAACGTGTTTGACGCTTCGAAGATAGTGCGCCCGAAGGGCGCAGCGGAAATTTTTTTGGTATGAAACTCGTTCAACTCGAGCAACTCGAGCAACTCGACCCGATATCGGGCGCAAAAAGTCTAGCTCTACTATAGGAATTCGAAGTCATCTTTGCCAGTACTTTCTTCTGCTCAAAATAAGAAGTAACTCAAGAAATACAAATTTTATTGACACACTGTCTGTCACTGACACTACAGCCGCGTCGACCTACGAGGACTACATTCGTGAGGTGCTGTCGCCGTATTTGTCGGTCTCCCTAGAGAAAGTCGAAGGAAAAGAGCTAGAGAAACGTGGTTTTGGAGGAATTTGGGCTGTCGGGAAAGGAGCCTCTTTTTCCGAAGGGCGCGCGCCAAGAATGCTCGTCTTGAAATACCCAGGAAGCGGCGACGGCAATAAACCGTGGAAAACGCTAGTGGGGAAGGGTACTTGGCTTGAAACTCGTTTTATTTGGTCGTAAGCAGGTACTAAATTGAAAGTGGAATTCGTTCTTTTTGCGGGGGAAGTAGAGCCGCGGTTCCTTCTGCACTCATTTCATGAGCTGAGGACTAGGATTTCATTTATTGAAATTGTCTTCTCCGTTGAATTATTCATCTTCGTCCCCATGATCCTCACTAACAAGGTATTATCTACGACACTGGTGGTTTGGCTATCAAGGGCCGCGAGGGTATGTGCGGCATGAAGAGGGATATGGGAGGTAGTGCGGGCGTCTTTGGCGCTTTTCTCAGTGCTGTGAGAACGAATATCAAGGAAAACGTTTGCTGCATTCTCTGCATCGCGGAGAACAGTGTCAGTGCCGAGTCCTTCCGCAACGACGATATCTTGCACATGTACAGCGGAAAAACAGTAGAGGTGAACAACACAGATGCTGAAGGAAGAATTGTCCTTGCCGATGGCGTTGCTTACGCGGCTAAGGACTTGAACTCGGAGTTGATTCTCACCATGGCCACGTTGACAGGCGCACAGGGAATTGCGACTGGTCAACTGCATGGAACTCTGGTCACGGACAGTGCAGAGTGGGAGAAGAAAATGGTGAAAGCAGGCGAGAAGAGTGGAGACTTAGTGTGGCCGATGCCATACGTGCCTGAGAACTATTATGGCCACTCCGAGTCACATTTTTCAAAGATCATGATGTTATAGTCCTTGTCCCTCCTCGTACTCGTTCTTCAAGAGATCGAGGAGTCCATTCCCTCCAACAACACCTTTTCTAATCCCCCATGGAAGAGTACAAATCCGCGGTCGCCGATATGAAGAACAGCGTAGCGAATCGCGCTAACGCGCAGGCATCCTGTGCCGGTTCTTTTATCAGAGCACACATCCCCGATTCTTGGACTGGAGGCTGGGTCCATGTGGATATGGCATATCCGTCTTTTAGAGGAGAACGCGCAACAGGATACGGCGTAGCCTTGTTAGCTGCAACTTTGGGAGTTTTTTAATGATGACTATATATTAGCATTGACTGATATATGGCGAAAAAGAGTTACTCTTACTACGAGTCGACATGCCTATGCCGGACTAAAAATATGAAGACTTTTATTTCACTCGAAATGTACGGTTCTTCAGAGAAAGAAATAAAAACATGCCATGCACCTACCTACGGACATCGAGACATAAAAATATCATCGTTCTTGTAGTGGTTGAGGGGTCCGTTGTGCGTGCTTTGATTCATTGGCCCGTCTACGTAGTACTGTACCTTTTATATCAAATTTGAGTGGCAACAGCACCATACCTGATCATATTGATCAATATTTCTAGTTGTTGGGGATAAATTCTAATTCACAATAAGCAACATTAGGCGAGGCACCATGGATCTTCACAATGTAGAAGCATCCCGGGAACAGAAACTACTGACCAAAGAATAAGTTATAAATGCTCCAGTGAATATGGAATCTTCCCATACAACTACAACAAGACAATCTCAGCATGCTAGCACCTCTCAAGGCATTCTGACTCTGATGCTGAAGAAGCCAAGAAGAAATTGTGGGGCGCACTTCTTTTGTTTTTGAAGATCGTTAAGAATTCCAGCTAGTATCCCGAAGAACAAGAAAAGGTTGCGTGAGCGTTTGCGCATCGAGTTTGTCCGAGCGTGGTGAGTTTAGACTTGTCTGAGCGTCAAGTCATGCTCATGATTATCTTGAAATCCCATTGGTTTTTAATCTTCATGTAGCCAAGTGCTTGAGCACTTTACACTGTTTCATAGGAGGTGTAAAAAGAGCAGCACCAGAACGAGTAGATCCATGAAGATCATGAGTCAGGGAAAGATGAAGTTGAAGATGGAAATATGTAGAATGATCGCATCCATTGAAGCGCGGCTGAAGTAGTTTTTTGAAGCTAGTACTTGCTACTAGTACCTGCTAGTCTGCAAAAATGTTGGGCCCCGTGCCCCTTCCCTTGCCGGAGGAGGTGCAGAGGGAACTCTTCCCCGACGGCGTACCTCCAGCTCTTCGAAAAAAGGACTCTAGTACTAAGCATTGTTCCACGAAAAGAACTACAAGTGCCAAAGCTAGCCCGACGAGTGAAGGATGTAGTACTCCTGGCAAAGCACGAGGAGGCTCTTCGTCTTCGTCATCGTCTTCAAGGCGTGGTCGAGAAAAGAACGGAGTACTAGTCGAAGGTTCTCTTGAATCCTCGAAGGAGCATGTTGAGAGAAGTAGAAGTAGAGCGAGGAACAGAAAGACAGCATCTTCTAGTTCTTCTGCATCTTCAAGTAGCAGTGGATCTTCAAGTGCAAGATCATCTTCATCAAGGAAACTTGAGCAAAGAGGAGTCTCTTTCTCCACTGCTACGCCATCCCCTTCCTCTTCGTCGTTTTTGGGTCGAGTCTTCAGCACAAGCTGGATTCCAGGGCTCAGAGGTTCCTCCTCTTCATCAAGCAGTACGAGCAATTATGAAAGGAGGACAACCACAACACGAGAAGCAAATACTTCAACTTCTTCTAATATGCCTGCTTATTTGCCAGACAAGGGTCGAAGGAGAGGAGGAGGTGGACAGGAGGATGACTCAAGGAGTAGAAGTAGCAGCTCTGCTTCTTGGAACTCATCATCGGAAAGTGTCTCATCCAATGACTCTAAGCTCACCAAGAAGACAGATGGGTTCTTCACTGCATCGTCTAGTGAGGCAGATGAGAGGACGCCGCCCGCGGAGCATGCTGAAGCTGAAACTTCAAACGGGACGAGGACAACTAGGAGAAAGACGGGCTCGAAGACCAAGCTGGATAAAATGAGCATCAGGCTTGACAAAATCTCGAGCACAACAGGTCTAGCATCTTCGTCATCAAATAACGTCTCCCTAGCTGGCTCAAAAACAACCACTGCAGGTGGAACATCATCTAGTAAAGTGACGAATACTAGTACTGATGTCGAGCCCATGGAGACCACAACAGTACACCCTCAGAAACCTCCAGACTCAGCGAGAAGTATTCGACTCGACCTGTTCGAAATCGGTGATGGCGTTAAGATAGTCAAAACAGTTGACGAAGAAGAGGGGGAAGCTTCACCGATAGAAGATGTAACCCCAATTATACCAGTAGCAGGAGAAGAAGTACCCAAGGACTCATCGCAGCAGATGCAGAAAGGCACAGCGGAGGAAGATGAAGCGTCTTCAAGGACGAGAACAAGAATAGGCATGAGTACTCCACCGGTTACTAGGAGCACAGCAACAGATGACGCGACCGCGAGCACCACCAAGAACAAACCTCGTGCTCGCGTATCGATGCCATCGAACGAGAATGGTGAGACCATAGGTTCTGAAAACGCAAGTTCTAGTGCAAGTTCTAGTGCTAGGGGGAGGCGGTCAGTCTCATCCTGCGGTAAGAGGTGTGGAAGTCGAGATAGAAGTTCTCTTTCACCTACGAAGCAAGCGAGTCCTTCGACAGCGACCGCGAGAGCAAAAGTAGATTTAGAACAGGAAAAGGAAGCTGGAGGACCAACGTCGCGCTCAAGTAGGAGCGGTCATACACCTGATAGACCACGAGAAGAAGTAGAAGAACGAGAGAAAGGAGACTCACGATCAACAAGAAGACGTCGAAGAAGTAGAACACCACTAGACGAAGGTTCAACTTCGGTACCAAGAGGCTTTTCTCCAGGAAGAGGCGGCTCGTCTCCTGGCGGCGGGCATAGCAAGAGAAGAACGGCTAAAACCTCCTCGTCCGAGAAGAGGAGAAGAGAACGACAAGGGGAAGATGTTCACAAATGCAGTGGTGCTGTTTCGACATCCTCATCTTCATCAGGAGATCATAGAAAATCTCCTTCTACGGGCTCTTCTGGAGTCCAGTCACCTTCAGCACACTTTCATACTGGCACGTCCTCCCCTTCCTCATCTCCTACAATGCGGACAAGTGGTGGTGTTCTACATAAACCGAGCACGAGTTCAGCTGCAGGAGAAACGTCTAATGCGCTAATGGGCATACGAGTCTTCCAAGGTGCGATATCCTGTGGCCTCAGTGGCGATGTAGGTGCGTTTTTACAAGACGTCGCGTTGAGAATATCGATCGGCATGGCGATAGTAGCAGGTTTGGTTCTTTTGAAGTTACGCACGAATTGTATCATATTGTATTGCATTGTATTGTAAATCCTGAAGGTACCACCAACGCCAAAAGGACTGAAATTCCACACAACTCCCGTCAACCCTCTTTCATGCTTTACGTCGATGCAGAACATCGCGACGATGAAGACCTTTCTCGTCTCTTGGCGCATCTACAGTCGGCATTTGCTGATATTTTTCCTCTACCTTGGCCTCTACATGGTCAGCAGCATGCTTGTGCAGTTCTACTTTATCGCCTATTGGTGGGTAACCTCGGGACTCCTCCAAATCTTGTACGAGTTTGGGAAAGAGAGCTATCCTTTGGCCAGTGAGTTTTTCCCGGTAAGCTACGTTGCTGTGCTGCTCGGCTGGATTCTGGTGGTGCCGTGTGTCTATCCCGTGCTGTTCTTGATTTATGATTCTTGCAAGCTGTACTTCTTGTACGTGTAGTTTTACTTTACTTAGTAGATCTTCCATCATCTCGACTCCAGTACTCGTCGACCACTTCTTGCTCGTCCTTGGCCTTGATCCATATAGTTTAGAATCCTGTGTTTGATCCTTACCACTAGGATTAACATTCTTCTCCTCTAACTCCCGCTCGGCGTTTCCGCTCTTGTTATCGCATGGTGGGCGACGTACATTTTCTCGTTGACCGTCATCCGAATTTTCAAATTCGAGAAGCGATTTCACCTATGGCGAGACATTCAGTACGAAAAACTACGACAAGAAGAAGAGCTGAAATCGTCTGGGGGTGGTTCAACTGGCGATGCTTCTAGGACGAGTACTACTGGCGTTGGCAGTGGAGGTGGTGAGTGAGTTGTTTTGCTGAGCCAAGGGATCTTCGGGTGTTGGTGTTGTACTAAGCGCGATGAAATCAAATAGGAATACTTCTATCTCGAACTCTAGTATCATGGGACGCCCGATTCAGTTTCAGGTGGGGTTTTTGAGTGAATCGTCTCTTCTAGTGTTGGAAGTTGTGAGCATTCCTTCGCGTTCAACAGTAGATTCATCGCTTCTTCGTTACTTCATTGCCTTAGTATCTATTAGTTATCTGCTTATAAATATGATAAATACGATTTTTTTTCGTCATTTTCTCACTCACACTCACTTTTACTACATCACTGTGTACTTGTTGTCTATGCTGTCATGAAGACAGACTCCGGGTGGTCGATAAAGAACGACCTTATTCATTCCTTTGTATTTTATGTGCCGGGAAGATACCGAGTTGCATGCCCCATTATGACGATGACATAGGAAATTCCGGTTGCCGTTTTGTTATTGCCAGCACTTCTACTTCTTGAGTTGTACCTGCACCAGAGTCATAAAAATTGTGCGTGTCTGTGAAACTGAACATCTTCACCCCACTCGACGTCCTTTAGAGTATAGACACGTTTCGAACTACGTGATAGTCAAGTTTTGATTCAGGCGCAATTTTGTGACGGGGACGGGATCGGACGCATCCGCCACTATACGAGGGTTTATGTATAATGGCGACGTGCAAGACACTTCTTCTTGCGTTCGAAGTTGGTATGCAGATGTCCATGTCGAGACAAAACCAACAGAGAGCAAAGCTCTGTTACGAGCATGCACGAACAAGAGAAAATCAGTAAAAAGCCAGCTACCGCTGCGTGCGTGCAAAAGAACTTTTGCCAACACACTCTTGCATCCATCGCAAAAAAACCCAATCTTTTTCAACAACTCAATTCAAGAATAGGAGCACGTAAGTGCAGGGCCCAAGCGGTCCTGTGTGCAGTTTCACAAATCGAGATGATCGGGGCGACCCGGCTCTTTCCGCTAACTCGACGAGGTTTCAGGAGATACCCTCGACCTCGGGCGAGAACATTTTTTTCATCTACTTCTTCAACTTTGTGGTCGACTGGGGGAGCTGCTGTTGTAGATGAGCAGATATCTAGTATTAAGGCTCAGCTTTCAATGGTCATTGGGGTTGGTCACTGAGGTCCCTCTTGAGAGAACAGGGGAAAATGAAGGAAAAGCAAAGGGAGAGGCATGGGGCCCATTTCTTTCAGAGTCAGTGACCATTGAATGCTGAGCTTTAATAGTACTAATGCCAGTACGTCGAGCTCGAGTAGTTCTTTTAGTACGACATCCACCATGGAACAACATCATCGTCGCAGGGACTCCGTCGATTTCCTAATTTGGCGAGGGCAACTACCAGAGAAAATTCTAGGTTCCGACAATTATCTTGCGCCTTCGACTATATCTGGTGCCGGATTTGGTGTCTTTGCCGGACGTGATTACCGCAAAGGCGAACCCGTGGAAATAAACCCCTTCTTGCGGATGCACGACGCAAAAACGATAGACACCGAAGTAGATGCCTACAAGTTTGACGATTTCACTTACGTTCCGGAATTTTTACCGTGTTCTTCGGCGTGCGAGGATGAGGCTATGCTGGGAGACGCTGCAGGGGAGCTGAAGAGTCCATTAAGGGAAGGAGAAGATTTTTATGCGTGGTGTGGACTTGATGAATACCACACAGGCATTATTCTTAGCTCAGAGATCATGATGATGATGATCATGATGATGATGATGTCTCTTGGCAACACCTGCAACTGCTTTTAGCTGTAAGGGTCATCAAGAACCTTCCTCTCGTCAGCTCTAACACTGCGCAAAACGAGGAACGCGAATAATCACAGCCTGATTATTATGGGATTCGGAAGCTACATGAACCATATGGAGAAGGGTTACAACGTGGACTCTGGATACTACATAAAGCGCTTTGCGCTTTTCAAGGCGCTAAGGGACATAAAAAAAGATGAAGAACTTTTTATCAATTATGGGACCAATTATCGGTATACGTGGAAGTAGTGGCTGTAGTAGCTTGCTTTGTCGTGTGGGACTGATGTACAGAGAAGTTGAAGACTCTCAACACTGATAAAAATCTCTTTGCTGCTTTAGCTTTTGCTGCTTTCGGTGCACAAGCACATCTCAACACCGATAAAAATCTCTTTGCTGCTTTTGCTGCTTTCGGTGCACAAGCACATCTCAACAGTGATAAAAATCTTTTTGCTGCTTTCGTGCGCGAGACAACGGATAGAAGAAAGGAAACACCAGGCGTGTGTGGGAATTATCTCCGTTCATCCCTTAATATCGCTTGCGCTTCCGATCTAATGAAAATTTTTCCAGTTGGCGATGTGCCTGGCAAGAATGACGAAAAATGTCGTGTGTTCTCACTGCTCTATTAGACGGCGAACGAGGATGAGCTGAGTTATTGTTCTGTCGAAGTCCGGCAACGTGAACGTGAAGGGGAGTCAACTACAATGAGATGAGTCACAGCAAGAGAATACCAATATTGAGGGCCTCGTGAGGATCGTGAATGAAGATGATCTGGTATCTTTCTACTAAGTGTTTGCAATTTTTTTATCAGCAACATTGAAAACGGACGATCCATCTTGTTCTCGAATGATCCTCACAGTGACTGCGACTTTCTCGAGATATGTGTTTATCCCACGCTTTTACCCACCTCTTTTCTTGAAGAAGTTTTATGTACCTACTTGCTTACAAGTAGTAGAAGAAAAATTTGTGTTTTCGATTTCATCCTCTCATTCTGTTGGTTACGCATACCCCAACGAGGTACTCGGAATCGCTCCATCATATCAACATTTTATCACCCTAAATCCTAGGAAGAAAAGGTCTACTCAAGGAAGCTGTAGTATTCGTTTTCGATGAATAAGAGTGTCCACATATTACACATTGTTGTAAATCACTACTTCATTATAGTCAACAAATAGATTCCCAAGAAAACTACTACAACAACATCAAGTACAAGGAACATCTCATTTCGTTAAGCAGGAGAACATCAAGAAAATGGCAGCATCTGGCAACAACCTCCTTCAGGAGGTGGAGAAGATGGATACGTTGTTACAAGCGTACCTAGAAAACGCGAAAGCAACAGGTCAAATGGAGGTCCTCAAACGTCGGGATGTTTATTTATGATGGCATAGCAGGCATGGATCATTTATTATTGGAACTGGTAGTTAATATCTTCTACCAGTAACAGTATGACGAGCTTGACATGTAGGCTGTTGGATGTGAATAATTTTCACTTATCAGTAACAGGAGTATCATGAGTCTACTTGAAATTGAATTTATAGGACCTCGAACAACATTTTCCTTCTCCTCTCTTCTAATTCCTGACCACCTGATCGCAGAGGGTTGCCAAGACTCCTTACTACAGACTCGCAAGGAACAGATTAAGGCCGATATTGAACGTTTCGTTCGCCAGAACTACAACAACGGGAAACCAAAAGAAGATGTCGTAGGTGCTCCTCAAGCGGTGAAGCAAGAGGAGAAGGAGAATGTTGGGGGTATCAAACGAAATGAAGAGGCAGATGCTGGTGCTGAGGAACAGCCGCAAGCGAAGCGACAGAAAGCAGCGGCTGGTAACTCTACCTGATGCGATCGTGCTTGCTACTAGGCATTTGCAAATGAATCAATATCAAAACC
This sequence comes from Amoebophrya sp. A25, assembly GCA_905178165.1. Taxonomy (NCBI): domain Eukaryota; class Dinophyceae; order Syndiniales; family Amoebophryaceae; genus Amoebophrya; species Amoebophrya sp. A25. The sequence continues at coordinate 320,263 of CAJINU010000068.1, forward strand.
ACGTTTGCGTAATGCGTTTCCACCTCTGACCAATACAACTACATGATCCACCACTTCACTCTTGCCCAGTGGGTACAATACTACATGATCCACCACTTTTACCCAGCACCAGCCGAGAACGCCAAGCCTGAGCCGATCGAATTAGACGGAGGCAAACGAATTACGTTTTCGCAATTTTCGGGTAGGAACTTTGTGGACATGCGAGAATGGTATTCGGATCGAAATTCAGGCGAACTAAAACCAGGAAAGAAGGGAATCTCCCTTAGCATTTCCGCGTACAAGAAACTGAAAGAGAAGCTTCCATTAGTCGACAGCTGGCTAACCGAGGGTGGTGGTATTGATCTTAATAGAGTTAGACGTTGAGATGAACTGAACAAAAGGTACTACAATAACTTTTCCCTCGTCTTCAATGCTTTATTCATCAAGGATGAATTATGCAACTACTCTTCACTAAACCACTACTCTTCACCAAACCAGCATTTACTACAACACTTTCCCTCCACCACATCATCTCAAGCGTTAAGGTTAGCTAACCGAGGGTGGTGGTATTGACTTATTACTACACGTTGAGAAGAACAAAAGACTACAACATCCGTCCCTTCTGCCCGTTCATACACCTGGCAATGACCAATAAAGCAACTTCGAGTACATCACTAACCTTCATGTAGTAATATCTAATACATAACACTTCCCTTTTTACTCTTACATCACTAACCTTTCTGTACTAATATAACACTGCCCTTACATCACCAACCTTCATGTACTAAAAATATATCTTCTCTTATACACACCCCTTGCACAAATTCTACGCCCACCTCCACAGAAATACCAGGTGACACTTGTTTCGCGGAGCTTGAGGGCCAAAAGCGCGTTAAGGTGGACTCCTTCAAAGGTCGCATGCTCGTACAGGTTCGCGAATTCTACGACGATAAGACCACTGGTGAGAAGAAACCAGGCGCGAAGGGAATCGCACTCACGGCAGCAAACTACGCTAAGTTCAAGGACAACCTGCATGTCATTGACTCTTGGTTTTAAGTCTCGGTCCTCTGACTAGAGATAGATGAAGTGAAGTTATATATTTCGAAGTGTCGATCCCAATCAAAATTCTCCAATCTTGATGATGTTTATTTCCACCTTTCCCTACAACTTTCTTAGTAGAAAATAGATAAAACTCCTGGTCCTGCTGGCGCCTTTAACAGGGTCGCGTAACTGCAGCAGGAGCAGAACTCAGCTGCCACGATATCATCTTCATTACCAAGAACCCGTATGGCGTATTGATCAACACATCCAATATGTGCCTGGTCAACAAGTATGTGGTATGCTCTATGACACTTCGATGATTTCCACTAGTTGTAGCTTTCGCTACAAGAAGAAGAAAGTAGTGTCGACTGTTTCGGTTAGTTACGTTGAAACATCAAATCTGATGAAGTCCACTAGGGTGATTATTTTTTCTTGTGTCGGAAAGTACTAGTCGGGGAAGTTGTAGTTGAGCAATTTTTACCTAACTACCTGTTTGACTCATCTGCAGGCCATTTCCGAGTCCGACGAATACTTTGATATTGCTATCAACATGATACACTCACATTTTCTGTAACATTCTCATATTACGCTATCTTTTGGTCTCTTCACTTGCCTATCAATGAGTAATTCCACAAGTCAATGCTTGGCTTTGGTGGTATCCATCCAAGTATCCGAAGAATCCCGTAGGATAATTAGATTTCGAGTGGGCTATCTCTATCTAATATATCTACAGGGGCTAGGGCTACTTCTACAATAGGACGACAATAAACTTGTCGGTGTCATTGATGAAAACGTGAAAAACAAAAAGACGAGGTGGATGATTCTCCTGTCTAATATGCTCAATAAGCATCGTTGATCCGCTTCTGTTTGCAGCAGGAGCACTTCTTCTAGTACTAGAAATAGTTTCTGAAGAAAAGGATCATTCAAGCACGAATAACAGATGCAAGGCGCATTTCGGAAGTCCTGAAGAAGAAGTCCTGGAAAAGAAATCACACAAGGACAGAGCTCAACTTTCCTGAGTCAGCTAAAGTTTACTAAGTTGCCTCAAGTAGAGCAAAAAAGTCACTTTGAAAAAAGCATCGTCTGTGTTCAGTTGAACTTTGGTGCTGAGATGATCCTAGAACGAGAACCGATTAGATCCAAGAAAAAATTTTCGAATGGTCTAATGCTACGAAGATCTCTCTATGAAAACGAAGGATCCATGACATTGAAGATGGAGCTGTCAAACGGTCATCTACTTTTTAGATCGTTTTGCAAAGACGAGCAAGACTTTTAGTTTCAAGATCAAGTAATACTCTCTAATCCTTTCTCTCAAAAAATAATTTTTCTCAATTCTTGCTTACTCCTAAAACCAGACAGGAACGGCTAGAAAGAAGCATCACGCATCTCGAAACAAGCTTACCTTTTAGATTCATGATCCTCGTCGTGTAGCAAGAAATATAAGCTCTCTCTGAGTTTTTAGAAGTACCACAACTGCTAAGCATTACTCAACAACGTACTACTTAGACATAGGACTAAGATCCCCAAGAACTCAAAAAAATGCCGCAAGGATTTAAATGTAAGGCGCAGAAGAACGGCGCCTTTACGGCACGTAAAGCGCATGCTAACGTGAAGAAGACGAAGAAGTCACGAAATAGCGATAAAGAGGTGGCGACGCGAAAGATCAATAAGGGCATCGAGCATATTTTGGCACAAGCAGCGATTGCACCGGGTTCAGGACCCGGCTTGCAGACGATCAAGTTAGATACCAGGTACAATCCCACATCAATCAAGGGAAAGAAGCTAAAGGGATTGCATGTAGGCGTAGGACAAAACAGAGTGGGCGGGGGAAAAAAGAAGTAATAAGAATGAGCAGATTTTTCAGATGCACATGCAGATGTCTTGGATAAGGATCCTCATTCAACATACGAGGATTGCTTTATGGCAATGACAGATTTGATGCATGATTTACGACTAGATATGGTGAAATTTTTATCGATCCTTTGATAGTATGAAACTAGTGTGGACACAAAAACGTTGGATGTTGTTCTCGCAGGAGAAGCAATGTTATCATAACTCGTCAAGAACTTTTTCACGCTTTTGCCTGTCGACACCACGACGCTATCGACTCGGTCATTTCCAGAGAATCAGAGTGATGCGCAAGGACTACAATAGTCGATGATGGAAAATTTCGGTGGATAAACTTGGGTGGTAGGAAATACCATATGGTTGTAGATCTGTTCCAAAGTGGTTGTAGATCTGTTCCAAAAGTACGCTGTCCATGTCAAATCGGTACCCTTCTAACAAGTTAAGCCCTCGGACTACTGCTTCTGCAGCTACTCTCCCATATGATATATTAATGCTGTCTATGATGCTTCTGGGAGCGCAACAATAAGAGAATGATGACAGACATTTGATAAAGTGACTATCCTAGTATAGACACTTTTCGAACTTCCATATCAGTCTGAATCTTATAAAACTTATGTAACTAACCTCATCCCATAGCAGGACGTATTCCCCTTTGTTTTCTTTTCAAGGTGTGCTGCAAATCTTGATTGGCTTTCACCCTTTGGTGAAGGTTTAGGCCCTGCGGCGCTCAAAGCACTAAGTAAAACAACCGGTTAGTTTTCACCTTGATCACCAACGTAGACTTATCCCGTGCAACAAGATATATTAAGTTTAACTGTGCATATAATTATAATGTCGTTTTCATTTGTTCTTCTGAGTTCATCAAGTAAAAGTGGTAGCCCTCACGTGCAGCATGAAAAAGTTTTCAAAAACTTTAACTTCTGAAGGGCTTTTACTAGATGAACAACATACCACGAGCACGACCTGTCACTACATAATCATCAACTACTTCTACTACCACTTACTAGGATACTTGTTACCACGTCTTCGTCAAGCTAACTACAAGAAACATTCATCAAGAACATGTCCTCATCCTCCAGTTTCCATCAATGCCCGTCGGGGTACCGTTGTGCTGCTCAGGTCGACATCCGAAAGGGCAAAGACGTGCAGCCTGGCTCCGAATTCGTCTTCGAAGAAGGTTGTCCTGCACCTGGCTATGTCAATGCTCGAAAACGGTGTGTGCCACTCAATGACCCTTCTCCGATCGAGTCCAGTGAGGTCTTCAGGCCTTGCCAAATGTTTTCGGACGTCGGCTTTGACGAGCGTGCGTGCACAACAGGCGGAAAAACAGGATGCTTGTGTGTGCTGAAGCATTCAGCAATTGAGAAAGTAGATGTAATTGGAGGTGGTGGAGATGCTGGGAGTGGTGGGACAACTTCATCTACGTCTAAACGTTTTTCCATCTACCCAGGAGTCTACGCAGACGGAATCACCCAACTTGGCATGCCGCTTGGGCCTAATGTGCTTTATCGATTGATGCCAGGCGAGTCAAGTCGTGGGTCAGGAAATGGTGCAGTTCTTGGTGGCAGCGTTGCACCAGATAGTAGTGGCAGTCCTTTTGTCAACAGTCAAAGTCCCGATGCGAATACAGTACTTGCAGCTGGAACGTCAGGAGGTGGTGGGACGGGGAGTTCTTCTTCTTCAAGTGGTGGTGGTGGAGCAAATGGAGGAGGTTCAGGAGGTGCCGACTCTGCCGGAGACGACGCCACCGCTGGCACTTCCGTTGCACCTTCTATTTCCGTGATTAAGCGATATGCAGGAGGGATGTCTACGGGATTGCCGATGGTAACGGACACAACCTGGAAGCAGTTGCTGGTTAATCAGTTACATTTATGAGGGAGAAACATCAACTTCAACATTTAGACAGAGGAACTGGGACTAGGTAGATCAAGACCTTGAATACAGATTTTTTACTAATGCGCAAGGATCATGCAACGCCCACCAGCGGAGCTCTAATCCACCCAGCAGGAGATCGATTTCTAGAACCCATGAGCGCGCACGATTGGCTCACGAAACTCTCTTATTCTGGAGCCGTGGATGGAAGCGGACCTTCAGCTTCTGGTGGTGGTGCAGGATCGTCGACCTATGACTCACCCGTCGACCTCCGACTCTCCCACGTTGCCAAAGCGATGCGAGTAGCGAAGAAAGTGCTCCACAATTTGGTCGAAGCAGCTGAGAAAATGGGTTTACAAGTTGCTTCTCCTGTGAGTGAGCCAGAAAGTTCCCAGAAGTTCTGTGATGCTTTGAAGAGAGACGATGATGGGCTATGGAACATCGCTACGGGTCTGAAATATTTGCAACGAGCACAGACTGCTTGTTTGCGGACGCAGGAAGAAGCACTGAAAATGATAGTGGGCCCGTCAGACTTATGTTGAGATAATCAGTAGCAGTACCCCTTGGCCTTAACTTGTAAGTCTACTTACTTACTAACTTCTACTTGTTCTCTAGTACCCCATTGACTTAAAGAGCACAGTTTAACTCTAGCTTCTTCTAGTTCTAACCAGCCACTCTTCGCCAGGCAAAGACGACGGCTCCGAAGGTGGTGTTATGCCCTTTGTGACGAAAGATCAGAAGAATCGGATCCCCAAGTGTCTGCGCAACGAACAGCACACGCTTCCTTGGCGCCACGTCGTTGCAAGAATAGCCAGTGAAGCTCAGTCATGTATGGCGGCAGAGGTGCCGAATGGTAGTGGCACCAAAGGAATGGCCTTGAGCATATTGCAGAACTTCTATATTGAATGATGAACGGGAAACCCTACTTCTAAGGCAATACTTACATCATCGACACCTTTCATGCGTACGCGTAGTGCTGCTGCTGGCACAAGGAAACGGCGTGTTCGTGGAGGTCTACTGAGAAGTTTGGGAAAAAACGACGTTGACTACGTTGTACTCGAAAAAATTCGTTCTTTCACAATGTAAAATATGCTGCAAAAATCATTGGCATAATTTTTCTTCTAGCAAGTAGCAACTGCAGCGAACAACGTCAAGAATTATTTATAACTGCGGAGTACGCCTCTGCACAGATGCAATTAGTTTCTTTCTTTGAAGTGAAATCGTTTCTTGAATTCTAAGGCCAATGAGATTGATGGAAAAACTTAAACTATGCGTCGTCTCTTTACGAAAGAAAGTGCAGACAAATTCGCTTTTGGTTGCACAGGAATTGCTGCTTCCGTAACTGCCTATCACTACTGGTCTCGTGGTCAAGAGCAGGTGGACAAAATGGCTTCTTCAAGTGGCGGTGGGGATAAAAATGTTATGGTTCATCTCGTTGTAGTGGAATGGTTCTCGTTGATTCAAGTGGCTGTGCCGATATTATTGTTCTCGTAGTTGTACGTGGATCCTTTGGAGGGTGAGGATGTCCCATCTCTCAAGCAGCAACTTTAAATTTTCACGACGGTTGTACACTCACATAGTTGTGCAAAGGAACACTACAAAAGAACACGCACAACTTGAACTTGTTTTACCTCTCTTCCTCTAACCAACGCGCATCGAAGTCGTCATCATCGAAGTACCGGTTTGACCCAGCGCGTTCGAAGCTGAATTTTTCCACAAGTCATTGGGGTTTTACCGTTCATGGAAAATTTACCAACTTTGAGGGAACATTTATCACGTCCTCGACATCAGCAGCTTCAGGAGGCAAAGAGGAGGATGTACATGATGATGATACGTCAAAGGCAACATCCTCCACATCTTCGCCTGCACTTCTTCTAGAGATCACCAGTATAGACACTGCGGTTCGTGCGGACTCGATTGATACTCAGAATTGGCTTCGGGATCGTCGAATGCGAAACGAGTTTTTGGAAGCAGACAAATTTCCATTACTGACGTTTCATTCTTCTTCAGCAGGACCTGTTGTAGAGGGATCACAGGCTACACTAACAGTTCGTCCGAAAGTGCTGGAACCATCTTCAGAAGAAGCATTTGCAGATGCTGTGTCAAGTAGAAGTACCTCATCTACACCGGATGGAGCTGGAAGGATATGCTGGCGTAGGAGAAGCAAGTCCTCGTCCAAGGATGAGCCGCCGAGTGAAGATGTCTCAACAACAAATACACGACATGCTTCAAGAACATCACAGGAGGACAACAAGAACCCCGAACAGTTGTATCGCGCTAGTGGTACAGTGACTATACGAGACATCCCCAAAGTGATAGACCTGGATGTGCGCGTGTTGAGTGTAAGCGCAGAAGAAATTGTGGCTACGGTGAGTGGAGAACTCGACTTAAGGCTCCACAAGACCCCACTTGCTTCTCCACGTGAGGGAGTCCCGTTAAAAAGTACTGCGCTGGTAGTGCCTCATGTATTCGCGGGCTGTACTACTGAGGCAAGTACGAGGGCGAGTATTTTAACGGGATCGATTCACGGGATGGGTTAGGGGTAGCGCTAATCGACAGATACGAGTTCGACATTCTGACTAATTGGCCTGCGTTAGCAGTTGGGCAGAAAGTGGGTCTTGATTTTCATTTGGTGGCACAGAAAGTTGAATTGAAAAATTGAAGGGAATGATACGCGTGATGAGCAGGAGAGGACATTGTTGTGCCTTATCCTGTCGACGATTGGATTAGGGTTGTGCGATCATGATGCTAGTCAACAGAAAGAGCTACTCACTGAGACTTCAATGGTAGTAAGCTTAGGTCACCTCCAGTGCTCGTGTCCCTCCCTTCTTTTCTCTCTTTCTCCTACTCTAGAAGTTGATCAACTATCTAACTGACTTATTTACACCTTCACTCTAGAACTTTCAGCATTTCTCTTATTCGGTGGCGAGAGATTGAGACACCAGAGAGCAAGAGTCGGATTCCGTCTCAGAGAAGGCACTTAAGAAGGTCGTTAGATAGCAAAATAAAGAGTGGTCAATCCTGGTTGAGTCATTTGATTTTTGTTCCGCTGCTGTCCCTTGCCAGCAGTGGCCCAAGAGATGGCAACGATAACGGAGCCGACCTGTACGGTTTGCTTCGTGTGTACTTTAAGGCCAGTAATACTTCTTTTTTCACTATAATCCCGTGTGAACAAACGATGCTGAGAGAGTGGTGTCCCTCTTGATTTTACGTGGAAATTAAAGGGAACAAAGGGGAACTACTACTACTCACTCAACCAGGGATAGTGAAAGAGTAGCGCTAAGTGCTGGAAATACATGCAGATCCTTCATGGCGGAAACAGTGGGCCGCTGGGTCCTTGATTCCCTGAAAAGTGAATACCATGGAGCAGCTGATGTTATGAACAACGATCTTACCTGTTTTACTTCTTTTATCACGACAAGGTTCTAGTACTCGTACACCCGAAAGATCCACCTGCAACCCAAAAAGAAACTTCTGCAGTTAGTGGTACAACATACCATACTTACAAGTACATACCGGTACATCGGTTCTTTTGTTCTGTTTGAGTATTAACTATCACCACTAAAACTCTTCTAATGCTGTGAAGTTAGTATCACGAGGTACCTCTCTGCGGGAAAATGTGCCACATCCGACAGCGATAGAAGCCCTTAAAAAGTCGGGATGTCCGATTCCCGAAGCAGATATGAGGAAACACGTGCCGACGGATCTGAAAGGTTGTTTCAATGTTACTTCTAAGTCTAGGGAACCAATTTCTTCTAATCTGCTGCGGATATTATTTTAGTACTAAGTCTGGGGAACCAATTCCTTCTAATCCGCTGCGGATATTATTTTAGTACTAAGTCTAGGGAACCAATTTCTTCTAATATTTCTGGGAAATAGGTACTTTAATAGCTAGGTTTAACTAGATAGTCTGATTTGACTGAAAGGTAAGAATTTTCGTGCCGACGGATCTGAAAGGTTGTTTCAATAGGGAACGGATTAGAAGGAATTGGTTCCCTAGAAACTTCTAAGTCTAGGGAACCAATTTCTTCTAATCCGCTGCGGATATTATTTTAGTATAGGTGACGACGCCTTGCCAATGCACAGGACTAGAAGTACTCTTGAATCCCATTCACAGACACAGAAGAAACTCTTAATCCTCACTGATATGTCAGCTACTAGTAACACCTATTGAAAAATTCCGTTCCCACTCACAGCCTCGCCGCCACATGTGACTGACAAAGAATCGCTCGTGTACTACTTCTGCATGACAAGGCAGCACCGCGAAGCTCTCCTGTTAAGGCCGTGATTTAAAGCGATCTGATTTAAGATAAATAAGTACTTCCATGAGCTTCCTTCGCAGACGATCCGATGATGACTCATCTCCGCCTTCGCGTCATCCAGAGTCAAATATGACTTGCTTCCTCAATACATGATCGAGCTCTTTCGCGGAACTTTGAGTAGGATCGTGCGAGAAACAAGATTCTCCGCATAACAAGTGAGTGAAAGTGAATTTTTAGAGTGTGCTCTAATATCAGGCGTGCTTGGGCCGCTAGCGTTCACTTCTGACCGCGTAAAAGTTATGGTCCCTCTATAGATGTAGACGAGCGAAAGAATAAGAACGAGTTATTCGAAAACTCAAAATAGACGAGTTACTGACTGAAATAAGGGAGGTAGCTTAGAATAAAGGCTACTCTTCCTTCTCATCAGTATCTCGCTTATTCTGATCAGTTACTTGCTTATTTCAGTAGTTTTTCGAATAGTAGGAGAAGTGGAACCATCAAGAAATGCAAATGTTAGACTTGGACTTTTTTCTTTTTGCTCTAAGCATATTTTCCTCCTGAACGACAATTCGGACGATATCCCGGATCCCTACAACGGGCCACTGGAGGACTACACGGGATGCCTGGACACTCTACAAAAATGGTGCAAGGTGGTTCTTGTCAACCTACTCAAAGGACGCGAACCTTTTGACTAAGTAGACGAGACTAAGACTTTACAGTTGCGACTGTTGAGAGACACATTTTTCTTTCGACTTTTTTTTTCGAGACCAACTTTTCCTCTTCGTTCCGTGGATAATTTAGTGAAGAAAAAACATTGAGGATGAGGCTTCAACTTCTTCTAAAAGTAGCTCCTCCTCCTGTTGTACATCATAATTGATGTTGTTGTATATATTTAAGTAATACTTTTCCGCCCTCGTTATTCTTATTTGTTCTCAGTATTATATCGAGGAAGAGGACGAAGAGGATAAGGTCACAACAACATGGCACGGCACACAGAGGACTGCACTTGCAACCTCAACAGGCTATTTAACCCTACCTCCTTTTGCTTTTGGACGTTACCCCATGATAGATTGGGCTTACCACTACTACTGCTACGGCCACTTAGTCTTAGTTCTTAATGTTGAATATATGCATAGTATGACAATAAGAAGTGCATAGCATTATTTGTGATATACAGAAACTGCACCATAAGCCAGGAGGCATAACCTTTCAATGTTTATGATTCATTTTTAGCTGCTCTTACAACTGTGAAACTAGTATATCAGCCATCCGCTTCAAGAAGACTATTTGAGTGGTGGAACAGGTGGCTGCAGGAGATGAGACCACTCACTTTTAGATTTGATAATATTATTTTTCACGCTACTTTCGGTTAAGTTGCAATCCTCCCACAAGGAAACTGGCGCCGTACTAGACGACCTACCTCCACCAGTACTATCGATTGCATGTAGTTGCCCATGCTCTCCACGCAACGGGCCGCGGGCATTAAAAACAGCAGCGATCCTGTATCGCGTCTTCTCGTTGCTTGCATCTTATGGGACGTGGAGGTGTCATGTTGTCGTAGTGCAGCGTTTGTTTAGACGAAGATTGTTTGGAGGCTCAGAGTTCTTCTACCGCAATTCGGTCGTGAGTCCTCAGTAAATCTTTGAGAGTCCTCGATAAATCTTTCAGAGACCACATAAGTACACTTTCGATGACGGGAGAAATGCGCATCACGTGAAGATTCTATCGGAGTTGTGAGAGAAATGCGCACTACGTGACTCTGTCAGAGTTGTCTGCTGCTGTCTGAGTCTGTTGAGTGTTGGACCACGCACATTCGATGTAGTGGGCCGAAGCCTTCCAGATATCACAGGCGTCTGGTATTTTTTGCTTCCCATTTTTTTTGGGTTGTTGGATAGATTCATTTTCATCTAGTACCTACTAAGTAGGATTAAGTAGTCGAACGAACGAGCACGAAGCACCAGCATATACAATTTCCGGGAGGAGAAGTGAATGATTATCGATCCCCACATCGAAGACTAGAACTCAGCATTCGAATCCTTGTAGGAAAGGTCTTACTAGTGAAGCAGCAGGTTCAGCCATCGAAGAGAGGAAGTGGAAGTGGCGACGTTCTTGAAATCAGCTTATCTATCAGAGTCAGTTGGATTTCTTTCTGACGAAGGAAGATCAAGATTTATTCCACAAATTTTTTTGGCTTGTGTCTAAGATAGTTCTTTTTCTAGATACTAGCTTACCAACTACTACTAGTACCTGACGTGTTTAGTCGTCCTCAGTGATAGCAGCTGATTATATTCTTGTCGGTACCTATTATTTTATTGTTGTTGTCTCTCGCTCTTGTACTTGTACAACCACATCAAGATGATAGCCGGTAGATCTCAAGCTCAACCTGCTGCTCGTGCTCGTGAGCGTATCGATTCAAATATATCTGTTTGCTTCACCAACACCAACCTGGTGGCGATATGATAAGCATTCATCAATAACTCCAAGAGAAAGATATAATGACCTTCCAGTACAACAAGTCGATGCAGCCAATGCGAATCCAAGATCCTTAGCCGCTACGCAAGATCTTCTCAGTCTTAGACATAGAATTTTCATTTTACTTCCGCGCCATGTAAGTAAGTAGTTGAATATTATGAACAGACCACATTGGACATCATCTTCCAGCTTTTAGGCAAAGTTACTATAATCATATGCACCAGCATGTTCTTATAATCACGAAGACTGAAGACTTGACTCGTTTAGGATTTCTGAAGAGCTGCGCTGGAGATGGGAAGTGGAGGACTATCTGCGATGTCTAAATTGCAAGAAGTGGAAGGTTGAACTTCAAGAGGCAGGAATGTCAATACAGGCTAGAGCAAAAAGGACTGACTTACACAGAAGACACAAAGCGAAGAGCTTAAAGAAGGTGAAAAAATAAGAAAAAGGAAGCGCAGCAATTAAGTTCTGCGAGCGACCTCTTGCTAGGTAAATGAATGAATGAGTGAAGACTTATTTTATCAATTACCAAATCTATATCTTCGTCTGGACTTTCTGGTGGTGGATAGTCGCACTGCATATTCTATATGGCTGTGACAATTGCGACGTAGCAGTGGCCGCAAGTTCATGCTCTTATTAATTTGTTTAACGAGCCGAGATCATGAATCAGTAATGCTGAGTCAATATTTTCAAGAGTTTGGTGGTACAGTATTTTAACCATTGTGTAAAGAATGAACCGAGATGCTGAGTAGGTATTTTATTTAAGACTTGGGAGGCAGTGGCACTACAGTGTTTCTATTACAGATTGTTTATTGTGATGGAAATGAACTGCGAACTGCACATGCATAAAACGGGACAGCGACAAGAACAACACGGGCAATATGCTGAGAGTCGTTTTTTGAAATTAGAACGGACCTGAAAACTTAGAACGGATTCTTCAGTCCGTTAAGTGTGATTTCTACCAATCGTTCGGTGCCCAATGCGCAGTGCTGAAGTGGAAGTCCCGCTTACTCTAAATCTAACACTAAGTCAATAACTTCGACTCGGTGCTTGTACCATTCATCAAGATATGCGGTGCGAGTCGGAGGTGTCTATATATTTACCCCTCTGAACGCGGACGCGACCAGTCGGTCAGCAAGTTGTCGGTTAGATCGATCGAAACAGATCGGTCCATCTAAATTCGTGACGCCAGGCGAATACACATTCTGCCACTTTTAACTTCCACTATTGTCTGACCGTGGCAGGCTGTGGGCTTATTAAGAGTCCGCTAGTGAAGGGCAATAACATGAACATGAAGAGCTACCTCGCTCAAGTATCAGTACCACGATCCTTCATTTCGGTACACTTTGGTTAGCATGCTCAAGTTGCTTCGAAGCAGAGTGTCGAGTGATCTGTTCTTACTCTCAGAGATACGAAGCACCAAAAAAATCGGTGAGTAAGAACATTGACCAACGGACAGCGTTCGAGATGTTGTCACAAACTGTGGTTAAATACGAGCGTGCTGGAGGTCAGTGTAATATTCTCCTGTCGTGACTTGCGGCGGCACGGTTTGCTCGGAACGATCGCATCCTCGTGGTTTCTGACATCTGTCCATGACCCTCTGTTATCTTCTAGAAAAATATAGTCGTGTCGGTGGTCGGTCCAAGAAGAACTGCCTCAACAAATCCTCATCTCAGCCCTCTCCATGTACTTAGCGCACCCAAACCCTAAGGAAGTCTGATCTCTCTTCTCGCTCTTCTCGCTCTTCTCTCTCTTCTCTCTCCTTGCTGGTAGGTCTTGGCCAACTCTCTCAGATCTTCGTCTTCCATCTAGGTCACGGAGTTTTCTGAGATTCAGACTGCTGGCCATTTTTGACCTGCTTGGAAGGTCTTACCCTTTGAGCTGTCTCGGGTCTTCTGTCGATATTCATGGCGCGCGCGCACCTTCGTGCGAAGGCTGTCTACTTTTCGCCTGCTGTGGGGGTCCCATCCGTGAGCTGACTCAGATCGCCCAGCCAAAGTGCACAGCTTCACTCCCTGCGGGTGCTGTCTAGTTTTGGCCTGCTTGGAAGGTCTTGCTCTTTGGCTTTACTCTCTCAGGCCTCTCATCTAAATCGCGGAGCTTCATGAGGTTGCTGCTGATTCTTGACCTGCTTGAAACGTGCTGCGCTTTGAGCTGTCTCAGATCAAAGCTTCACAACTACAAACCCGCGCCGCCGGCCTCTCTTCCTTGGTTGAGCCAAAAAAAGTCGCCAACTTTGGAGATGCGCTCTTTCTATACATTGGCGAGCAGCGTAGTGCCGTCCTTAACTCTGGCAAGAATTTCCGACAAATAACGCAGACGATTGACTGCAGCGTGACTGGCTTGGCTTCTCGTCTCTTGTGCTTGCGACATGGTTTTTCTACATGTTCAGAGTTTTCAGCCTTGGGCGCTGCCGATATACTTAGCAGGAGCAGAACCAGGGAAAAGCTGTGCGCAAAATCGCGGCACTTTTGAGGATGTATACAGCTAGCCCGTGCATCTTTCTCATGATTTCCGTACATCTCAAAAGTCTAGAAATCTGCGGGCCCGCTATGATTATGAACCGCCCCAGTGTTGTAAGTGCGTCGATCTCTTGCGCACATCTTTCCCGTGATTTACGTACAAGATCCATCTACGAATGTCTCGAGATATATATCGCAGACGTATACTCCTAGCCCGTAAATCTTTCTCGTGATTTGCGTACATCTAACGCCGTGAGTCCGCTCCTTTTTAGGTATCAAAGTTAGTCTTGCTTTATATATAACCTAGATAGTTATAGTATCAGTTATCCATATCTTGTAGTCATCAACAGAGTGAACTGTGAATGCGATAGTTTCAGTGTCGTCGTTGATGTACTTGTTGGTTTTCGTTGTAGTTGTTGTTGCAGAAGTACAAAAAGATGCCAAGAAGGACAACTCAAGCAGCCATATCTGAGGACGACGCGCTCTGGGCAGAAGCCCGCCTAAGGTGTGTGGCTGTCGATGATGATGCTAGATCATGCTTCAAAAAACTGTCGAAAGCCGGTGATCACACATCGCGCGCGGCTGGCGACTATCTCTGCAACGCGCCGGATGGCGATCCCAAAGTTACGGCTATCCATCAATAAGAATAATTTCTATTCCGTCCACGAACCATTTGCTCATCCTTCTTAGGTAGTTTCTGAGATGCACGACTGACGTAGAGGTAGCAGTATAGTTAAACTTAAATTATGGAGAAAGATGAGTTAATCTTCATCTTTCAGAACGTCTGGTTAATCTTCTTCCACTTCATCTAACGCTAACCGGGAGAGCCCTTTTCTGCAGGAAATCTACAGGACGGGCAAATGCGAAAGCATCACACGAAAAATGATCACGCGTGTGCAGGCTGATCCTACCGGGAAAGAGTGGCTGGATGACAAAGCGAGAAAAGAATCGTTCGAGGAGTTTACGGCTTTCCTTTTATTTTTGTTATTATGTTATTAAGGTTCGCAGTAGATATAAAGTAGCGAGGGTCCTTCTCTCTGGTTGTGGGTTTTTTATTTGGTGAACCGGTACCCCATAGCGAATAAACCTGTGCACACAACCAGAGAGCTGAGCACTCACCGGAGGCGTTGCACAGGGCTCCGGCCTGCCTTTGAAGGTGAGACCTATGGGGCTGACAGGACGACGATAGCGCCGGCGCTTAGTTAGTTTTAGCAGTTAGCAGGATACATTAGGATACTTGTTGATAGTGACCCTTTTCTCTTTTATATCTTCCGCTGGTCTGTCTTTTTTCTAGTTAGGTCGGCTCCGCCACAAATATTATTGATGGCTCTGGTAGTAAGTGCGTACCTGGGGATCGTAGGAGTTCCCTGGCGGTACTTCTCACCCATCGGAGGTTTCGTCTCCTGACATCAACTTTTCCTAACTCAAGGCGTAGAACTCATGCATCTAGTTTTTGTATGTCATCCGGTTCCTTTTTTTAGCATAGAAAACGACCGCGGCGACACCATTGGGAAACGATGGGGACAGCAGCGGCATAAGTTGCGTGGACGTAGGGGCCCTGCGTGAAGTTAAGCGTATATCCATGGTCGTAGTTTGGTAGTATCTATCTGTCGGGTCGCGGATTCCATGATAGATTCTAGGCATAAGCTATGGCGTAAAGAATCCGCGGCAGACCTATGGTTATACAAGGCTGGCGCCAGTGTTGACTTTGGGTATTCTGCTGCGGCTTCCGTGCGAGAGTTTTAAGGTTCGCAGTAGATATAAAGTAGCGAGGGTCCTTCTCTCTGGTTGTGGGTTTATTTGGTGAACCGGTACCCCATAGCGAATAAACCTGTGCACACAACCAGAGAGCTGAGCACTCACCGGAGGCGTTGCACAGGGCTCCGGCCTGCCTTTGAAGGTGAGACCTATGGGGCTGACAGGACGACGATAGCGCCGGCGCTTAGTTAGTTTTAGCAGTTAGCAGGATACATTAGGATACTTGTTGATAGTGACCCTTTTCTCTTTTATATCTTCCGCTGGTCTGTCTTTTTTCTAGTTAGGTCGGCTCCGCCACAAAAGTTATTATGTTATTAAGTCATCTATTATTTGTTCTAGTACATCATCCTCATCCATCTCCGGCATATAAGTCTGGTGAGGGCTCCGCCACCTCTGCAACAGCACGACTCTTCATGGACAGTGCTGTTAGGAAGTACTTAGTCGAAGTACTAACTAAGTACGACATATTAAGAAGATGAAATAAGTATGGGCACCATCATGTTTGACCACTTGTCCTCTGCATAAAGGGAAAGGAATTCCGGGATGCGACTAAAAGTGCGTCTACTGCTCTAAAACATGGCCGAGTGAATGGGAGAAGTCCAACGAAGACGTCGCTGACACGACAGCATGTTGTAAGGAGAAGTCGGAGCCGAAAACGTACGACATGCTCATAAAAGCAAGCGAGACGTGCGAGGCTGTGGAGGGCGCATGCCTCATGCTTAAGGCTTGAACAAGATGAAAGGCGCTGACACTCTATTCATAAGAAGAACAAGCATC
This sequence comes from Amoebophrya sp. A25, assembly GCA_905178165.1. Classification (NCBI taxonomy): domain Eukaryota; class Dinophyceae; order Syndiniales; family Amoebophryaceae; genus Amoebophrya; species Amoebophrya sp. A25. The sequence goes on from CAJINU010000068.1 coordinate 336,734, forward strand.
TTGGGAACTTTTTGAAGGGAAACAAAGGGACACCAAGATGCTTTGCTCGATTTATTTCCGGTAGACATTCATTCTAACATAAGGGTGGAGACAGAGACGGGGCGACGTGAGCATCATATGGATCAAGTCCCAACTGAAGTTTCTTTCAAGCCGATTGGCGAGCAACTGTGTGGTGAAGAGAGCGGGAAAAAGGGTGATCATTTTACCATATTCAATGACCCCTTCCTGCAGAAGATTGTGGAGGACGATTATTCGTGTGACAGCATCACACGGGGATTGATCAAGGAGGAAATCAAGAAGGGCGTAAAAGAGAATCCAAAATCAATTTACAACGAGAAGCTCCACCAAGATAAGCATTACTTTTTTGCGAATCGTCTCGGGGCCTACAAGTACCACGAAGAGTCTCTCTGGGCGTCACAAGTAGAAGATGACAATACTAAATGCTGCAAGAGGACGCAGACGAACAAGCCAAAGACACCAGAGCCAGCACCAGCAGCTTCACCACACCTGGAACGAGCACCAGCACCGATGACGCAGGCAAAGGCATTGCCAAAACCAGCATGCGAAGTCGTACCAAACTTACGGTCTGGACTTCATTAGAAACTGCATTGGAGATGCATTGTCAGTGAAATGATTTTATGTAAGCGGTAGATGTTGACAAAGATAAAGACCACTTCTTATGGAGTTGGACAAGATGAGTAGCTCTTCTAACAGCTGCCTGCATGGTTACGCGTATAGAAAGGTTAGAAAAAACAAATGCTCAGGATGCGATGCTTCATGGTCATGATCATGTTGATGTACCAACTAAGGTGGCGGCCGGCAGGCATTTTTGCAACCTCAAAGTAGAAACTTAAGGTGAGTTAATGCATATTTGCATCACTAGAACCAAGCAAGCTTTGATATTTTTTAGTATGTAAGTACTTACTTCGATCTTCAAGTAGCTCTAGTCGAGTCTGATTCGTCCCGGCAACGTAGCTTGGCCACAAGTTCGCGGACCCTTGGACCTTGAACCTTCGAGTAGCCCTCGCGGCTTTTTTTCTGGCGCCACAATTCAAAGGTGGAAGGCCCGAATGTCGCTAGTACTAACTTATTAGGGGGCCACGACTGCTCCGATCTAGTGTAAAGATAAAGGGGGAGCACTCATCATGTAGGCATTTTCACTACGAGAAATGTAGACTCGTACTATTGGCGTAGTGCTGCTACCAGCACTAGACTATGTAGTTGATTTTAGCGCTTTTAGTTTAACTTCGTTTAGAAATAACCCCAGGATTTGATTACCAAGCTGATGTCATATTTCCCCGACGCACGGTTGTTCCTGTTCTTACTGGAAGGGCGTCATGAGTGTAATTCACTATAATTGGTTGCTTAGTAAAAGTAACAAAGTAGTAGAATAACGACATCGATAACGATAGAAGATAGTGATGGTCGTGTTCCTCGTGTCAATTTCGTATAATATCCATGTCGTATATTAAGGACCTCAACATCAAGAACAGTCGTGTCGCTTTTGTGAAGATAAGTCTTCTCAGATCTACTCGACAACCTACAATCTAGTCCTTGCATCATCATCAATATACTTTGGTCTTCTAAGATGCGAGGCGATTCAAAAAAGAGAATCCAGTCTTTCAAGCCATCGAAAGCAACGACTGCAAAAATATCGACCTAGAGATGATCGGGTCGATGGATGAATATTACATCTCACCCAGTAATGGAGACGGCATGTCGGTCTTTTTCGAGGACATTATGCGTCTCGCCAAAAGCCAAGCCACCCCGGGAGAGGGAATTAAGGAGGTGTTTATCCGTATAATGAAATTCATGTTTTTCATTTTGAAGAAGCCGAAGGAGATACACATCAACATAGAAAAATACAACTGGTGGTGGTCGCTGAGTTATTAACGTCTAAAAACGACTGGAAAGAGAGCGTCTCTTCTGAAATCGCGTCTCTTGTGAATATTATAGGACTAGTCGTTTCCCGTGTGTTTAGCGGTCCGAGAGGAGGGAAAGGTGAACGAGGGAGAAGGAGCTGCTAGGAGCAGGAGATAAAGAGACCGTGAGCTTCAGGGCAATGCCCCCCGGCGCGTGCAGGTTTCCCCGCAGATTCTCGGAGAAAACAACCCCCCGGAGCTCTTGGGCGGGCTCCAGCCTCCGGGCTCACCGTACCGGGGGCGATCTCCCCCCGGTGCGCGAGCTGATTCGGGCCCCTTTGCGGGCCCGACGTTAGACGGCCCAAACGCGGCTGGCGGCCGCGTTAGAGCCCGCTAACGTCTTCGCGACTCGGTGAAACAGTGTCACACGCCGAAACTGTGACCCGCCGAAACTCTGAGGCGGGAAGCCCAGACATGCGGAAACTCTGAGGCGCGAAACTCTGAGGCGCGAAACTCTGAGGCGCGAAGCCCTGAAGACATTGCGCAACTCTGAGGGGGGAAGCCCTGACATCCCGAAACTCTGAGGCGCTAAGCCCTGACATTGCGCAACTCTGAGGCGGGAAACCCTGAGACGGCAAAACTCTGAGGCGCAAAACTCGGAGGCGCTAAACCCTGACATGCCGAAACTCTGAGGCGCGAAACTCTGAGGCGCGAAGCCCTGACATTGCGCAACCCTGAGGCGGGAAGCCCTGACATCCCGAAACTCTGAGGCGCGAAACTCTGAGGCGCTAAGCCCTGACATTACGCAACTCTGAGGCGGCGCGGGAAACCCAGAGACGGCAAAACTCTGAGGCGCAAAACTCTGAGGCGTTAAACCCTGACCTGGCGCAACTCTGAGGCGGGGAACTCTGAGGCGCAAAGCCCTGACATGCCGAAACTCCGAGGCGCGAAACTCTGAGGCGCGAAGCCCTGACATTGCGCAACCCTGAGGCGGGAAGCCCTGACATCCCGAAACTCTGAGGCGCGAAACTCTGAGGCGCTAAGCCCTGACATTACGCAACTCTGAGGCGGCGCGGGAAACCCAGAGACGGCAAAACTCTGAGGCGCAAAACTCTGAGGCGTTAAACCCTGACCTGGCGCAACTCTGAGGCGGGGAACTCTGAGGCGCAAAACCTTGACATGACGAAACTCCGAGGCGCGCAACTCTGAGGCGCGAAGCCCTGACACTGCGCAACTCTGAGGACGGGAAGCCCTGACATGCCGAAACTCTCAGGCGCGAAACTCTGAGGCGCTAAGTCCTGAAATTGCGCAACTCTGAGGCGGGAAACCCGGACCCGCTGAAACTCTGACCTTGGAAACTCTGAGGCGGTAAACCCTGACCTGACGCAACTCTGAGGCGGGGAGCCCTGACATGCCGAAACTCTGAGGCGTGAAACTCTGAGGCGCTAAACCCTGACATTGCGCAACTCTGAGGCGGGAAGCCCTGACCTCCGGAAACTCTGAGGGGCGAAACTCTGAGGCGCTAAACCCGGACATTCCGCAACTCTGAGGCGGGAAACCCTGAGACGGCAAAACGCTGACCCGCGGAACTCTGAGGCGCTAAACCCTGACCCGCCGGAACTCTGAGGTGCGAAACTCTGAGGCGCTAAACCCTGACGTGGCGCAACTTTGAGGCGGAAAGCCCTGACCTGCCGAAACTCCGAGGCGTGAAACTCTGAGGCGCGGAGCCCTGACCTGGCGCAACTCTGAGGCGGGAACAAGCCCTGACATACCGAAACTCTGAGGCGCTAAACCCTGACACTGCGCCACTCTGAGGCGGGAAGCAAGCCCTGAGATGCCAAGCCCTGAGATGCCAAGCCGGGAGATGCCAAACCTTGAGATGCCAAACCTTGAGATGCCAAACCCTGAGATGCCAAACCCTGAGATGCCAAGCCCTGAGATGCCAAACCCTGAGATGCCAAACCCTGAGATGCCAAGCCCTGAGATGCCAAGCCCTGAGATGCCAAGCCCTGAGATGCCAAGCCCTGAGATGCCAAGCCCTGAGATGCCAAACCCTGAGATGCCAAACCCTGAGATGCCAAACCCTGAGATGCCAAACCCTGAGATGCCAAACCCTGAGATGCCAAACCCTGAGATGCCAAACCCTGAGATGCCAAACCCTGAGATGCCAAACCCTGAGATGCCAAACCCTGAGATGCCAAACCCTGAGATGCCAAACCCTGAGATGCCAAACCCTGAGATGCCAAACCCTGAGATGCCAAACCCTGAGATGCCAAACCCTGAGATGCCAAACCCTGAGATGCCAAACCCTGAGATGCCAAACCCTGAGATGCCAAACCCTGAGATGCCAAACCCTGAGATGCCAAACCCTGAGATGCCAAACCCTGAGATGCCAAACCCTGAGATGCCAAACCCTGAGATGCCAAACCCTGAGATGCCAAACCCTGAGATGCCAAACCCTGAGATGCCAAACCCAGAAAAACCCTGAGACGCCCAACCCTGAGAAGCCAAACCCTGAGATGCCAAATCCTGACATGCCAAAGGGGCTCGCGAGGAGCCCCCGGCCCGAGAGCCTCTGCGGGCTTCTTCCCCGGTCCTGACGTTAGACGGCCCTGACGCGGCACGCGGCCGCGTTAGAGCTCGCTAACGTCTTCGCGACTCGGTGACACCGTGCCTCACGCTGAAACAGTGCCTCACGACCCGCCAAAATCCTGATGCGGGTCGCCCTGGCTTGCCGAAACTCCGAGGCGGGAAACTCTGAGGCGCGGCAACCCTGACATTGCGCCACTCTGAGGGGGGAAGGCAGCCCTGAGATGCCAAACCCTGAGATGCCAAACTCTGAGATGCGAAACCCTGAGATACGAAACCCTGAGATGCCAAACCCCGAGATGCCCAACCCTGAGATGCCCAACCCTGAGATGCCAAACCCTGAGAGGCCAAACCCTGAGAGGCCTGCGAAACCCTGAGAAGCCAAATTCTGAGATGCCAAACCCTGAGCTGCCAAACCCTGAGATGCCAAACCCTGCGATGGCAAACCCTGAGATGCCAAACCCTGAGGCCGTTTGTGCCTGCAAAACCCTGAGAACTGGATCCTGACTTTTGTGCCCATTTTTGCAAACCCTGAGATGCCAAACCCTGACCCGACCGCGATTCAGCCCTTCCTGGAAACCCTGGGATTCCCTGGCTTTCCCCTTAAAACTCTGAGAGTCCTGGTCCGTTGATTTGTGCCCCTTGTGGTTCACCTTGCTCGCCCTTAAAACCCTGAGGTCAGACCTCGATTTTTGTCGATCATTAATAAAGATAGAATTAGGAGGTCGTAGTTGGAAACCTCATTCCGTCTTTGTGTGAAGTTGTAGGAAACTCTAACTTCACCGGTCCCAAGGAGTCATGTTGCTATTCCATCTCGCCACCAAAGAACGTCGTGGAGCAGCCAGACGCGACAGGAGAGCCTCAGCAGCAGCAGCAGCAGAAGCAGCAGCCACGGCAACCACAGCCGCAGCCTGAACAGCCGCAGCCTGAACGGCAGCAGTCTCAGGAGCAGCCACCACATGAACTGCAACGGCAGCCGGGGCCTCAGCCTTCGCAAACGCCTGGTGCAGCCAATACGCCAGAACCACAGGAGGAGCAGTTGCAGCCTTCGGCAGAGCAGCAGCAGGAGGCGCCGCGTATTGGAGTACTAAATGTTCAATGCTGTGCGACAGGGACATTTCTCCAAGAAAAAGAGCAACCTGCCTGGCCAGCCCTTCGAGGTACTTCTACTTATTGTTTTCCTATGAGTAGTTCACAATCATGGACAGACTTTTTTAGTCTTCTACAACTTACTTCAAAATTTCGCTTGCTATTACTATCATTGTTGACATATTTTCCTATTCCACCTTCCTAAGAAACGAAGTGTAACTCTATCTCAATCTCTGTAAGTAAATGTTTTGTTCCACCTTGTTCTATTCCCTTGTTGAAGAACATTTTTTCTCATCTAGCAGGTTCTCGTGGTTTTTCAAGCAAGAGTCCAGAAGCGATGACGTCGGTGCTTATTGCGATGGGTCTTGTGGTCCTCTCATTTGTATTGTTCGCCCTGGTCTATCTGTTTCGTTCTCGCTGGCTGCGCACGGGACGAAAGGAAAAGGAGGCGCATGGTACCTCGTCAAGTAAAGGCAATGCTATGTATATTTTTATATATGGTGTTCTTGTCTTAGTGTGGCTTCAAAGCTATTTAGATCATGGATCCTCATGCTCATCCTAAGCTTGGAATATTCTCGAATTTTCTTTCTGACATCCAAACCTCCAGAACTCTCGTCTTCTCCAGGTAAGAAAATCGCTGACCACGTAGCCTACGGGTCAACTTCGGATAGCAGTAGCGTGTTGGACGCATCCGCCACATTGTAGAGATGTACACGGCCCACGCTGGTCGCCGTGGTTGCCGTTGTGTATGGAAATGGAAAATGAATAGTGGTATCGTTGTCGTGAAGATTGAGAATGAAATTAGAGACATTGAATGAAGATTAGAAGAAGCATTAGTTTGCTATCGTGATACTGAAGAAGAAGACTCGCTGTAGACAGTAAGTATTATAGTACTGGTCTTGCATAGCATAGAACTAGAAAATAGATCAAGATAGTCATAGTAGTTATAGTTTTATCGGAATTCATCTTGCATTGTTCAGTCTTCGACTGTAGTACTCCTAGAGCCCAATACAAAAATGAGTCATCTCTTACTAAGCACATGATATTATCAGCTGAAGATATTCAAACGTAGTTCTGACGTACATATTATTTCCACCACTGGTCTTAAATATAAAAGGATCATGAAACTTCTCAGCTTACCACAATAACTAGAAGAGAATTAAAATGAAACTACTTACGTCATCTAAAAACGAAATACAGTGAATCACAGTAATAGCCTAGAGCAATAAAGTTTTTGAACAGCTTACGACACCATTGATTTTTTCAAGAGAATTTGCATTATGGATATTGAACAGCGACGAAGTGATGAAAAAATGCGGAAACCGTCGTGTCTAAGATTGAAAATAAAGCGGCACCATCAACCTAAGTAGATCCCAGAGCTTCGCGATCCAGCGCGTTTCTCACTTACAAAACAGGCGAAGCCTTTCTATTGCACACGTTCTTAGTTCACATATTGTTTGTCAAGTCAGTTAGAACATCCTACAAGAACAGGCAGAAACTCCTTACGAATGATACAATCTATCAGAGCCTGACGCGAGCCATTTAAGTAGGCGAACACGCACCTCAGCACACGCAACAAGTGCCAACGATATATAATGGCATCAAGCAGAACTTCCACACCACACCAGTTGAAAACATCACCACAGTTGAAACAACTCGAAGAAAGATCATCAGCGTTGATTATAGGCATATCGTCATCATCGTAAGGACATACTTACTTACAACGTTGCACATCAAAGCGATAGACTCACGACACCCATGTATTAACTTCAACGCAATCCGTAGCCAGCAGTTTTAACTGTATCAAAATCCGGACTACTAGTTGTAGCACAGTCTGGCTTTGGAAGAGCAAAGAAAAACGATCAGGACAACAAGAACACGCGCCTGAGAAAGCAGGTAAAACTGTGGACGGCGGACTCCATCCTAATCCTAATCCTGCACTTCTACACCTTGTTCGACGATACAAAGCAAAGAGGAGTTCGAGTTTGGCAGCACGTTTTCTAACCCGATGACCAATGATCAAAAGCGACCGTCTTGTAAAAACATAGTGCGTAGTACGTTGAAAAACTACCGTGTGGTCTTGCTCTGCCGTAGTTTCCATTGACTTATCCTTTATAAGTGGTCATCGGTCCTGTTCCTGTAACCTTATGATTCAACAGAGAGCACGGACGACACGGAGGCTCCTGATGACAAAAATTGTGTGGTCTTGCATGCAATGCAAGACGCGAAAAAAGCGTGAGGAATAAGATGACTACCAGCTGCTACGATCTTGCGTCTCTCTGCACCAGATCTTGATAGAAAGATTTCCAGAATGAAATATACGCGCCGGTCCGCTTTTGGTGTTGTTCTTGTACCACTTACAGGTGGTTTTACTTTTATCAATTTGTTGTACTTGAACTTGAGCTTACTCCAGTAAGTTAGTTCAGCTTCAGCATTCTAGCATTTGTTCTTCTTGTTCGTAGTCCTATCAATCCATGGGAAATATTAGAACCAGAACCACTACGTCAAGTGTGATTTCTACCATCCCGCTGCTCAATGCGCAGGGCTGAAGGGGAAGTCCCACTGAATATAAATCTCACTCTTAGTCGATAAGTTCGAGTCAGTACGTGTATGCAAGTCAATCGGTTCGGGTCGGACGAGGTGTCCATTTACCCCTCCGAACGCGAGCAGTCGGTCAGCAAGCTGTCGGTCAGAACATTCGAAACAAATCGGCTCATCCACTTCCTTGACGCTAGTTGATGAATACATCATTCTGCCACTTCTATCTTCCACTATTCTTGTCTGAGCGTGGCAGGCTGTGGGCTTATTGGGAGTCCGCTAGGGAAGAGCAATAGCATGAACGTGAAGAGCTACCTCTCTCAAGTATCAGAATGATCCTTCATTTCGGTACACTTTGGTTAGATGCATGAAATCAGTGTGTACTTAACGACATCGAGAACGAACGGACAGCATGGCGTTCGAGATGTTTTAACAAACTGCGGCTATGAATGCGAGCGTGCTGGAGGTCAGTTGTGTAATACGGTCCTGTCATGACTTCTTGCGGTTGTGCGGTCATCTGCTCTGAACGATCGCGTCCTCGTGGTTTGTGACATCTGTCCATGACCCTCTGTTATCTTCTAGAAAAATATAGTCGTGTCGGTGGTCGGTCCAAGAAGAACTACCTCAACAAATCCTCATCTCAGCCCTCTCCAAGTAGCACTAGCACACCCAAACCATAATAAGAAGTCTGAAGATACATGAACATGACAGGTCCCGTCCCCGATATTCTACTCTAGCGAAGAACACATAGTTGGCATCAAGCTCTCATAGTACGAATAAATCGAAAAAAGGCTACCATCAAGGAAGTGTCGAAGAAATTGAACTAAGTACCTAATCGATTTTCCTATGGCAAGCTGCTATCTAAGTAGTCGACTATGTCTATGGTGCACTGATTAAGAATTATCGCGAATCTAGGACTATTTAATGATGCCTAGACGATTGCTCGATCATCGACTAGATTGCTTCTTTAGTTTGGAATCATTCATACATCCTACTTTGTTCGTAATCGTATTCGATCTGAAGTGCCTATCTTCATGAAAATGATCTCCAGTAGATCACATTTCCGCAGAAGCTCTTCGTTTGTTGTTGTAACCACGTGGCACAGATAATTCAAACACATATAGTATCAGTTATCCATATCCTGTAGCCATCAACAGTACGAATACGATAGTTTCAGTGTCGTCGTGGATGTACTTGTTGGTTTTCGTAGTTGTTGTTGCAGAAGTACAAAAAGATGCCACGGACATCTCAAGCAGCCATATCTGAGCAGGACGAGGCGTTGTGGACAAGAGCCCGCCTAAGGTGTCAGGCTGTCCAGGATCCTAAATGCTTGAAGAAGTTCAAAGATAGGCGATTTGGTGGACGAGACGAGGTATCGATCGCGGCTGGCGACTTGCTCTGCAACGTGAAAACAGAGCTTCCCCATCGCCGAATTACGGCTATCCATCGATAATTCCTATTCCGTCCACGAACCATTTGCTCTTCCGTCTTAGGTTTCTGAGATGCACGACTGACGTAGAGGTAGAAGCAGTTAAATTATGGAGAAAGATGAGTTGTTGATGTTAATCTTCATCTTTCAGAATTTTTTTCTTGCATTTCTAACGTCTGGTTAATCTTCTTCCACTTCTAACAGAGACAGCCCTTTTGTGAAGACAATCTACGACACGGACAAATGCGAAAGCATTACACGAGAAAGGATCACGCGTGCGCAGGGTGATAATACAGAGAAAGAGTGGCTGAATGAGAAAGCGACAAAAGACATGTTCTTCGAGGAGTTTACGGCTTTCCTTATTTTTATTATTATAAATATTTTTAAATCATCTTTCTAGTTCTACATCATCCTCATCCATCTCCGGCATATAAGTGTGGTGAGGGGTCCGCCACCTCTACAACAGCACGACTCTTCATGGACGGTGCTGTTAGGAAGTAGTCGAAGTAACTACGACATAAGAAGATGAAATAAGTATGGGCACCATCATGTTTGACCACTTGTCCTCTGCAGAAACGGAAAGGGATTCCGGGATGCGACTAAAAGTGCGTCTACTGCTCTAAAGCATGGCCGAGTGAATGGGAGATGCCCAACGAAGACGTCGCTGACACGACAGCATGTTGTGAGGAGAGGTCGGAGCCGAAAACTTACGACATGCTCATAAAAGCAAGCGAGACGTGCGAGGCTGTGGAGGGCGCATGCCTCAGCCTTAAGGCTTGAACAAGATAGAAGGCACTGACACTCGATTCATAACAAGAAGAACAAGCATCTTGGGAACTTTTTGAAGGGACACCAAGATTGATGCTTTGCTCGATTTATTTCCGGTAGTCATTTATTCTAACATAAGTCAGAAGGAACAGGAGTTTTATGGTGGATGGACGGGGCCACAAGCTAAGGACGTCGTAGAGCCGGCTGGTGAGCGTCTGTGTGGTAATGTGAGCGGGAACAAGGGGGATGGCTCCATCTTCAATGACCCCTTCCTGCAGAAGATAGTGGAGGACGGTTATTCGTGTGGCAGCATCACACGGGGAATGATCAAGGAGGAAATCAAGAATAGCGTATCACTGAAGAACCCAGGCTCGTTTAGGAGTCCGGAATACCTCTACCCAGAAAAGTATTATTTTCTTCAGGATCGTTTCGGGACCAGCAAGTACGACGAAGAGTCTTTCTGGGAGTCACAAGTAGAAGATGACAATACTAAATGCTGCAAGGAGACCACGAACAAGCCAAAGCCAAAGACACCAAGGCCAGCACCAGCAGCTTTACCACAATCACAACTACCAGCACCAGCACCAGCGCCGATGACGCAGGTACCGGCATTGCCAAAACCAGCCTGCGAATTCGTACGAAACTTACGGTCTGGACTTCATTAGAAATTGATATTGAAGATGCATGTGAATGAAGTGATTTGATGTACTTAAGCAGATGTTGACGAAGATAAGCCCCACTTATGGAGGTGGAGAAGATGAGTAGCTCTTCTAACAGCTGCCTGCATGGTTGCGCGTCACGTACCTGTAATTCCTGAGAATACTCAAGCGAATTATAGAAGCATGCGCCGCGAAGGGGAAGGTTTGACCGACGCTAAGAAAGTAGAGGAAGCCGGCAGGCATTTTTGCAACCTCAAAGCTGATGTCCTCGACAAGGATCATTAAGACTGGTTGTAGTATAAAATATGTAGTGCATCTTCACGACCGCCAAGGACCGTTCATCTCGACTTTCTTTTTAGTATGAAGAAAGACGAATCAGCAGTATGCCTATGTCAGCGATGAATCTTTTAGTTTTAATCATTGCTCTCCTAGATTTTTTCTCGAATTATATATACTATATCTATAGCAACTATTACTAGGGAGATGTAAGTCAAGATGCTTCCTTTTCCTGCAGACCCTAGGTCGTGTTCGTATTTTTGTAACCTATTTATCCACTAAGATACTTCGTTTCTCAGCGACAGTACAAACAATCCAGCCTTTATACGATACGAAGGCGCTATCGCGAACGAAGGCTGCAAAGGTATCGACCTAGCATTCATCAGGACGATGGCGGATGGCGATAAACTCCAACTGTAGGAAGACTTTTGCTATCTCAGACTTCGGATTTCACTAAAGCCCAGTAGATATTCTTACACTACTGGCACGGGCAAAAAAGGAGGCCATCTGCAAGATTTTTGGCGCGCACTATCCAGCTCTGGTGGTCATTTTCGTCTTAGCGACTGAAGCGGCTCCCGTTTTACACTTCTAGTGAATTACATCTGCGGAATATTCGCTAGACGTGGTGGTATATACCAAGACCTCCTCGTTATACGTCATACTTCTTACAGTTGAAAAAACGCAGACAAGAACTTCCAAGTCCAACTAAGGTTCATCGATATTATTAAATCTCAACGATATTCCACAAGAACAAATGATCAATTATACTTGTCGCCATCCAGCAAGAAGCGCGAGAACGTAACCACCCAAGTAGCCGAGAACGTAGGTAGGTGACCCGAAATATTCGTGCACCAACTGGATAGTAGAAGTACTCGAAAACTGAAAATAACCGAGCTACTGACTGAAATAAGGGAGGCAGCTTTGACAGGGCTACTCTTCCTTGTTCGGTATCTCGCTTATTTTAAGTAGTTATACTCGCTTATTTCAGTTTATCGAATATAATATTTATTAAGTTGACCAAGCTATTCACTAGACGTGGTGGAAAGTCGGCGTCTCTAGTTTCGCGGTATATCTTACACAAACCGGAGGACATTCTTGAAGACTAGAAGCGTACATAAAGGAGGGTGGCCAATAATTTTTTAAAGGGCCTACTTGCTTCCATTTCGACACCAAAGATCTCCTGGAGTTTCGTGTAAGCCTGCCAAGTCTGAGATAGCAAGAGTCTTTCATCACTACGGACTCCCTGCTGACTGGCAAAGTGTTGCTATCGCGGCGAGGGAAAGCGACGCACAAGATATTAAGGAGGGTCGTTTTCCGTAATCGTAGTGCATAATGATTTGAGATTTTGATGATCGAGGATGGTTGACGCTGATTCAAATAAAAACAATTTTGGTTCACCTTCTTGAAAAATTGCAATCAATGCTGGAACAGGACATACGTCACGGCCAGGAGAGCATCAAAATTAGACTAAGCGCAAGGTAGCCCAACTTCAATGGCTAGGGATTTGGATGATGTGCTTCATCATCCTCCGCGATGTCGCCCTTGTCTTGTGACTAGTGCCCATCTGCGCAAGCACCGGATAAATATGAGGAGACAAAGCGGCTGGCCTTTGTTGTTATTTTATGAATATCCATCAGGCTTAGTGCCTTTCAATTTCATCCGCCTAGGCTAACTAGATCGCGGCCGTCGATCTTCATCATCTAAGTAAGTAACCACTTACTCCACTCGCTAGCGACCTTTTTAGTCAAGGGTCTTAGGAGTTTGATCTTGGTACTGATGGTGATGCTGATGATGTTGGTCTTGGTGCTGCTGTCGTGTTGGTCTTCTTGCTCTTGTTGTTTCCTTGATCATGATGCCCGCGGGTCGTTATGCTGTTGACTTCAGTACTGGCAGGATGATCCTTATGCCCATGCTTAAGATGATTCCTCGTTTGCATTTGGGGGGCGACAGCGTATGCGGTTGCTATCATATATGAGCCCCTTGCTGTTCTTGTTCGTTCTTGTGTGAAAGAAAACGAGTGCTGTTATGTTTTTCGAATTAAGTATTCATATTTTGAAGGATTCTAATGTCCTTAAGAATACTGAGCAATGTTGTCGGTCTACCTCGCAACCAGTGGAAGGGGGGCAGCAGCAGCGTCAGCAGCAACCGCAGCCTCAGCAGCAGCCACTGCAACCACAACTACCGGAGCTTCAGGCTGAGCAAGCGCCTGGTGCTCCCAATGCGCAAGAGCTGCAGCAGCCGTCTGCCCCAGAGCAGCAGACGACTGCTCCTAAAGTAGACGCGACCTCACCACACGCAGAAAACGAGCAGGAGGCGGCGCGCATTGGAGTAAATGCTCAATGTTGTGCGACCACAGCAACATTTCTCCAGGAAAAAGAGCAACCAGCCTGGACAGCCCTTCGAGGTAATTCTAGCACTTATTGTTTATTTGATATGTAGTTTGCAATCATGGACGGCGACAGACTTTTTTAGTCTACAATTTACTTCAAAACTTCGCTTGCTACAACTATCATTGTTGACATATTTATTATTTATTTCCTTCCTAAGAATAAGAAACGAAGTGTAAGAACTCTATGTATCTCAATCTTCTCTAAGTAAAAGTTCATGTTTCGTTCGACCTTGTTCTATTCGCTTGTTGAAGAACATTTTTTCTCATCTCGCAGGTTCTCGTGGTTTTTCAAGCAAGAGTCCAGAAGCGATGACGTCGGTGGCTATTGCGATGGGCCTTGTGGTCCTCTCATTTGTATTGTTTGCCCTGGTCTATCTGTTTCGCTCTCGCTGGCTGCGCACGGGACGAAAGGAAAAGGAGGCACATGGTACTTCGTCAAGTAAAGACAATGCTATGTATATTTTTATATTTATATGGCGTTTTAGGAAATGTACGGGTGTATTAGATTAGTGTTAGTTATGGACCTAATAAAGATTAACTATTCCACTATCGTCTAGAACAACTGCATTATATGGCGTCTTTGTCTTAGTGTGGCTTGGCTTAGCTATTAGGATCATGGATCCTCATCAAAAATGTTGGATTTGGAATATTCTCAATTTTTCTTTCTGACATCCAAACCAGAACTCTCGACTTCTCCAGGTAAGAAAATCGCTGGCCACGTAGCCTACGGGTCAATTTCGGATAGCGGTCGCGTGTTGGACGCATCCGCCACATTGTAGAGATGTACACGGCCCACGCTGGTCGTCGTGGTTGTCGTTGTGTATGGAAATGGAAAATGAATAGTCGTATCGTTGTCGTGATAGATTGAGAATGAAATTAGAGACACTGAATGAAGATTAGAAGCATTAGTTTACTATCGTGATACTGAAAAAGAAGATTCGTTGTAGACAGTAAGGATTACAGTACTCTTGCATAGAATTAGAGAATAGATCAAGATAGTCTGCATGGAATTAGAAAATAGATCAAGATAGTCATAGTAGTTCTGTTAGTTTTGTCGGAATTCATCTTGCATGGTTTCTTCTTCAACTGTAGTTGTACTCCTAGAGCCCAGTAATACGAAAATGAGTCATCTCTTACTAAGTACATGATCTCAGCTGAAGATATTCAAACGTAGTTCTGACGTACATATTATTTCCACCACTGGTCTTAAATATAAAAGGATCATGAAACTTCTCAGCTTACCACAATAACTAGAAGAGAATGAAAATGAAACTACTTACCTCATCTAAAAACGAAATACAGTGAATCACAGTAATAGCCTAGAGCAAAGTTTTTGAACAGCTTACGACACCATTGATTTTTTCAAGAGAATTTGCATTATCGATATTGAACAGCGACGAAGTGATGAAAAGATGCGGAAACCATCGTGCATAAGATTGAAAATGAAGCGCCACCATCAACCTAAGTAGATCCCAGAGCTTCGCGATCCAGCACGTTTCTCACTTACAAAACAGGCGAAGCCTTTCTATTGCACACGTTCTTAGTTCACATATTGTTTGTCAAGTCAGTCAGAACATCATACAAGAACAGGCAGAAACTCCTTACGAATGATACAATCTATCAGAGCCTGACGCGAGCCATTTAGACGAACACGCACCTCGACACACGCAACAAGTGCCAACGATATATAATAGCATCAAGCAGAACTTCCACATCACACCAGTTGAAAACATCACCACAGTTGAAACAACTCGAAGAAAGATCATCAGCGTTGATTATAGGCGTATTGTCATCATCGTAAGGACATACTTACTTACAACGTTGCACATCAAAGCGATAGACTCACGACACTCATGTATTAACTTCAACGCAATCCGTAGCCAGCAGTTTCAATTGTATCAAAATCCGGACTAGTAGTTGTAGCACAGTCTGGCTTTGGAAGAGCAAAGAAAAACGATCAGGACAACAACATGCACGGGGGACCCTGTGCACACGTGTGGCAGGGCTTCTCTAAGACGTAGCTCTCTAACCGGAGGACCAATGATCAAATGCGCCCGCCTTGTAAAAGGAAAAACATGGTTCGTACATTGAAAAACTTCGCCCGATAATACAGTATGATCCACTGACTTACTCTTCATAAGCCATTTGTCTTGTTCTTGTAAACTTGTAATAACAGAGAAGTAGAGCAGCACGGAGGCTGATGAAAATTATTTGTTCCTGCGTTGCAAGAAATAACGTAAGGAGGAATAGGATGAGTGCCTGCAGCTCCTACGATCTTGCGCCTGCAGCAGATCCTGATATAATTCTGTTTCGGAGCAAGAGGTTTATTTGTTAGTGGATTATCAATCTACCTCGTCAAAGTACTAAAAATTCCGACTTTCAGGGTCCGGCTCTTTTAAACCAAAATAAAAGCAAATCTTCCCAACATAAAATCAAATCTTGTTCGGACTGTCGCGCCAGGCGGTTTATTTACTCTTATCAATTTGTCGTTCTTGCTTTAGTTCAACTTTAACATCTTAGCTGCTGTTGTAGTTCTTATTCCCAGTCCTATCAATCTATGGGTTGTATTTTTTCGTGGTCAATATTATCATCTTTAATCTAATATTTGTCTTTCTTACTGTTTCGAAGAACAGTTACGGATACGGTTACGACTTTACTCAAGTCACCGCCTCGGTGCATCTGCTGACTTTAATCAGGTCGCTCATCATCCTCGGAGTTGAGCTAGGAGTCCGGGGGTCTATGTGTAGGATCCCCAACCTCCTAGCCTAACCTTCGAAGGGCCTTGGACTACCAACAAGAACAACATCCATCGGCATCGGCATCGCCAACTACATTTATTCTTCGTTTTTAGTAGAGTAATTACCGAGGGAAACCTCAAGCATCAACTTCCCGAATAGATTCACGTCATCAGTAGAGTAAGTGTCACGACTTCTACCGTTACTATCTAACGAAAAATAAAGATGCGACGTGGTCATATCGGTCCTGGTGGCAAGGCTGCCTTGATGAAGGCCCAAGACCGCAAGGCCAAGGTGGAAGGATTAGGAGAAGAGCTTTCGCAAACGAAGCTGGAACAAGCAAAGAAACACTTATGGCGCATGGTTTCACATACTTAGTAGTTATGAGTGGCTCTGGTATTTGGCATACTTAGTAACTCTGGTATTTGGTAACCTGATTTTGATCATAAGGAAAACAAGAAGGGAATCCTTGTGATCAAATTCAGGCTATACCAAATACCAGGCCCACCCATCGCCGTATATCACAAGTCTTAACAGAAGATAGAAGACGCAGAGAAGAAAGAAGATCCCGCCATGAATTACGCCGTCCTTAATTATACCTACTAACATTATCACGACCTTGCTTCACCTTACGACCTCGTCACACCAACTACACCAGCCGCCCGACTCTAACACATTGTGAGAATTTCAAAGAGCAACTGTCGCAGTTCGCTGTGAAGCATAGACAAAAGATAAATGCAGACACCAACTTCCGGAATCAGTTTCATCAAATGTGTCTCGCAATAGGTGTAGACCCACTGCAGTTTTACGGAGGCACTTTTAAGGCATTAAAGGAATGTGACCGAGGGTATTCGATACTGGTAATGAATCTTTCCACATGTTGTGCTTGTGGTTCTTGATACTCATCTTAAGAATGTCTCCTTTCTTATAGTTGATGAACAAGAGAAAGAACATGTGCAGTCTGCAGAGAAAGAACATTACATTTCGATTTCCAAGCATCGCCGTCGCTAATTTTCCCGGAGGAGGAGGAAACAACAAGAATTCCAAAACGTCGTCGTCCTCTTCTTTGCCGAGTAAAACGAAGACCTACTATGCGGATCTTTCTGTGCGAGTTTTGACCATTTGCTTGAACACAAGGAGCGTTAACGGCGGTCTCGTCCACGTAAGAGAGGTCTCAAGCCTCTTAGGCATGTATGGATGATGTTTTTTCTTCCCTCTAGATCAGACCATGATCGAGGCTCCTCCCTTAGAAGTAAGTAGGCTCTTGTACGTTTGTAGTAAGGGGAAAGGGATAAAAACCGTGATGGTCTGCCTAGAAGTGATGGTCTGCCTCGACACCATTCATAGCATGGGCGCACTCGGGACTGAAGCAGAGGATGACATCGCTCAGGCAGTGTCCTTACTGGAGCAAGCCTTTGGAGCAGGAGTGTCAGTGAAAAAATTCATCTACAATTCGTCAGCTGGTGCACAGACTTCTTCACATTATGGACTTAAAATCATGTGGTCACAGTCTAGTAGAGCTTTTTTTTACCATTTCATTTTGTAGTAAGCGTAAGTAAATGCGGAAAGGAGTAGGAGCGGAACTACAAGGTCGTCCGCAAGCCTCCATCTTGTTTATAATTTTGAGGGAATTTTATAGAGAGAAAACAGACCACTAACAATCGACAGACCACTAACAATCCAACAACAAGCTAGACTAGCGGGTAGAACTCGGCTGGGAAATCTTAGGCATCTCGCCGAATAGATTCAATTAATCACAGAGAGAAAACAACTTGAACTTTGCACGGAACATCTTCCTCTACTTCTAGTTCATCATCTAGTATCTGTATGTATAGGCTCTTCTAAAAATAAGCACCATCAACAACCACTTCCTCTACCTCTTCGCGTAATACCATCGTCCGCATGATTTCTTCGGTGCCAGAGGAACTAGATGCCGATCAAAATCGAGCTTTAGAGGTCGCGACAAGAAGCGGCGGCACGCTACATCGAACTAGGGACCTAGTGCGTGGCTTAGGCTGGAACGCCGGCAGAGCCGAAAGAGTGTTGCGCTTCTTCTTGCGGGAAGGACTCTGTTGGCTAGATAGAGACCCTGAAACAGGCGACGAAACATTCTGGTTCCCATCGATTGCGCTTTTTGGAACATCAACTTTTTCCATGGGAGGAGCGACCTCCACGACCAATGCTAAAGATGCAGCTCAGGGTCAACATGATGTTGTAGAAGGATGCAAGAAAAACAACGATGTAGCTGTAGCTGGAGGCGTTGCTCTTGGCGGACTGGCTACTGCCAATATTGGAGGAGCTACAACTGGCTTGACAGGAGGCAGTGGAGGAATTACCAGAAGCAGTGGTCGTGAGGCTGAAGAGAGCAATGCCACAGGTGGCCCGGTCTTAACGGGTCCGTCTATTGTCCTCTTTTGATAAATATCACTACAGTCAGCTTGATCTAAGTACTTCTCTACTTTCAAATATTCATCCATATCTTCTATCCCATAGATCCTGTGGATCAAGATCAAGTTTCATTTGTTCTTGAGCTGGACAAGTCGTGATCCTGCCTTGACAAGTGAATACATCTCCCTGCAGCAATGTGCGCACGCGCAGTAGGTTATCTGGTTCTGAGCGGTTTTTATGAAGAGAAGATCTTGACGTGTTGTGACTGTGGGGACGGTCGTTTGAGGAACTTCAAACGTACAGGAGACGAGTATGCTTCTTCTTGAGTTGAATGTAAATTCCCATGCACAACTTAGTCGCGCGCAGCTAAACAAGATAGATCGATGTAGTATAATGATGAGAAGATGAAGAAGTCTGTTGTAGTTTGCTGGATGACCTGTATTATAATGTTGAAGACAAAAAGAATCTGTTACAACTGTTGTGGTTGCTTCTACTATTTCTACAATGAAGTTGTTAAAAAAAAAGCTTTTACAGCGGCACCAGGAGCAAGAAGTCTGTGCTGGAGTGATATTTATTTGCAAGAATGTGCAACATTTGATAGACGTGAGTGGTTTCTGGTATTCGTGTGACTAAGAAGATGAACATGATGCGGAAAGGAAGAAGCTTCAGCTCTGTTACAACAATAGAAAATACATCAAAAAAACCAGGAAGAAACTTTGTTTCGATTGAAAATAGACTCTTGTAAGTAGACACTTTCCTGCTAGCAACAACAAGTACAACTAGTACAAGATGCAACAAGATGAGGTAAAGCCAGCAGGATCTGCACAGATCTTCATTAACTCAACAACGTAGATGTAGAAATACTCTTCCTCATCTTGCTTAATACTACACAACTACCGGTGGACGAATGACGGAAGCGCCACTCCTTGTTCATGATCATGGGACATCATGCCTTTGCTTCTCCAGAAGAAGATGTGCACAAGATTGAATGCTTATTTGTCCCGGTGATTATTCGCTTTGTCACCTTCGGTTTGCTCATATGGGCGAGTCATACACACACAGACCGCCTTTACCTCCTAAATCCTGCGATCCTGACCCTTGTCTACGCAGGCGTATGGGTGTGCTGCTCTTTTGAAGATGGTATTGGGCGGGAAGTGGCAGTAGATTCCGAGAATTACAAGTCCACATTTTTCGCTAGCAGTATTGGAGGTGAAGGTGCGGCAGGTGTATCAACCTCTGCAGAACAAGGTGGTACTGAAATCATGGACTGCTTACTTGTCTGTAAAACAATAATAACTGTTGTGTTAAAACTAACGGAACGAAACTGTTTATTGAAGCGGCTTCATCTGATTTGCCGTTGCAGACTCTCTTCCATCATTTTTTGAAAAGATTAACCTTTTCCCTACGTGGAACACGAACATGATGAAAACACTAAGTAGAAACTTGATGAACGTCAGGTGTAATAGCAGCTCACGGTCAATCGGAGTCGGACATTACCGTGCTTCCTGCTGATTTTCCTGCTTTTCTTTCTACAAATAATCTTCGGAATGGAGTGGAAGTCGAAGTGGAACCAAAACAACAACAAGTACAAGCTGCATCTTCTTGTTCTATTTTCGCAGTACATCAACTTGAGCAGCTTCGAAACCTTCTGAGTGCAATTTTTGGAGATGGTGTAGCTCTAGGTCTCGAGTTCTACGGTATCCAGACTTGCGTGATTCTCACAAATCTCTTTTCCGGACCGCTAAAAGCCTTGGCGAGTAGTGCGGCAACATTCCACCTTTTCCAGCCGTTCTCATGGGATTTTCTGATCGACTACAAAGATAGTAGCTCTTCTCCTCTACTTCGTATATTTCTATTTCCTTTTCCTAGAACAACAATTTTCTTGTTGTGGGAAGACTTTCAAGAGTCCGTAAGAACAGGGTTGAGTTTACAACTATTCTTGCCTTCGGAGGAGCTCCTGCAGGCGACATCAAAAATTTTGCAGAATTGGTTCAAGCTGGTTTTTCTCTTTCCGCCGTACTTTTTCGTGATGGTAGTTCTTACTTGGCACCTGTCGCTTCCGACCTCAGTTCGCGTGAACTATGTGCGAACCTGCAGTCTCTTGTGCCGCTATCTCCTGTCTCCAGGACAGCATCACATCTTCAGCATCACCAACAACCCAATCTGGCAGTTCCCGCTTTTCGTGTTGTACTATCTCCTGCTGCCCCTGCAGATTATTGTGGGCCTGCTAGTGTACAGAGCAACTAGTAAAGATGGTCGTGGACTTCCTGTGTTATATCGCAGAAAAGGAAAATTCGAACGGTCGTGGAGAACGAATTTCAACACTAGAAAGCTGAAAGAAGAAGTAGTGCCAGCAAATGCAACTTCTTCACAAGCACAAGAACACTCGTCTACTCAACTTGACGCTGACGCTGAAGCTCCTGGACGTAGCATTATATTGATTCGCCCCACAGCAGAAGGTGGCGCGTGTGGGCATGACCATCATCGAGACGCGACTTGTGTCCGCATCGGTCGGGTAGAGGGACCTCACGTGCGACGTCGTGGCACCCAGAAGACTCTGCTATCGTCAACCTGGGATTTCCACCTCTTTTCGACATACCAGCAAGCCATAGAATACTGTATGCAGAACGATTTTGGGCATAGCTGTGCTGCAGGTCGAGAACCAGATGATCGTGATCCGAATACCTCCGTGTTAAGGCTTGTGAACAGGTTTTCTTAGATAGTTTGCTACAACCCTTAGAGTTAGACTCCTAGATGAGCATGAGCTAGAACTAGAAGAAGTTGTTCGATCCATTCAAAGATAGATGCGGTCGCTGTCGGACTTATAATTATTGATCGTTTCCTTGTGAGGCCACATTCGCATGGACCTGGGCGGAATCTAATGATCTGATGTTGACCAGAAAACTACGGTTTCTCTTTCTTCATGCTAAGTACCAAAACTCACCACGTGAGTCTCAGTAGAGGCAGTGCCTCTTCTAACATCCTTCCGAAAGGTCCCAGTGCCTAGTCACTGGGAACTCCTGGGTTACGATCCTCCGATCTACACAAATGTCCGCTACCCTTTCACCTGGTTTCCATTATCGCAGGCGATACCTGCTGGCACAACAAATCCATGTGGGGTTTATGTTACCACTTTAACTGGTAACATCAATAACTACAAGAAGAAGGTCCATGTGGTTTTTGAAGGAGTTTGCAGCTGCGTGTATCTCTATATTGACGGGTATTTCGTTGGCTATGCCGAGGACAGCATGACCGGATGCGAATTCGACATTTCCGAGTTTTTGACGAAGACGTCGTTATGGCAAAAATGTTGTGGTCGAAATGAAAGAACTGTATTTGTAATGATGCTTCTGCTCATGGATAACGAAGATAGTGAATATCTTATGATTTACAACTGCGCTCCTGGTGCTCGTGCTCCTGTAGCAGGATCACGGGAGGTTGTAACCAATTGTGTAGACGTAGCGTAGAAGCATTAGCATGATGTGATGTTAAATATTGATAATTGTGAGCAACTTTATTCCGTCGATGATAGCCCTAACCCCAAGCATAGCGCAACTCTTCAAAGACGCTCTAACATCTTCATCGACACCGGAAAACGCACAGAGGCGCCAACATGTTCTAGTAGCCGTGGTTCCGAAGTACAGTACGGGGAGCTACCTCGAGTGCCAGGATATGTGGACTCTTTCAGGCATTTACCGAGAAGTCTACCTAGAAGAGTTTCCCATATCTTGTTCTAGTTCTAGCGGCATGGAATCTACTTCTAAGTCGAATAATTGTGTGGAGGTTGTAGCTGCTGGACATGAAGATGAAGGTGGGGATGCAGAAATTGGCCAAGTGGTAGCTCTTCCGGACACTACTAGTACGAGTACAACTTCGACGTCCTGTTGCATTACAGATTACACCACCATCTGCGACTACCAATCTCGAACCTTCAGCCTGGAGGTAGACTTGCTCGTGAACAACGAGAAGGAAAGAAGCGCTAGCGCAGACATGACCTCGTCCAAATTGGACGACACAAGCAAGTCCTTACGTTTAACTGCGTCGCTAGAGTATTTCGAGGATGGTAGAAGGTCAGGAGCAAGCACGCAACCTCTAGGCGATGCGGATGACAATGCAGACGCATTGTACGCCTGGCTGCAAGGCAGAGGGTCTGCGGAGAAAGACGAGCATGAGGTGAAATCGAAAGACACCACAGAAATATGCGTCTTTGATCAGTCTTTCTCGATCTCTGAGCTATCACCAGTGCTGCCCTGTGGTGCTTCTTCGGATGAATCTTCATCGTCATTATTCAACGAAAAAAGTTGGAAAACTAAAACTTGTAGTACTTTTGGAGTTACAACGAGTTCAGATACTAAGACGCTTCGTCGCAAGCTCTGCCTTGGCACCATCGACCTCTCCGAGTCGGGCCTGAAAATTCTTCCTTGGTCCCCAGAAACGCCACATCTTTACCAACTTCGCATTAGCCTTATGTCGAATAGCAACCCTGCAGCTGGTCGTTCTGAAGCTACGACTACACCAAGCAGAACCTCAACAAGAGCGCTATTATACCAATCAGAAACTACTTTCGTTGGCTTTCGTACGGTAGAATGCGGCACAAATCCAGCCTTTGGTCCCAATGTGCTATGCGTCAACGGCTCGCCAATTGTGGTGAAGGGCGTGAACAGACACGAGTTTCATCATAAGAGAGGACGCGTACTGAAGACTAAAGACATGATCTTATGGTGATGGAGGGAGTAAGAACTATTTTTACAATAACATCAAGTGAAATTCAAGTTGCTCCTACAAGGCCAAGGGATTTTCTTACCGCTATTTTTCGAGTGAGAATCGAGTGACCGTTCGTTCCTATAATCCACGTAGAACCAGAGGCTTGTTTGCGAGACTCAAGCATCCTCATTGACCTGATTTGGAACTACAGTACAAACTTCCAACATTCCGAGACATCCGCATGCTGAAGGCAGGACACTTCAACGCAGTGCGGGCAAGCCATTACCCTAACGATGCTAGGTGGTACATGCTTTGTGACTTTTTTGGCCTTTTTGTGGTGGACGAGTGCAATATCGAAACGCACGGTTTCTGTCTTTGGGGCCAGATGGACATGGTACAGTGTGAGCGGAGGTTCGAGGAGGCTGTCTTTCGTAGAGCTGAAGCTTGTTATCATTAAGGCGTGCTTGAATGAAGTTGCAAAATGATCAACCTTGTTACGTCATACATAGATACTTCAGATGAGGCATCCATCTTACTTCAAAATTAAAAGAAGAGCGTTATAGAAAACGTAAGAAAGGAAAAAATTTGATTAAACTAATTGTATCTCCACCAAGTTCATCAAGAAACCCGTCACATCAATGCATAGATTTCATAGCTTTTTTAAGTTAGATCTAATAGCATCGTACCAAGAACCATCCTTGTGTGATTGGTTATTCGCTGGGAAATGAAGCAGGGTTCGGGCCGAATTTGTATAGAAATTACCTCTTCCTGCTGCGCGAGACATCGCATTTCGCAGAGTACGAACAGGTGGATCTGTCATCTACTTGTTTGGAGCAGAACGCTCAACATCTCGGAATAGCAAAAGAAGATCAAATGAACAACAACGTAGTACTAGTGGCAGAGGGCGGTGGCAAGAACATCAAAAAAGAAGGCGACCTAGTTGTACTTGGTCCATCTGAAGGCACGCCTGAACAAGGCGAGTCTCTTCCCTTACTTCAAGGTTTGTCTCCAGACGGGTCACCGATTAGCAAAAAGCAACAACTGCAAGAGAGTTGTTGTAATCAAAAACGTTCTGCAGCAGCTACTACAACTGCTTCTACTACATCTTCAGTTGGAGGCACATCAACACCAACTACAGCATCAGCATCTTCATCTACGTCAACATGGAAGCATATGCGTATGCTTCGTATGCGAAAGTGGACGCCTAACAAGGAATGTCCTGTAGAAACACAGTTGAAGACTTTAGCCACAGCATCGACAAGAAAGGCATTTTCAGAATTCGTTTCCTCCGATGATCCTGATGAGCAGCTTGGAGTCGATCAGCCTAGAGGACAAGGTGGCGTCCGAATGCTTTGCCGTCAGACTTCAGAAGAAAAATCTTCAGGAGAACCGCAAACTACAATCCAAGAGCAAAAGCAGAAGAAAGACTCGCACTCGACTACAAACATGCTCGGCCGTGTCTTTCGTACGCATTTCATTCAGTATGAAGGCGGAAGGAACTATTCGAATGAGCCTGTTCTCGCTTGCGGTGACGGCTCAACCTATTGCTCAGACATGATTTGCCCCATGTACCACGGGCCTTGGGACATTGAGGGCGCTGGGCGAAAACAGCCCTTGCTAGAGGATAGCTTGCCTAACTACGACCCTGCGATGATGAAGCCGATCATTCAGTGCGAATTCTCGCATGCTTGGGGCAACAGCTGCGGCAGTGTCCACAAATTCTTCGATCTCTATTACGACGAGCGCTTTCCGGGAATACAAGGAGGCTTCGTATGGGAGTGGGCGGATGCGGAACTGAGTGTGCCCGACGACTTACATCAGCTATATGAGACGGCGGGACGAGCTTGCATCCAAGATTATGTTGAAAACATCTCGTCCGGAGGACTTGCTTCTTGGAGTCGGGTCTTTACGCAACAAGAAGATGAAAGTGACAAACTCATCAACAAAGCGTTGAGTAGTGTACTAGGGCCAGGTGTGCGTCTTGTGAATGATGAGCATCAACTTGATCCAGACCACGACTGTGCGGAAGTAGAACAAGTAAAGCTTGTGGACGAACAGAATCAGAAAAGCACTAGCAAGGTTCAATTAAGGCTGTACCTAATACATCTTTGGACGCATCCTTGAAACGTATGGAAGGGTATCCTACGGGAATACTCACCCATACTTTTCAAGGATGCACTTGAAAGATGAATTGCGGACAGCTCTAATTCAAAGTGCTAGCGCTACTGCTAAAAGACCAGCAAAATTCTATTATGGTGGCGACTTTGGTCCGACTTCTGGATTCCAGGATAACAGCTTCATTGCAGACGGCTTGTTGCATGCTGACCGAGCTCGTGTACACCCAACTTATATGGAATTGCGCGCACTCCAACAACCTGTTTTTTTTTCTCCTCTACCAGTGCTGGAGCAAGAAGATAGTCCTTGTCCTACATGTCCTGCTTCATGTAGTACAACTAGCACGACCATGCGCCTACGGATACAGAACCGCTTTGATTTTTCGACTTTGGGACATGTACAGTTTTTTGCGGAATACTCAGGAACATCGCGGCTGTTGCAGTGCGCGAATCCTCAAGTATTACCAAAACGGTGGACCACAATTGAGGTGCCGAAGCAGATAGGAATAGAGATCTTAAGACCAATTTTAGTAGCTGCTTCAGATTTTTGTCAAGTAGTTGTAGTAGACTTGCCCAAATATTACGATCAGGAAATTACTTAGTACTTACTTGCGTAATTGAACGGTAATATACTTAATCTTCAGAGGAATCAAAACTCACGGACTACAACTAGCCCCCCGTTTGCTTGATTGCGTTTGGTTCTTCTAAAAAAAGACGTCTCCCAGTCCCAAGGACCATACCAGAAGCTGTCTCGAGTCTACGCGATCTACCAGGAGAATCACTATGACCAAGTGAGGCGTCGCGCGTATATGACTCTGGGTTTAGCGCCGATGGACGTCATTCTCGGCGAATGGTTTCCTACGCCTCTAGCCCTGCTTGGAGGACACAAAGGTGGAGCAGAATACTCAAGTTCAAGTGCTGCTGCTGGCGGCGTCACAGCTGTCGACGTAGTTCAAGAGCATGGAAAGAAGTGTCTAGAAAACTTGATCAAGCAAGAAATGACCGGTGTTGAACAAGAAGTTGTCGCATCTTCTACCGCAGAAGGTGGTTGGAGGAGCAAGATCGTTTTTGACGTTCCCGGGGCTGGCCGAAGACCGCAAGACTCCTCTTCTTCTTCAGCACATCCTATCATCAAGCTGCCGATTGCTACTACCAGTATTTTACAAAATGTTGGACTCGCAAGCGGAACTTCTACATCTACAGCAAGAAGTTCGTGCATGATTGAAAGTATAGAGTACAACTTTGTTCGCGCACCCATCGAGAACGACCGCGGTGGCATGGACGTGGAACTGGTTGTAGGAGGTCGCGCTCTGGCTCGCCGGATTGGATACTTACCCTCTGGATTGGCAAAGCTGTGGCACAACCAATTCTCTCACGTGTGGCTCTGGACCTTCGTGTACAAACTATTCGAGGGTCGTAGATGGACGAGTACTACTGCTAGGAACGAACAGGGCTCCGCTTCCGGGACAGCTGAAAAAAATAACTACAGGTTTATTCCCAACATCTACTATCCCAAGGATTATTATAGTAGCAATCATGCTGCGAGTAGCAATGCTGCGAAAGCGAAGACTGACGAAGACTATCCTGCTAACAAGACTTCTTTTGCAGCTGGTGGCTTTTCGCTGAAGTCTGTTGAGGTCGTGACGGAGAAGGATCAACAACAGATCACAGGAGCTACACCAGCTTCATCCTCAACATCTCCTAGTGCAAACATCAGCAAATATGTGCTTCAGCATGACAGCCGCTTACTGGGTGTCCAGACGAAAACAGAAGTTTTTACCTCTACTAGTTGTACTCCTTTGGAAGATCTTCAACTGCAACAACCTGATGGACCACAAGGAGCCGCGCAGAGCGTCTTTCTTTCATGCACCGTTGACTGTCGTCGCTGTGTCACTTCATACTTGCCTCGCGTTGGCATTCGATTGTGTCTCTCTTATGAAAAAGATTCAAATCATTTTTTTACTGATCGTAGGAACAATGTCCACCTATAAGTAACGTTGTAACTAGTAGAGCCTGAAGATGATTACCATTTACTCTCAGTATTCCCAATAGGAAAGGTGTAAGTATCTCTAATCTGCTGGTCGCCACGAGAAATACAGCTACTATGGTCAAGGTCCTTACGAGAACTACTGCGATCGTGGTCGAGCAAGCTGTCATCTGGGTCTCTTCGAAAACGAAAATGCCAGAGCAATTTAAGGCTTCATTCCTTAATCTCTACTTCAAGATGCTCTACTTCAGGATGCTTCTACTATTGTCTAGTACCAAGATGAATGAATCGGGAAGGTCTAAGCAGTGTGTCCCTACGCAAAACCGCAAGAATACAACGGCCGCGCAGACGCACAATGGGTTTTCTTCACCACAAAGTCTCAGAAACTGGCGATACGTATCTTCGACATGAAATGCAGTTCCTCTCCAGAACAAAAACAAAAAGAACTGAAAAAAATGGAAGCTCCTGCATCTTCGAAGAACAAGGAGTTGTCTACCTTAGCGCCAGTGGCAGAGATTCGGCCTCTTTTAACAGTGACGCCTTGCAGCATCGAACAATTGACATTAAGGATTCTTGGAGTGAAGTAGAACATCAAGGTATAACTTCTTGAAAACGTCATCTTTATCTTTTAGGATTTTAACAAACCCTTCTTGTCTACTAAGTAGGTACCAACTACCTCTAATGACAACGACAGAGCATGCGCATGAGCTGCGAGACGAGGGGAAGACGTGGGTTTGCTTCGATGTCTCGCACATAGGGATTGCTGGAGCTGGCGGGTTGGGAAGTGTGTGGGGTACGGATCCCATGTGCAACCCATTGCCAGAAAAACGAATATGGAGTTGGAAAATCGAAATTCGATTTATTCCGTGAAGACCATTCAGCAACGAGGAGCACACTCCTTCTCATGTATGTTCTTGTTGATTTCTCTCATATGCACTAGTTACAAATTATAGAACTATCAACTTGCAGCTTCTTGTTATTGCCTCGTCCTTGAAGCTGGCCTGTTCATAGTTGTCTTCCGTGGTCCACACTACAAACAAGAGAAAATTACTTGAGTTGTCGAACAAAATATGATAGACGATTTTCCTCTTTTTCTAAATTTTGTACAAGCAAGGACTTCTGTGAACGAAGATTTTCCGAAGAGTCCTCGTTTGATATGCTTGAGTCGTTCATTCTAGACTTCTATTCATTGTGCTTTTTTGTGAGCGTCGTAGCTAACTTGAGATTAACTACCCTACAGGAGTGGTCGTCTTACGTACAATTCTTTGTGTTGTTCCTCGTCCTTCTCCTAGCTGTTGAGGTATAACTACATAGTTTAGTGTGAAGCAGGCACAAAGGACGACATTTCTTCCGCTACATTCACTTTGGAGGTAATATAAGGAAAGCAGAGGATGGAAACTGCTGAAGAACTTCAGAAGTTCGTTTCGCCACTGTTGTTCAAGAAGAGAGGGCAAGAAAGTCGTGCTTTCCTTATATTAATCGCAGTGACTTCATCCGGTTGCGTTTATCTTGATTTTGCA
This sequence comes from Amoebophrya sp. A25, assembly GCA_905178165.1. Lineage (NCBI taxonomy): Eukaryota > Dinophyceae > Syndiniales > Amoebophryaceae > Amoebophrya > Amoebophrya sp. A25. The sequence continues at coordinate 365,781 of CAJINU010000068.1, forward strand.
TCGCAGAGCACTGAAAGTGAAAGGCATCGCGCAGCACCAAAAGGGTTCGAAAATTTGAAAAGAACGTTACCGTCGTGACATCAAGTCGAAGACTACCTTTCGAAAGTAGGTGCAAAAAAGGAGAGATGATAAGAACTTGAGAGTAAAATAAGTACTTACATGATGAAGGATCAAGAACATGAAGAAGAGGAGGGGCACAAGAACAAAGGGGGAACCACGACGATGAGAGTTGCAAAAGGAAGTAGATTCATTCGTCAACATTGGAATAATCTAGAAATTTTCAAATTTCATGTTTTTTAGACGTGCATTCTTGTTCATCATCTAATGCAAAACGCTTGATGTAATGTACTTAGCTAACATTTTCACTTTGATGTCCAAGTCCATGTTTCAGACTTACTGTTAAAGTTTACAGTGTTACCTGAAGTAGTACATAAGTACTGTCACTTTGATGTCAATGTTTGTTCGTATCCGACTTTTTGACTCCATTATTTTTGAAGGTAATGTCCACAAAAACGATACCGCTTCTTGCTGGATACGCAGTGTAGTTACACTTCGCAAAGTGTTGGCAAAGAGACTTTTGTTCATCTCCCACTGTGACTTTCAAAATCCAAATTTTTAATACTAGCTAGAATTAGAAAAGAGAAAATGGTAGCAGTAGAATTAGAAGACTACAACTACCCTAAAGTTACAGATGAAAGATGAAGAAGCTTCGGCGTTCCTGTTCCTGCAACCACAGCTCCTGCAACAATTACAATCATTCTTTCAGGGTGAGCCAAGTACTGGTGAACAAGCTGAACAACTAGTCTCATAGTGAGTCTCGTCTTACTACAGATGTTGATCTTGATCGATGCGACTGTCCATTGCGACATCACTTGATCGAAACTACTGATAGCTGCAAAATTACAACCAGGACGCGAGACGACTTGTTGATCGATAGAAGCAATACAGAATACACCCAGGAGAACCAGGAGGACACTGCATTATCAATTCGATCGATACTAGCAGCAGCAGGAAACTCCAGCAAAAAAATGGGCACGCCAAGGTCCCGACAGAACTCGATAGAGCAGCCGAATGCTTTCAATACGCCTCCTCTAGCGAGTTTGCCTGGTGGCCCACGACCTGGAGCCACGCGTCGACATGGAAATATGTTTATGAATCCTTTTGCATCCATAATTCATATTCTTCTATCTTCTTGTTCATGCGTGATAAACCCATAAACTTATAGATAGTAGAAATTATAAAAATGGAAATTGAGCATCATTTTCTTCTCGTTCTCTCTTCATCATCATGTGTCGGGACTTAACCGAAAACTTGAGATATAAGCGAGTAGCTACCCCTACCTGAAATTAAAGAGTCGCCACATTGTTCCTCATACAGTATCTCGGGTGTTCAAAGTAGCAACTTGCTTATTTCAGACAGTTTCTCGTATAGTTCGTCTTCGTTTTAACTTGTAGCTGATGTCATCATGACCATGACCTTGAAACTTAGCAGTGGTTGTTTCTGTCCTCAGTGACGATGGAGATCACGCCGAATGAAAACATTAACTCGCTTAAATTTCAGTTTTTCGAATAGGTCCTCCTAACAAGCTCTAATGCTTCCGCGTCTGCTTCTGCTGGGAACTACAACCTCCCTCAGCATCCGCATCCTGCTCATCCAGCACATATGCAGCAGCAAAACCACCCTCTTCATCCGCATGTGCAACATCCACATGTTCAGCATTCACATCATCTGCAACAGCATGTAGCTGTGCCTCTTGGTGCGGGTGGATCGGCATCATCCAGCAGTGTTGCCGGAGGAGTTGGCGCTCCACTACTACCACATCAACAAGCTGCTGTTGCGGCACAGACAGCAGCTGCCAATGCAGCTACAATAAACAACATCTTGCACCTCCAGCAGCAACAGCATACTCATCCTGGTGGAGCAGGGATCCTCCACCCGTCGCATCATCATCCTGGTGTTCCTGCTGGAGCGGGCGTCCCTGCTGGAGCCCCTCCTCAGCATCCCGGTGTCATACCTCCTGCTGCTGCACTGTCAGTTAAGGTAGTTCACGATGATCATGCTAGTCATGTACTCTTGCAGAGGCTTTCATTCCCTTGCAGAGTCTTGTTACAACTAGAGCATTTCGCTGGTTCCACCTTCTAATCATGATGATGATGCCTTCTAAAAAGATGACCGCATATTCCCCTTGTTTTTGTTCCCTTCGTAAGACCGTGTTTTCACATTATATAATGACACCGTATGATTAATAGTCATAGTCTTGACAAAATAAGTATTAAAACAGCCGGCTAGTTTTCCCTCTACCGTTAGGTTTAGCTCTTCAAATAACAATAATCTTCTCATTAACTACTTCTACTACATGTGAGCGTGGTGACCTCTAAAAACTCGGGTGGCGGATTTCATCAGCAGCAGCAAGCAGTTCAACAGCAACAAGCAGTCGCAGCGATAGCAGCTCAAACTGTTGCGGCACAGAGGGCTGCCATGATGGGTGGAAGTGCGCAACACCACCTACAGCTAATGGCAGCCGCAGCACAAGCCCAGCAACATGCGGCAGCAGCGAGCGCGGCTGCGGCTGCGCACCACCCGCATCAAGGATTATGCTCCTCTTTTGTGCCATAGTCAACCTTAACATTACTTAGCCTTCTTTGTTTGACTCCTTACTAGCCCTTACTTTCCCTTTCTCTTCCACCTCGCTCTGGGATCCTTCACCTAACAGTAACAACAGCTGAGGCTCTACAACTTTATTCTAGGTATACGTAAAGACTTTGACTTTATATATTCTTGAAACAATATACTCCATTTCTCATCGAAATTGATAATCCTACGTGTCTTTATACGTAATCGCTAGAACGACAACCGCTCCTGAAAGTAGTCGTAGTCTTTCTAATACGAGGCGCGGTGACTGTGCAGTCGATGCAGCGTTATCAGATGATGGTAGCAGGCATTCATATGCGGAATCAGATGCTTATGAAGCAAATGTCCGAGTCCCGTAGACAGCAGCAACAAGCCGCACTCCTGCAGCAGAAGAATTATGCCGCGGCGGGAGCCTCCAGCGTAACTAATCATGGAGCTGGAGGAGTTGGATTTCTTAGCGGAAACGAAAGCGGACCTCCAGGTGGGTCGCCTGCTATGACTAGTAGAACTCCCACTCCGGTACCAGCAAGTGCAAGCCCGACTAGCGATCAGATGCTGGGAGAACATCAGCTCCTGCAGCACCGGAATGTTGCTTCTTCAAATGGGAAGAATAGTACAACAAGAACATCAACTAATCTTCAACTGCATCCGCATGTAGTTGATTCCGAACAACGACAATCTCCTGTTCCTCCTGAGAACAACAATAGTAACTACAAGAAGGTGAAAAAGATCAACGACAACAACAGCACCATCAACAACCTGAATCTTGCTGAGGATCAACAGTTTCCTGGTGTCCAGAAATCCGGTCAGCAGTTGATAGGTACAAATTCCTCGTGCGCTGTCTCCGCTAAAAAGGCATTCTTGGGTTCGCCTGAACTCCAATTGTACCCATGTTCGGCTGCAGGTGGGCCACCGATGCTCTTCTACAATGACGGAAACGACGGACCAGATGCGGAGACGGGAGAAACGACATCTGCTATCGATCAGGTGGGTCCAAAAATTAAGGGCTCCCACATTACACCCTCCAGTAACATCCTTGACTTTTATTTTTTTCAAGTGGAAAAAGGTAGCTCGAGAATGTAGTAAAGTTGTAATAATGAGTGTAATGCTGCAACCTTCAAAAAAAGTAGTCCCCCGGTTACGAGCAAGAGCAGTCCGGCAACCGGTGGAGCGTCTACTTCTAAAAAGTCGACTTCTAAAAACAGTACTCACTCCTCATCGAAGAAGTCACATCAGCAGCTTGGGGTCGAGGACGAAGTTGTAGATACATCTAGCACAACTAACGCTAATAATTTATGTACTGAAGTAGACTCTGAGCAGCACGAGCAAAAGAATTATATTAAAGTTAATAAACAAGAAGAAGATCTTGTTCATCGAGGACACCAAGAAGGACTACACGACCATGTTGCAACAAATTCGTCCAGTACAACGTTGCAGCAAGAACGCGAACAAGATCCTCAACAACATGTACACGAAGTTGGAATCGGAAAGCACGGAAGTAATAAGCGCGGTCGATCGAGCGGGATGGATGAAGAGAGACGATCCCCCGAACAAACAGTCCAAGCTGATGAACGTCGTTTAAGATGGCTGTCACTTGTTGTTAATCTAGTAGGAGACTAAATCTTCAAGAACAAGAAGATAATTTTCGTATTGATGTAGTTCTTGTTCTGGTTTCCTCACTTTATGTACTAGTCCATGAAGATCATCGTTTTTGTTATTTGTTATTTATGGAGAGCGAAACTTAATAGCCCTCTTTCTAACGAAAATTCCGCCCACAGCAACGGCGTCAAGCAATGTAGTTGTTGCTCAGCCACCACAACATCATCTTCAGCAACAAAACCTTGAAGAGCATCAAGAGCGTCCTTCTACCAATGCTTCTAGTCGAGTGCCCACTCCTGCTGCTTCTGACGGTGTTCAGATGCTATACACCAGCGTCCCTCCGAGATATAACAACGGAACGCTCGGCACGAACAGTCACCAGCAACACCAAGGTCACCAACAACATCAACCGTCTTCTGTACCTCCATCTTCAGTACAGCCGCAACCTGGTGTTAGTGTGGCAAGCGGTCTTGCTTCTACTGCGTCTGGAAACAAATACCAGCAAAATTTTGAAATAGAGCAACAGGAAAATGTGGTTGCGATGTTACGGAAATGGAGAAGGCATGATTGATGATGAACAATAATCATGATTATAATCCGTTGTAGTACTACTTCTTCGCTTGCTTCCCTCATCAACATCCTCGGAGTCGAGTAGGTGCCGGGGGTACTCGATTTGCAGGATCCACAACCTAACCCAACCTTCTTTGTTGCTTCGTATCAGATAGTATCCCACCAAAAATTCCCAACTTCCCACTCTCGAACCTCCCACCTCCCAACCTCTACTTCTAACGACCGATTTAGATCGTCTAGATGTCATGGGCCCAGTCGATCTCGAAGATTTGTACGTGTTTGACCCTCCAGAGTCCCTAGACCGAGACGAGATGCCTGAAGCCGCAGTCCGTGTCCTAATCAAGGTTAAGGCTACTACTGCTAGAGCCTCTAAATAATGATCATCCACCTCTACGCATAGGGATCGATTTCGATGCCTCAGCAATCGTATAATACAACTACTTATATATTAGAACAGTTTATGACACGAATGGCGGTTGGCACGGTTGGCACGAATGACACGGTTGGAACAACCCAACGAAGCCAAAAAGTGCCACGAATGGCGCGGTTGGCGTTGGCACAAGCGGACAGGGATAGGGATGCGAAGGGCTGCAATTCTACGGAAAGTCCCCCTGCCATTTTGAAAATGGTAAGGGAGCTAGCCAGAAACAAAGCCGACTTGGCTGCTCTCTAAAGAGTGCGGATCCTAGTGCGGCTGACCGTCGGAGGGCTGGCCTCTTTCTTGGAACTACCGCGCGGGTCACGCAAATTCTGGTGGACTTGCATGACCCCCGCGGAATTCCACGAGAGGAATGCTGCGAGAAGGCGGGCGATTTAGCGTGCGGCCTCCGCCCTAGGGTGCTTAGCTGATCCACCGCGCCGCCGCTGTGGGAGAGCTCCGACGGGGGCGGGCCGTGGCTTGGAGGGCGGGTCGGATGCGTGGCAGCTTTGGATCGCGGGTGGCAGAGGAGGGCTGGAGCAAAAGCAACGCGCCCGAAGGGCGCCGGGTTTGGGGAGGCTACTGAAGCGCAACGCCGTGGAGGGTGTGGCAGATTGGTCGCAGGGCGCCCGAGTGGGGTTCCGAAAGTATGTGCGCAGCATTCGGAGAGAGCGGTAACGCCGCGGGGGAGGTAGCGCTTGAAAACGCAGGGCGCCCGAAGGGCGCCCCGCTCTCGAAGGTCTGATAGGTCCACGAATGGCACGAATGGCGGAGCACATTGAAGCCCCGGATTGGATGCCTGCCATTCGTTCCAACCGTTCCATTCGTGCCATGCCAACCGGCCCCCAGAAACCTTATAAACTGTTCTGATATATAACTATACATGCTGTATCGTGATCGATATGGAAATCGACACGTGAAGGTATTGCTAGTCTAGAGCACCTACAATCTAAGGACCTTCATCTTTCTCTTCTTTAGGAGGGAAGATCCCCATCCCGTTCGCGATCCCCACATCAGACGAGATGAAGAATCTCAGGGCTACTGCGTACTAGCTCTAATAAGGCAGGGCTTCTACCCAAGGAAGACGATGAAGATGTTTACCCAAGTAGCTCGTCGAAGGAAGGCAGCGATGTTGTGATCGGAAGCACGGATGGTGCGTCAAATTCACCTGTTGTCGAACAGCAACAGGGTGTCACTAGTACGATTAGGGGTTTCCACGTTGCGTTCTGCGCTACCATTCTTGACATATTTCCCTATAGGAAATGAGTCAACGTCAAGGACCATCTGAAGAATGCAATGCTGGGGCAACCTCTAATGCGACTGGTATTGCGACCAAAACGGCAGGGGTGACGGGGGAACAGGGAACCTCAACTTCTTGCTCGGACCCAGAAGCTCCTGGAGGTGCTCAGCGCGAAAGCTCTTGCTCTACAGGAGAAGGTTAAGGATAGAAAATTTTTACCTCTCATCTTTGTTCAGCCAAGGTTCGCTCCCAGTCTCATAAAACCATTCGAGAAGGAGAGACGAAGCCAGAAGATCCCAGGTCCTCTGAATGACACTACAGATTCAGATGCATTTTCACTGTAACAACTACACCTACTTGTAGTAGTTTGACCTATTTTTACACCATGAGCTACTAGTACTACACCATGACCACGTGCTAGTTCACCATTCTAAGACCATGGAGTGACCTCATCTAGTACCCCTCTCGTCGCGGCAGTGGTGGAAACGCCAACTGCTCGTGGGTCTCCGAAAAAACGCATGAAGATGGTTTCCTCCACTGTCTTTCGGAAGCGGGGCTCCCTTGGCGGACCCAGCAACTCGACACCAAACCATAACCAACCTTTTATTAAGGCCTGGACGATCATTATCATAATCATACAATATATGTACCAGGGAGGGAGGCCCCCCTGTATATAATTACAGGGGCATTTTTTTATTGAAGAGACAGGAGATGGATTCAGATGCATTGAGGTTTTTACTTTCGTCTTTCAAGAATTCCATGTTGATGCTCTTGTAGGGCGTCGCTTTTACTTCATTATTTCTCCTGCTCAGTGAGTGAGTTGTACTAGAAGTAGCTCTACTGGCACCATATGAAAACCTGCTCCTGAACAATATTTTTTCCGCTCTCTAATACAAACGGTTTATCACCCCAAAAGAGACCTAAGATTCACCTCTGTGAGGTGTACGAATGGTTTTTGCGTCACGATCTCTTTGGCTTCGATATGGAATGGAAACCGGAAGGAAATAACACCACATGTAAGCATCAACACGGCGTTGCCCTCATGCAGTTTGCTGCTGTCGATGGCAAGCAAGTCCTCTTGAAGACCAATCGCACTTCAGTTAAGGCTCCTTACCTTAATTTTAATATGTTCATTCTGAACGTGAACAAGAAGCATCTTGATCTTACTTACACATATTCGAAAACTCAAAATAACCGCGTTACTGACTGAAATAAGGGAGACAGCTTAACGTCAAGGCTGCCTTTCCTTCTCATCAGTATCTCGGTTATTCTGCTCAGTTACTCGCTTATTTCAGTTTTTCGAGTACTTGGACTTGCCGCACGACACGGTGAACGGGGAAAACAGCTCCTCCATGATGAAACCGAAGAAGCTGGACAGCTTCGGTAAGCTCCTCTAATTTAGCTTGTGGCATTGAGCTCGGGGACCGACCACGTCGACGGCTGCCGCTTTTTCTGCAGCAAATCTTTGAATCCGAAAAGATCGTCAAGCCAGTTGTGGGCGACTGCGACAGGCCACGGTTGGAGGACTCATTTGATGTGCGCGTCAAAAACATGCCAGATCTCCGCAACATTTATACGATTAAGGCAACGATGATGATGAATTATTTAATAAGTAAATCATAAACATTTCAACTAGAACAAGCTTTGTCTGCACTACAGATGTTGAGCAACACGAGATTCTGCACTACAGATGTTGAGCAACACGGGATTTCTAATCCAAGCGCAACGGGTAAGAAGCGAGGCCGATCGCTAGAGCAGATGAGTCAGTACTATTTTGGAGAGAACGTCCTGAAATTAAGGCTCGACTTTCATTGGTCATTGGGGGTGGTCACTGAGATCGAAGAGGCGACCCCTTGAGAGAGAAAATGAAGGGAGACGAAGGGGAGAGCTTTGAAGGTAGTCTCTTGCGTTCAGAGTCAGTGACCCATGACTGCTGACCTTTAATAAAAGGCTACAAGGATAAGCGGGTGCAAATGAGTGATTGGTCGCTCGATCAACCGCTGTCGGCTGCGCAAGTCCGCTATGCTGCCAAGGACGCTCAGATGGCTCTAGGGCTGTATCGCACTATGACCGCTTTGCTGGAGCAGAGGAAACATGAATACGAGCGAAGATATTTGCACGAGAACTTCACTTTATGGCTAAAAATAAAGCATTTTGAAGATTTTCAGCATCTTCCCTGGCTGTTTTTCCATTTGGAAAAGAAGTAGAGGCAAGGGAACAAGATGTCCTAGATGAAGCGACGAATGCGGTAGCTCTAATCCCTAGAACGATGGAGACCGCAGACCTTCCAGGGGGAGCGATGAAAGGCACAGCTACAAATGGAAGTACTCCGAAGGTCGGTCCTGGAGGTACGAGTAGTGGTAATGTAGGTCCTCGAAATAATGTTAATAGAGTCGTGGTTGGGGAACATCAGCTGCAGATGGAGCAACACCATCTTGGTGGAGGTCCTGGTGCTGGTGGTGTCAGTAATACCAGCAGCACTTCCGGCGGGCGAGGATTGAACGATGAACAGCAAATGAGGCGTGGAGGTCCTTCTCCTGAGGGATTGCAACAAATGGCTCAGAACAACAACCTTGCTCAACATCCAGCACATCCTTCTAGTGGTGCAAATTCAACGACTTCGACTGCAAACATGATGAATCTTGGCACTAATCCACCTAATGGAGTAGTTGGAGGTCATCCTGCTATTCCAGCAGGCACAGCAGGACCTCCAATGGTTCCAGGAGCATCTTCTTCGGTTCGAGAACGTCCTCATCTTCAACAAGGTGATCCAGCGAACAATTTCAGTTTTCAGGCTGCAGCCCAGACCGCGCAACAGTTTGTTCCGGGTCAGTATGCTCGTCAGATGCATCAACATTACATTTACGGCTACTTCCCCCAATGCATATTTATACATAGTAACCTAACACCCATCGACCTTATCGAAGATGTTGAACCATGATCTTTGACTCCTACTTTTTCAAGGACGAAAATGGGAAATATATGAAGTCATGCCTTTGAGGATGTATTCATATGGGCAATTACTGAGGTCCAAATCTAATACATGCACCACGCAGCGCAGCAACAACACTTGGCTGGAGGACCTGCAGCTGCCTACCATCCAGCAGCCCGAGCCCAACAACTTGCTGCAGCCCAGCAACTTGCGGCCGCACAACAATCTGCTCAACAACCAGGAGCACTTATGGCCTGCTGGCGTAATTTTTAAAATCAAAGATTATTTTACAACGAAGAGAGAATGGGAAAGGAATTATCTATATAGTAGAAGTATACATAGGTATCTTCGAGGGTGAATGATCTTCGTACTTGTACGAGCACACTAGTCTGTGCATGACTCCAAGCATTTTTACTTGCTCTTCTTATTCGAGAGTCTGGCACTAGATTTTTTGGTCATTCCTCATCCTCTTCATACAACTTCTAATCCCAATCAGCAAATCTACATAAGTCCTGCAGCGTGTGCGGCAGTGCAGATGCAAAGGGCAGCAGCAGCGACTCAGCAAGCTCAGCAAGTCGCAGTACTCCAACATCAAGCAATGATGCAACAACAGGCCATGCTGCAACAACATTACAGTTAAGACTTCTACAACTTACGTTGGTACTACTTCTTACAACTTTTTTAAGTGCCTGCAGCATCACTATAAAGAAATAAGGCTTCTACGATTATTGGTGAAGATCAAGAACACGATAATCACTCGTGGCGGGATGAAAACATGATCTATCACTATCATGCTGTGGTTCTGAGAGATTTGAGGACCTCCACGCGTGTATGTCCTCTTATTTAGGGACGAGAGAACTCTCGCTCTGCAGGAGACTTCTTCTAACGTATTCAAATGAAAGCTGCAGGTTTAGCCGCGCAACCTACAAGTCAACCTGTCGTGACTGCTCCGATGATGATGGGCAGCAATCCTGCTAATGGGGTCGTTCCTCTTGCTGGCACGACTACTACGATGATCCCGGGACCTGGTGGACCGATCATGCATAGTAGTGCCAGTCCTCCAACAGGTGACTTAACGCCATCGAGTAGCATAATTGAAGCTCCTGCTGTTGTTGGAGGTGGCAGACGGGGATTAAAATCGAGAGGACCAAAATCGAGAGGAAGTGAAGCGGCCCAGCATGCGATGCTAAACATGGCTCCTGCTCACCCTGGCCCCTTGTTGGATCTACAGCCTCTTCTAGGCGTACCGCTACCACCGCATCTCAACACCGGTGGAGCAGGTGCCGCAGGTGATAACACGACGGGCTTGTCATCACTGAATAGCTCCTTTCTGCATGACACGTCTAGTCCGACAAAACGGTGGGCTGCAACAGAAACGCTGGCAGCAGAGCGGAAATCATCAGGCCACTCAGGAGCAGGAGGACAACAGAGACAATTTCAGTAGAGACTTCGCGATCTGAAGATGAGCGGGGAGGACCCAGTAATACGAGGTCGTCGTGGTAGGTCGTGTCGCGGTGGTAAAAGATGGTGTGCTAACACAACCAGATGAAGTAGTACTTTCATCAGGCCGCATTAAGGGACCCGCGGAAGCAGCAGTAGCTGGTACTAGTTCGTACTCCTGCTGAGTCACAGTCACTGCATGCTCTTCAAGATGTCCTTGTCGCGCCGATTTTCGTTTTTGCAAAACATCACATGACTGCTTCGAGTAAATAAGCTGTTGCTGAAGCAGGACCAATATTTTTGGGACTGAAATTATCCGCCTGGGGAATATTTTTGATCCTTTCTTTGTACTATGTCCGTACTGGATAGTTCGTCCTCGCCAGTACTACTATGGAAGTATCTCCTAAAGAAGTATGATCTTTTACTCCCATACCGCACAATATCCTTTTGATTTACATATATTATATAGTTATACATTTTTCAACTTAGCCTTAGGCTTAGGCTTAGCATTTTTCTTTCATCCGGACGAATATTCAACATTCAAATTTTCATCATTATAGATACATCATTTTCAACGCAACAAGAGCAATTATATGTTGACTAGCTAGGAGGTACTAAAGATAAATGTAGAAGTCAGTGCAACCAGATCCAGATGACTAAGGACAGCTAAAAAAGCGTTCGATGGCATTTGTAATTAAGTTGTTTGAGCAAGAACCCGTACGCGTAGACCTATGATCATCTGTTTTCATTGGTACAGAGACAGTTACAAATATGATTCTGAACGTTGCAAGTTGACAAAGTTTCTCTTCCTCGTTTTTTCTTCCAAAAACGCAAAGCAACAAGCCCGCAGATCGTTGTATCCGGTCCTGATCTTCTTCTCTACAACATTAAGCTTCTTCAGGTTAATTCTCATTACTTAGGGTTTCTTTGTTCGTTGTACGTTAACGTTTTTTACGTAGTTGCAAGTGATTGTATTTTGTTGGAAGAGTATCTGTATCACTAGTATCACTATCGTTGATGATGCTGATTGATACCACCTGTTCGTACTGCTCGTCTTTATTGATTTTGGTTACGTATAGTTTTCTTGACGACCACCATATTTACTAAAAAATTCCAATCCGGATGATATGAAGCTGCAATAATTGAGTTTTGAAGATTATCATGTACTAGAAGGATTCTGATGAGTTCAAAGTATCAGTGTGAAGGTGAACAAGGTCTCGTCCTACGATTTCTACGCCGAGTAGGTATAGTTGTACAACCTGTTATTGCTAGTGTCTTCTAGTTGTACTTGTAGTTGCGCACCCCCACAAGAACAGCAACATCTAGTTCATTCGTCATGATCAACAAGGAACGGCATCAATTACGGGTTTTAGAATTTTTGTTGTACAACAAGCAACAACTTAAGTCAGTGCGAACTACACATGTAGTTAATAGAAGTACTAAAGAAATTTTTATTGATTGGAGGATGCAAGGCGGGAATCGATAGAGTCTGCAAAAGGTAAAAAGAACCAGTTGCACGTTTCAACCATGGCTCTTGCAGACAGACGAAGGGGCGCAGATGACACACTATCGCCAAGTCATCTGAGTTACTAATGATGATACTATCTGTCGAACAAGACTCCTTCGAGCCAAATCAGTCTTTTTTAGAAGGACCTTCGCTGGTCATCCTTGATGTTTGCTGCATTTTTTAGATAGTTGTATCGTTTGTTGAAGTTGATGCTTCAGCACACCTTGATGTAGATGTTGTGCTCCTGAGTATAATTTGGTCGTAGTAGTTGGTCCTCTCTCATGAGGATCTTCAAGGTTGTGCTTTTGGTGTTCTGACCTCCTGCCGGATCCATGCTGGTTGTAATGCTGGGTTTCGAAACTTCGGACTGGGTGGCCTCACAGGTAGACACGTATAGCTACACAAGAGGCGCCATGACATGACATTTCAAACGATCCATGTTGGAGAGATCTTCAGCGTGGGAGTGTTGAAGAGATCTGGAGAAGATCTTCAACGTGCTGGAGCATGCACCAGCAGCAGACGTGAAAGCCGATGAGTAAACACGGAAGCAGAGGAGACGCAGGTTCGGTTTCCGCTTCGGGCCCAGTGTGCTGTTTTGTGGAAGTTCTTAGTACACGTTCTTCGATCCCGATGGTGCATTTTGAAAGAGGTTCTCAGATGAAAGTACTTACTTACGCTAGTACATTATGTTGATTATCGCCATCGTATTCTCGAAATTTTAAAATTTTTTTCTGTGTAGTCTACACGACTCTTACTTTGTTCTTGCTTCTGGTTTAGATGAAAAATTTTTCTGTGTAGTCTGCACGACTACTTTGATGTAACTCTGTTGGCACACCTCCTATCTGCTAGTCATATTACATTTTACTTCTTTATTCCTCATTGACATTGTGATCGTCGCACGACCACCTGCTCTCCAAAGATCAACAAAATGGGTGCCATTCAGGAGGTCCAGAATTTCATAGATGGAAAGTACGCAGCTCCATCAGCTTCTGAGGGTTCAGTCGACGTGACAGAACCGGCTACCGGGAAAGTGATTGCCCGTGTCCCTATCAGTGGTAAATTAAGGCTGTTGATGAATCATTAATTATCTACCACCTAAGTAATTGTAGTGGTTGTAGAAGTGCGGACGCGCAGTGGGTGTGTTCGTTTCTTTTGGAGGAAGTCAACAAGGGGGGAGTGGGTTTGTTTCCCTTGGAAGTCAACAAGGTTGGAATGCAACAAGGGGAAAGGACCAATAAAGCCAAAGGAGGCAAGCTACTCTGCCACCCATAGAAGTAGTGATCACTTAGACGTGGCGTTAATTCGAGCGGATGTCGATGCTGCTGTCGCTGTTGCGAAAAAAGCTCAAGTTCAGTGGGGTGCGCAAACCTATAAAGCTCGCGTGCAAAGCTTGTTCAAGTTGAAACACTTGATGGAAGCTAATGCGGAAAAAATCGTGGAGCTAGTGAAGCAGGAACATGGAAAGAACAAAGCTGAAGGCATGGCTAGTTTGATGAAAGGTAAGATTTCCAGTATAACGCGACATGCTCGTCTTCAAAAGTTTATTTAAATAAGTTTTCCTCTCCTTGGACTTGGAGAGTGCTGGTCTCTTGGAACGAAGTATGAACCAAGACCGTGCTCTTGTCCTCTTTCAAGTTCATCCGCCCCTTCCCAGTGAATCTGAGAACAAATCAAATAACAGGTATCGAAACTCTTGAATGGGCTACTTCGTTACCCCAAATGGCCTGCGGGCGCTACCTGGAAGTATCGCGCGGTATCTCATGTAGGGATCAAAGAGACCCTCTAGGCGTCGTCGCCTGCATCGTCCCCTTCAATTTTCCGGTTATGGTCCCGTTCTGGACAGTTCCGATTGCAATTGCATGTGGAAACGCAGTTATTCTGAAACCGAGTGAGAAGGTAATGGTCCTTGTCGCTGAATCTTGAACAACATCATAAAGTAGTTTCAAATTCAATCATATCATCATCAGTATACCATCTTCATGATAAAGTAGTTTCAAAGCCGATTCAGACAAATACAACAAGCATCATAGCTTTATCTAGAACGTGTAGTTACCTAGAATTTTTAGACTGAGTAAGAGTACTACATACAAAACCATTCATTGCGAAAATAAGAACTTCAACGTTGAATCCCAGCAGCAGCACCAGCATCACATCATTCATGACACTCAATCTCACGCTCACCTTCCAGGTCCCCCTAACAATGACGTATATAGCTTCTCTTATCAAGGAAGCGGGTGTTCCGGATGGAATTTTCCAAACGATCAATGGAACCAAACCCACCTGCGACGCTTTGATAGAACATCCTGATATCAAGGCAGTAACTTTCGTCGGCACTTCACATATTGCAAAAATGGTGCAACAGAAGTTATGGACGAGCAGAAGATTTTCTTTTTCACACGAATAACAAGTACATATGAAGATAGAATAATTTATAGAACGGAAAATGAGATGAAATCTCAAACTGCAATGAATGTATTATAGAAAGGATCAATCCCTGCTGAGTGGTCCTCCCACCTATTCCCGCTGTTGCTCCTACTTCTAATCCTCGCCTCGTCACTCGGAAAACGTGCGTTATGTCTGGGCGGGGCTAAGAATCATCTCTGTATCCTGCCAGACGCCGACTACGACATGTGCACCACCGATATAATGAACTCCTTCGCTGGATCCACAGGACAACGCTGTATGGCAGCGAGCGTTCTTATACTTGTTGGCGACGTTAAACCAGCCTTCATGGAGATGCTAGTCAAGAAAGCGAGTGTACTTTAACTTTATTTACCTCAAGTAGAGCAAAAAAGTTATTTACTTGTGTAGTTCTTATGTTGTTTTCCCACGCGATGAGGTTCTTGAGGCAATTATATTTTTACTCCAGCAGTTGCAGTTGTGCTTGATGAACCTGATGTCTGCACTGACTGCCAGTCAATGTTAAAAATCTAACGAATCTAAAACCACATCACCCAGGCCCTCAAAGCGGGTCAGGAAGCTGGGCAGATTGGACCGGTCATTGACGAAGTGTCCAAAAACAAAATCTTGAAATACATCGACGAAGCGGAGCAACGTTTATGGTCGGTTTTTCTTCATGTCTCTCAGCATTCACATTCTTCATCTAGCATCTTGGTACAATAACAACAACAGTCTTCCTTTTGGCCCCATGAGGGAAGACGAAGATGAAGAAGATGAACACGACAAGATGAAAGGTGCCAAAATTAAGTTGGGAGCCCAGTAGATCATGATTGAATTCTTGCTTTCTTACGCTCTAAAACGAGATGGAGCTGAGGTGCTAGTCGACGGCAGAAGTTGGGCTAGCAAGGAAGGCTTTTGGGTAGGACCGACCATATTGAAGCACAAAAGCGCGAACGACGCTGCAGTCCGAGAGGAAATATTTGGACCATGCTTATCTTATGAAGAAGGGAGGACGAAAGACGTTGTTATTTTCTCCCCAGAAGACGTTCTGCATTTTTTTTCTTATACTTTTTTACCCCCAGCAGCAGAAGACATTCTTCGATGCTGTTCTTGTTTTGCCTAGTACTTGAAGAATGAAACACAAGCATCAAATCAAGAAGACGATGCAGAGCTGCAACAATAATTGAAGCGTACTAGTTGATGTGATCCTGACTCACTTCTTCTTCCTCGTCTAACATAGAATTGTAGCAGTGAAGACGTTTGATGAGGCCATTGCAATCGAGAACTCGAACGAATACGGGAACGCAGCTGGCATCTATACCAGCGTTGGACAACACGCCGACTACTTCTTGAAACTTAAGGCTCTAGGTATAGTTGGTCATTAAGCTATACCTATAGTTCTTAGTCACTAGTAACTAGTACTACACTATCTGGTTCTGTGGTCTGTTGTAGACAACTTACAACTTCTTCTAGGCTTAGGTTTTTTGACCTCTCTTCAGCACTCTCTCAACAACCACCTCCACAGATAATTGATGTAATTCACGACTAGTTGATGTAACTCATGGTCATGATCTGATCATTTTTGAGATCTTAATGAAAATGAAATACATCAATCATTGATATATTTCATTTTCATGAAGATAGATGACTAAGTGCCCCTCTTCATCCTCTAAGAACTGTTTTAGTGCGGCGATGTTAGGCGTAAACATCGGAGTTCCAGTGCCCCGTGAGCCATTCTCGTTTGGGGGGATGAATATGAGCAATTTTGGCATTGGCGACATCACAGGAGAAGGCTGCATGGAATTCATGACCCAGAGAAAAAAAATCACGACCAAATGGGTTCCTCCACAAGACCAAAGTGTCGTCACAAGTAGCTTTATCAGCTAAGTAAACACAAACTACAGGATTTGTTTAATGCTTGGATCACGTTGTATACTTTCTTAGACTGTAGTCACAGTGTGATTTGTGTTAGTGTTTGAGTTTGTGGTACATCTACTCATCGTGTCCTGCTGTTGTACTTGTAGAACAAGGGCCACACACTGGTCTGCTACAACACCTGGACTTTCGAATAAAGCAAAAGAAAGTCCTGCTGTTGTAGCTGGGCGTGCTGATGCGCTTATCCGCACCAATGCCTTGCGATTTTCTTGTAGGAAATAGTTGCTCTGCTTCTACCCTGCTTTGGATCACTACATCACATTCATTGTTGTAGGTTCTTTCCTTGTTGTTCCTACCGCCTGCGCGCCGAACAAAAATTTGAATTAGCACCCACTACGACACTACCATAACCATTTACATTTTTGTCGACCATTATTGTTTACCATCTCGCACTCGTTCTACGCGACAATGTGATGAACCAACTAGTAGTAAAACGGTGTCTCTTGAAAATAAAGTCTTGTTTCTAGTGTAAGTAAGCTTTTTTCAAGGACAAAATTGAAAGACTTTGCAATAAGAACTGGGTAGACCACTATGAACTACTTATGTTTGTTCTTGACTTTGTTTAGGAAGTTGTGTTCTTTTCCAGATCTGTGTTGATTTCCGGAAAATACATTAAAGAATAAGAAGAAACATCGTGGTGGAGATGCAGATCCTGTAGAGATCATGAGAAGAAACAAACGCAAGTTGCAGTCTCGAGAAAAAGTCACCTTTCCCTACGAATTAGAATTTTTAAATTTCAGTACTACTACTACTCTACTAGGCTGCGTTTAAGAGTAACAAAGTGGCAGTTCATTTCTATCATCATCTTCATGTCTGCAGGTAGAGACCAAGATGGTGCCTCCGCTGGAGCAGAGCAACGGCGCGAGCGACGCTCTCTTATTCGATCGTCTCGGAAAGGCGGTTTTAAAAGGAGGTCAAAGTAAACATCGTCATCGTCTTGAAGATGTTATGATATTCGATCGTTCTGCAGCGGTACCAAACGAAGTAGATTGCGTTTTTCCTTTTCGCTCTTGTGATCAACAGAAGAGCAGCCCCCGCGTTTACATTGGCACAAAAGAGGCAGCGTATTCGGAGAAACTACTTGCAGACCTGAAAATCACTAGTATTGTGAACTGTCTTGGTGCTAGTAATTCGAAGAATAAGTTTGAGCTTCGGACAAATCAATTCCGCTATTTCCGCTTTGACATTGCTAGCTTTCCTCGTTTGCTGCTAGAGCATGACAAGAGTGGTGACAGTAGGAGTAGCAGTACCAATCACAATACTACTGAAGCACAAGAACAACTACAAGAAGTCTTACGATTTTTCCGACCCCTCTTCGACTTCGTTGATGAGCAGCTGAGAGAAGGCAGGAATGTGCTAATTCACTGTTTGGCAGGTGCTCATAGAGCTGGGGCGACAGGAGTGGCGTACTGCATGTGGAGACGAAGTACTATGGAAGCAGCACGACTGGAGAACAGCAGGAAGGATAGCGTAGATGAAGAGACTATGATTAAACAAACGCGAGTAGATAAAGTTCTACTGAAAGAAGCTTCTGTAGTGATCGATGCTGGGGTCGTTGAATACAACTCTGAGAAATCCGATCATGGGGTCTCTCTGTCTGACGAGGGTCCTCGAAAAAGAATAAGAAGTTTCTTGCTCTTCACTACGCTAGCAGAGATTCAGTCTATTCGGCCTTGTGTGGTACCACCAGAGAGGCTCATGCGATTGCTTGAATTGCTGGAGGTGGCAATGGAGGTTGGATTCACCTCTAGAAGCTCTAACACATCTAAAACTATGAAGTCCTCTAGGTCTAGTAGTTCTACAACCATTCCTGAATCCGAGAACAAAAATGCATCACTTCTTCTAGACACAGCACGTGGAAGTAGTACAACCACAACTAGTACAACACATACAGGCACAAACCACAAGGATCATGTTGACAAAAAAGGTTCTGGAGGTCATGGTGTACAACCACGGCAAACCCGTAGCCGTACTAGCATGCCAACAAAACCTGAAGACTTGTCAGCTCTCCGAAGGATCTTGAACAAGAATATTACACCTACATCGAGATCGAGAGCGATATTGGAGGGAGAGGATTTTTCCCCTTGATGTGTTCTTCATCTTCACGATGATCGCGCTGTAGGCCTCTTCATGGAAAACAAGTACTTCATCTAACGGAAAGAATTATACGACCGTACTTCATCTAATTCTAACGTGAAGATGAAGAACACATCAAAGGGAAAAATCCTCTCCCTCCAATATCGCTCTCGATCTCGATGTATTTGTAGGAGGGAGAGGATTTTTCCCTTTGATGTGTTCTTCATCTTCACGATGAAAGTCGTGTTCTTCTCCTCACATGAGGCGCCGCTTCTGCTTGCGCGTAAGTGAAAATCCTGAGGAAGTACTTCCTCGAAGGGACGAAAAGAAGCCCTTCTCTTCAGATTTCTTTTTTGACAATGTCTGGTCAAATGTCAATTTCTTTTTCATTTTGGTTCTTGATGATCTTCATCTTCAACAAGGAACAATGGAGTAAGGCGTTATTAGCAAGAGTCGCACCACTATGTCAGGAGTACACTATTTCCTGTAAATAAGATATGATCAGCACTAATTCTGACTCATGATGATGCTAGCTGCATAAACTCAACAAATTAAGGATAGGCTAAAGGCGTTCACGTTACCGCTTGTTTTGCCGCTCTTAAGGGACGAGGGAGGCAATACAAACGGGGCACGCGAACACCAAAAAGACGAGCCTACCTCTAAACAAAGTAGTCGAGTAGAGGAAGAAAAACTGAAAACATCTTTTGGTGATGAAGAACAATAGATAAGGAACATGAAATAGTGAAAACATCTTTGAAGAGGTTGTTCATCTGATGAAGAACGTAACTGAATAAAGAACATCATCATGGAAGATTCCCTTTCGTCTTGGGAGGCACTCGCATCAGAAGCTGGGAAACCAGCTCCACGCTTGTATGAATCGTGGGAGGACGGCAGATCTCGCCTCTTCGGTGCGGCTCGTCCTCTCCTGCGCTTATGGCACGACGTGTCCGTGTGGCACCCGTTTGCTCTGCAAGTCTGGCTGCTGATAGAAGCCATGCGAATACCTCATGAACGCAAAGTTGTGCCGTTATCGATGTACGCCAAATTAAGGCACGATCATCTATCAAAAACTAGTAAGAGTAAGATATTAGATTTGTAATACTAAGAGAGCAGAAGCACCACAGTAGATCCTCAAATTTGGACATCTTCATAATCATCCTCGGCTACTTTCCTAGGGTCGGGAAAAGAGCCGGGAGGGACGCGACCGTGGCGGCAGCTCTAACCAAAGCCTCGGATTCGGGGAGATTGGAGACGTTTAGACAAGAAGTAGGAGGATCGCCGGATGGAGTTCCTTATATCCAAGAAGCTGCAAAAAACTCGACGTGGAGTCGACCCTGGAAAGAGAATATGCTTTGAAACTATGTCAGGAGTACGAGTGTCCTTTGCGTGTTTTTTTAAACTATGACGTGCTCCGCAGTTGATGTAGTGCTCAGTTTTAGGAATGTGAAGAAAGTTATGCTGTACTATGCCTGTGTCTATAAGCCTGGTGGAAGCTTCATTATTTCTTGAACTCTTGTAGTTCCGCCTTTTCGCATCTTCCGTGCATAGAAGTAGGTCTTTTGGATCAATCACTTTGAGCCCACTGAAGTCGATGTTGATGAGCTTGAGCCTGCAAACAATAAGTTCATCGACTTGGTGTTGTACCTAGATAGCACTACTGAGCTAGAACCACCAACGGCACCAGTCCTTGTCCTTTCATTTCTCAAAGTGCAGTTGATCTGGCGAAACGGTTGAATACTCAATTCCCGAATCAGGCTTTGGTTCCACGATCGCCCAATCGGCGAAAGGTGGTCGACTCCATGTTAAAGAATTATGGAGGCCTTCAAGGAGCTGCGTACGGCATTCTAAGAGGTCCAGATGGAGCACCACAAGCGGCACAGGAAAAGTACTCCTAGGAAGTACTTAACAACTTCTTTAAAAACTCTCTCTCACTGATGTTGATAGAAGTGGTTGTGGATCACAGAATCATGATTAGCATTAGGGGAATCAGAATTATGATTATCATGATAGTGGTTGGGGAATCAGAATTGTGATTATCATGATCTTGTTCCCCTGGAGTGGGTATAAAATATTCATTCATTCATTCCTCCACATTTATTCGGCATTTTTTTGCGACCTGGGTCTACAACTCGGGAAGAACATTTTTTCCACATTTTTTCGGAGTAAGCATCGTGACGAAATACTATGACGTCGCGCGGCAGTCTGCACTGAAAACTGTGCGAGATGCATTGTAACAACTTAGTTTCATTCAATCATCTATCTCTTTTACCAGGGCCACCAAGGAAGCCATACTACCCTAAAACTAGGTACATCAAAGCCATGGACGCTTGGGCTGAAGTTTATGCAAATCGAGGGTCCTCGAATTTGACACTGGTTGACTCTCGGAGCGGCCTTCCTGATGATGGCGACGGCAATGAAGCATACTTTGGTGGCAGAAGAACTCAAGGCCCGTTCCTCTTCGGTGCGCGTCCCTGTGTCGTTGATGTCTTGTTGCTTCCTCTTCTGGAACGCTGCGAGGCGAACGTGCCACATCCAGTAGTTGGTGGCTTGCCACACCTAGCGTTGACGAACTGGCCCCCATTGGATCGATTGTTGTTATGCTTTAGGGTACTTTTAGTTATTTTTGGCTTATTTGCGCAGGTTATCGCAGATGAAAGTCGTGGGATCAATTAGAAATCTGCTGCATCACGAACTATGCGAAGAAACAGGTCGAACTACTTACAACTAGAACTAGAACTACATCAATATAATATATAAGGAAATCTTGATGTTGATTTTTCTCATTGAACAATTCCGATTAGATCAACGTCAAATCATCTCAGCATGATTCCAACATCTTCATGATCCTTAGTTCATATCTTGCTGCCGCCAGAGAAGACGGTGGCCTAAATTTTCCCTTTTGTTCTTTATTGGGTGACGCGATTTCAGTTTCTGGCGTACGAATGGCTGTCACTGGGATGGTAGCTGGCGTTTCTCTGCCTGATCCTCCGCCGTCGACCGCTTTAGCAATGCAAAGAGTGAATCAGCAAGACGAAAATGCCTGTCGAGAGGCAGCCTCTAGACTGAGCAACAACGGTGCTCCAGTGGCTGGCTTCGCTGCAGCAGGGTCTGGAACCGGGCGACCACGGCAGGAGGCGGGACGAAGACCGCCTCCAACAGCAGGCCAACTCCAAGCCGTTGATGCCCTTTTACGCGGAGTGGCAAGATCATTGCTGATATGCGGTACTTGACGAATCATACTTCTTACTCTTTGCAGCTGAATATGTACATAAGTAGATTCAAGTTACTTATCGTAGTTATCATGACTCAACAGTTTAAAACTCACAACTGCAATTACAACAAACATGATCCTTCTGTTCTTTGTTCATCAGGTAACGGCACTGCTACCGCGGCAGCTGTCAAATCTTTAGCTGAGGACATCGCTTCAAAAGCCGCAAGCGTTTTCGGTGCTGAGAGCGTGCGCTATGCCGCACAGTCTCTAGTGTTTCTAGCTGAGAATACGGGTGTCCCAAGGGATATGGCCGTGAAACCAGCTGCGGCATTCAGAGCGCACAATCTTCTCTATGCGGCTGCAGGATGGCAAGCGGCTAAAGGATCGAGAAATTCCAGAGGTGGAGATCTTTAGTTGTAGACTCAGAAAACGGAAAAAACTGATAAAAGTCCACACTATGTGAGTTGTATTTCCAAGAAGAAGCTGATGGAGATATCAAATTCAAAACAAGACACGCACAATCCACGGAAGTAGACTGTCTCTGCCATACAATCTGTTGTAGGTACTAGGAGCAGCAAACGTAAACTCTTCGAAGTTTTATCGAAGAGAATAAACGATAACGAATTCTTGTCTTCGTTTTGAGCAACTAGTACAGGAACAGCGAGTCTTCATCTTGTTCCCGCTGGAATCCTATGCCCCCTTGTCTCGGCTCGGTTTAGATGCTATCTTCAGATTTCAACTAGAAGTCCCTGATTCCACAACGGAAGGATCGGTTTAGTCTGTATTTTCTTCGCTTGATAGATGATCAGTTGATATTCTTCGGTCCGTCACCACCGCTGCATGATCGGATTGTTGTCTTACTTTCAATTCGGTTGAGCTATACTCATGCTGCTTGTACTAGTAAAGTATCGACAGCTCTTGAACGAAGACTTCTTACGTCAATCATAGTTGAAAGCGAGTTGAGAGAGGCAGAGGCTGTATCGTATGTCGTGCGAAGCGAGTGAGACGTCATCCCTAGAATACGAGTACCCTTCACAATGCCCCAATCCAACTCTATTTCTTGCCCCATGTCGAGGTTTTTGATTTTATCACTCCAAGAATGGAATCATGATCACGATGTAGTATTCCAATCCTCTTACTATCTAAGACTAAGACAGCAGGATGGCATCTAGATCTACTTCTAGTATTTCTTCTAGTCTTATTTGAAACTACAGCATCATCTTCTTCTTCAATTGTCTCTTCATGAACTAGATGAAGCGTAGTCAACATTCGAATCTAAAGAGTAGTCAACATTTTTAGTCTTTTTTCTTCTTTTTTCCCCGATATCTGGTATAGTCGCACAACTCCAAATATGCCACGAGTTTTTTTTCGATCCACATTTCATCAGCTGTTTATTTCGAAAGAACAATCAGATGTGAGGGACAACAGGCGACCTCCTCCTCATCCTGCAAACAGCTTCCAATGCTCTTCATGAGAACCACAACGACGTCTCGTTCTTCACTGAAGCAGGAAGCCGTCGGATGTCATCAATGCTATTTGACGGAGCGGAGAGTTCCCCTGGAGCATCGCTGCTGCTCGAAGTTCAAAGACAAGAAGAATCTTCAACTAGTACACTGGTGCTATTTTAGAGAAGTCGCTGAACAAGCTCAAGCACCCTGCTGACGTGTACGTCAAGCAGAGGCACGCTCCGAACCCTTGTGGTCACTTCGACGACGATCGAATAACGGTGCACGATAGTCATAGTATCTGTCTGTCCATCAAGTAGACACGGCACCGGTAGCACCGCTCGGGAGCTGCACATCTCCATCTACTCATGCGTCTCACCCTAGCGCAACGCCTCGTTCTCGTACGTCTTTACTAACCTAAGAACAACTCCACAAGGTGCTAACCTAAGCAACTACTACACAAGGAGAAGGACAGGTACCAGTACGACTCGTGCGTCTCTGCTAACTTAAGCAACTACTACACAAGGACAGGTACCTACGTCTTTATCAAAATGCCGGAAGCATTGACTCTTGAGGAGCAGAAGAAGGATGAACTGGAGCTGTACATCTCTAGTGTCATCTACCTTTTCTCCTTCGCGGCATTGTCCACTTTCACCGGCCTCATCGTGTTGTTGATGAACATGATGGCGTTGATGATTTTCAGACCAAAGTTAAGGCATCAATAAACAAGAGATGAGGATGAGCAACATGAACATCTTTTTTAGAAGCATCTTCACCCCTGTTGGCCTGTCACGGGGTGGAAAAAGGGCCGAAGGATGGTAGGCTCGCCTCCCCATCATCCCTGGCCTATCTCTTAACGGTATAGCGGGTCGAGAAAGGATGGTCATGGTCTCAAGGATGCAAATAAACGGTAGCTCTAACAAACGGAACGTCTGCAGGGGCACTGGACTTTGTGGCCATTGGGTTACTGGTTGTCGCATTATTCGCTACCATGCTGTTCTCATATGTAGCAGTGCAGAAATTCGCACAGGGACCGCTGTTTGTGGCTTTGGTGGTCGTTGCAACGTTTGGCTTGGTACTACTAATATTGTGATTTGTCATGGCATGGAGAAAATGAATAGCCACGTGACTTTCTCTTTGTCTTTGTGAGACTCAGAAGATGTCAATATCAATCTGATGAAATTCTATTCGCGTTCTCCGTCTCTACCAATTCGACCATGTCCAAATTTCAAGAACCCTCATCACTTTTAAACCATCTGCACCTTCTTCATCCAGGTCGGCGGCGTCATTTCCAAGATCGTTTTCTCTGATGTACCTGCAGTGATGTATTACCTCAGCTTCCTGCATGAGATATGTTGTCTCATACTTTTGTGGACCTGCAGCAACCACCGCAATGCGTTTTTTAACGCTATTGAGTATACTTGGGATCAGTTCGATTGGATGGACAAGATTGTACGTCCAGGGCTAGAAGAAGCCCTTATCAGGATGTACCTGAAGTACTGAAGGCTGAGTTTTGATATCTTTTTTTTTGCTGGATCGTCAATCATATTATCTTTGCAGTAGTACTATCTTGTTGATATTGGAAGAGAACGTTTTTTCACGTTAGTTAATTCATACCATAGCTTCAAAAGACCATCCTTGTTCGCATCTTTGTTGATAACAACTACACGTTCATAACAACACTCCTCCATTCTCTCAACACTGTAGATGAAATCTGGATGTAACCTCCACCTCCAGGGCGAAACCGCTCGAATTTACTCCTGAAGATGAGGTCATCATTGAGGCGAAGAACGAAGAAGAGACCCTAGACGAGATGATGAGGAAAGCGAAGGAATATCCCACGCAAGTGATAAAGACTTTCGCGAAGAGCGATTTCGAATTGGATTTCCAGAATAGTGTGAAATTCTACACAAGGCAGAAGCGTGAACTTTGCGAGTGGATGCAAGCGGTAAAATACGACGACATAGCAGACAATCCAGAAGATAACGCGTGGATGAGCGATAAGATAGGTACAACTAATTAGACTTACTGTTACTAATATTACTTCTAGTTCGAGATGTTGTCCAAGTCCAATAAACTTGTGGTCGTGTCTTCGATCGCTACTAGTAACTTGGTTTTTTTTTTTCTTGTTGACTTCTTGATCTTGTTCTTCGAGCCTGAATTAAGATTCTGCCACGTAGTACGTCTACAACTTCATCATCTCGTCTACTTCCCTACTCGTCATCTTCTACTCTACTCTTATTTTAACTCTATCCAACAACACACACTACGCTCACCAGGCAAAACCCTTGGTCGAAATATGATGGGCGAACGCGCATATAGTAGATACACTGAGGGCATACGGAAGGAGCAAGCGGCGCTTGAGGGTAGGGAATATCAAGGGAAGAAGAAGAAGCGACGTCCTGGTGAACCAGATCAGGTGGAGCTGGGTCCGACTGAAATCGTCAAGGTTACAGATTTCTAAAAAAATTCTGAAAACTGCATACTACTTTGAAGGTGGAAAAACCGAGTTTCTTTTTTGTCAATTCAACAGAACTTTTTTTCTTCGTTTTCAACAAAAAATACCGGCAGTAGCAGCCAAAGCAGCATGTTGCTTTACTCTACTACATCAGCGTGTTTTTGGTTGTCGTCATAGCTGCAAGCGGAAGGGGTCTGAGGCCGCTTGATGGGAGGCATTGTAGGCCGACTGCTTCTTCACAAGAAGCTCCTATGTATGACGTAACGATCTTCTAAACTATGCTCAAAATAGTGTTGATCGAGAATGTAAGGAGATGGTTTCAACGTACTTTTATACCGGTACAGTCAGTCCTGCTCCTGCTGAAGATGTTACTGTTTGAAAAAAATGAAACCGCTGAAAATTTTAGTCGTAAAAAACTGCACTCGGGCTTCAAAATGTCAATGTTTTGTTGGCCATTATTCGGTGAAGTAGTCTGACTACGGTCACGCGCCTGCTAGTCCTGGACAAGAGTAAGTATTATGAGACGTTTCGCGTTCACATATCCCTCTTGTAGTCTTAGTTGAAGTTGTATCACAAAAAAAATGAGACCGCCAAGACATCTGAAAACTCTTTCGCGACAACGTGGTCAACGAACTACGTCGTCCGCATCCGCGATGACTTTCAGTATGGAATCCTCGCTTCCGGTCAGCCACGTGACGTGCTGCAAGCGCGCAGTTTGCACTATACGTCTGAGACCTTCAATACCAGATGACCCCAGGCCAATGATGCAGTCGGACGGCTATAAAAGAGCAGTCGAAAGACAGAAGCAGACTGCGATCGAATTTCGGAAATACGCTGATAGGATGATAGAGGGTTCTACAAGAACTACATCCACTTCTACATCGACATCTTCTTCCTCGTCTTCGTCTTCGTCCTCATTCTTCTCCTCGTGTTTCCCTCGAAGTGCAAACACAAGTATAGCACGGCTCGGAGTCGGACAGGACGAGCTGAATTACGACCTTTCTTGGGCAACTGCGAATACTCCTAGCTCAGAAGGCAACAACGATGCTGCAGCAAACGCTAGCGGGTCTAGAGAGCGTGATGGTGATTTCGAATACTGGGAAGAGACAGATCCTGAAACTGGATGTACGCTGTTCTATCGAAAACGAATTGCTTGTTTAGCAACGAGTCATGGGTCAATATCAGATTCAATGGGTGGGCCTCCTGATGCTGATGTGGACGAGAAGATCCTGGACACTGCAGACGTGAGAAGTCATTTGAACGGGATCATGAGACCTGGCTTTGGGGTGGACAAAGAGTATCATAGAAGTGATAATATCTACGAGCAAGAAACCGCAATCTTCGCAAAGGACAATCTTGTGCTGGAAGAGATGAAGAACGCCGGCTATATTGAGGTTCCTATCGTGCGCATAGCGGGTCCTCAGGGCCGTTTTCTAGCCTACATCGCAGATCCGGTTGGGGATGAGAGTTACTGTTTGGGCTTCCGCGATTTGAAAAGAGGTTGTTTTCTTGCAGGACCTCGAAGTAAAAAGGAATCAGTGTTTTCGAACGTCAGAAATGTAGAGATGATAGACGAAGAGGATGCAGCCTCATCAAGTTCCACCGGACGGGAGGTCATAAAGCAAAAACTTCGTTTCCTTACAACCGAAATGGACCCAGTGACAAAGCGTGCAGAATCTGTTTGGTATCGCGAAATTGAAGTGGTGGATATGGTTATGGGGGATACCTTCGAGACGGCGACGGACGATACTTCAAGGACGCGTTGTGGTACAACTAGTACATCTAAAGATCCAGATCCGCCAGAACTGCGTATACTCAAAGAAACCTGTGTCCTGAACTTGAAGCTGCGTCGAGGAGATGAGGAAGTGATAAGTGCGGAAAATAAGTCATTGTTACCATCTATCTCGACCACCACCCACTCTACTTCTTGTACTGCGGACATTTTCAAGAGCCGAGACGGGCAACAGATTTTTGTGAGCACAATTTCGAGAGTCTTCGGGTCTCAGGTCCATATTTTCGATAAGGAGCGTATGTGCTTGGGTCCAGCGATTCGACCACGTCAGCGCGGAGTGGAATACTATTGCGAACACCTGTCTTGGCCTACATCAACATTAAATAAGGCGCGGCGGAGCAACACATCAAGGACAAGCAGGAGTGGACAACTTGTCGTGGTAAGCAATCATGAAGCACAAGCACAACAGGTGGAGGCTAGAAGAAACGCGACCTCCTTGCTTGGCTCATCGTCTAGGAAGGCCTCAAACTTCGGTGTCTATTTGGGCAACGCATTTGGAGGTCAAGGTCAACAACATTTGAATCCTCTTCTTCGCTTCCCCATGAATCACAACGATTCGCAGCAATATTTGCAGATTCGCGATATAGATACGTTTGCGAATGGCCTTCTTGCGCTCTACTGCGGGCATGTGGCGACAACGACGCCATGTCTGATCTTGTTAAAAGTCAGAGAACTGGGCGAAGGTAAAGAGGCAAACGGTGTTGTGATTGAGGACAGCACTAGTTCTAAACGTTGGCTCGCTTGTATCCACGAATCGGAAACTCAATGTCGTACTTTGAACACCTTCAAAATCGATATCAAGACCGACGACAACAGCAAGCAGATCCGAATACCAGTACAATATGATGCAAGTCAGCTGGAGAGTATCCGTGTGCTTCGATTCGCATCGGGTTCTTGTCTGGTGCCTGGAGCCAACAACGATTTCCACGCTAGGACATTGCATGTCAAGCTTTCGTCGCCGATCTCTGAACGCAAAGTGGAAATTTCACTCCCGCCAGATGCAGTAGATGGAGGCTGTGGGTCACCAGAGAAAGAGAATGAAAGTGTTGAACACGGTTTTGAATCGTGCAATATTGTCATCGAGGATTTCAAAGTAGTTGCGTCGAAGATGTCCTCTACTGAGAAAGGTCGTGATTCATCATCATCAACCCTACAAGAAGGCCATCAAGCTTCGAAAAAGATCAACTCTTTGCACGATTATGGCGACAAGTACAGGACAGAGACGCTCACTGCCCCATCGCGCGACGGACTTGCGAGAATTCCGATGACGTTGGTAGAAGAGCGTAATCATCAACTGTCCTGTTCAGACGTCCATCTACAACAGGATCATCAAGCCTCTGTGCTCCAGAACGCGTTAAGTCGAGCCTCTACAGAGTTTGCAGCAAAGAAGGCTCTACGGCGTCCAGATCGTGGTGGCGGCATCAACATTATCGGAAAGCTAGCGACATCTCTTCAACGTGGAGGATGTCGAGGGGGGTATTATACTAAAAACACTAACGCTATTGTTGAGATGACTGGGTCGTGCGGGTCTGAACTGGAGTACGAAGAAGAGGAGCAACGGCAGGTTCAAAATTTATCAGCTCTCTGTGGTGATGAAGTAGAAGATGCGATTGTCAGACAGGACTCTAAGAAGGATCACTCTGATGAAGCTGAAGCTGAACACTTCCTTGGTCAGCAGCATTACGAGCGCGACGTCGATGGCAAACCACCTGGAAATTTGCCAGGGCAAGAGCCACGAGGTCAAGAACTCACGGAAACTAACACTAAGAGCAGGAAGAAGTTTCTCATCTACTTCTATGGAGCCTACGACGAGCCTCTAAGTCTGGAATTCCGACATGAGCACCTTTTGTACCTCCAGAATGGTTGGACTTTGGTATTCCTACATGTTCGAAGCGAAAACCCAAAGCGCGCAGCGGATGTACTTGACTGTCTGCAGAAATTGCGACTACGACACCGAGAGCAGGAACATGATGCCAAAGATGATCCACCTTTCTTCGCTTTCAAAACTTGGTCAGCTGGCGCAATGTGTCTCGGAGCACCATCTGTTTTTCGCAGTTTTGATGCTGGGATTGTTGACGGCGGCTTCCTGGATCCAGTGGGGGTGATGCGTGAACAAGATGTTGACAAATACCCTCTAGCACGCGAAGAACGGAAGTTGTGGGCCAAAAATGAAAGACCTCTAAGGTCACGGAGTCCTTTGATGAATGCTGCTGCTGTTGTTGCGAGCCCTGTTGCTGCTTCTGTGGTAGAAGATGACTCACACTCATCTCTTCCTCGCCTCTACCTTACAGCCAGTGAAAACGACGCTAGGGTACCATCTTGGGTTGCACAGCGTTTCGCATATGACGTGCTACAAAAAGATATAGATGAACGAAACGGCTCCGATTCCGAATATTCGGCTGCGAAATCGTCCTCCGAAGACAAGAGTTGTAGTGAGACTCGAAATGGGCGCACACGACTTGGTAGAAGAACACCCTTCCTCACTAGAAGAAGGAAGGCCGCTACGCAAGAGGCAGCGAGGATGAAGTCCTCTACAACTTCAGATAGATACGAAAATAGGCAGAAAATGTTTCCCTGTATCGTAGATATGCGAGGTCCGGGCTCGTCTCATACAGAGGCAGGCAACGTGGACGCATTCGCGGATCTCATGCGGCAAGCGGTCTTCCTCAACATGCACGCGGATGCGTGCTTGAAGAATGGCCGTGGTCCTTGCACTACCTGATGCGCCAATGATTACAGTTACAAAAATGCTACAAGTGCAACATTATCACTAAAACTACAACTACGAAAAAAATATTGACGCTCTTAAGAAGTTGCAACACGAAAACTGCTTGCGGTCATGCGCGAACATCATTTTTGTTGTCGAAAACGCGCTTGCTCGTGCCCTTGCAGTTGTTCAGAGGTGTTGCTGGCAAAGGGACAAATTTCTGATGATCAAAACTCGGTCACAAGTACAGATCCAACTCAAGCTATCGGTAGGCCTGATTGTGTTTTCATGTTCAGATACTACTCCTGCTTCACGATGATCTCACGTACGTTATATTATAACCATCGGGGAGGATTATCGTCGGTCATAAGAAAGATGGATTTGAAGATTACACAATCTCTTGTGATAGATCGGTCATTATATCTCCAAGATCGCTTTTTATCTCACGCTCACGGTCACCGGTCGTGATGATCGGTTTTCGACGCTTCAAATGACGATGATCGGTTCTTCTGTCCTCTCACATATTATATCACTGACGACGCTGACATCACTGACATAATTGTTCGGGTTTGAAAATAGCTTACAAGGGACGGCCCAGCAACTCGTGGCCCTTGTCAAGAATACCGATACACAGATCCTGATCGATCCTGCTGTCGTCCTTTCTAGGTGATCATGTCGGAAAAACACCTCTGTAGTAGTATTGTTGATCGCTTGTCCATCGTCTTTTCCAAGTCCACTTTCGTGTTTCAAAGATGAGACGGGGTTTCCCAATTATTTTCATACATTGCCAGTTGTTATTGGACTACGGCCAATGCAACATGATGACGTTCGTTATAGCAAAAAAATTCAATTGCCTTGATAGGTGCGATTGCTTAGTGTTAGAACTAGAAGGGGATGAGGATCGGAGGCATGTAGTTAGAAATCGAGTTTTTTATTCTTGATTCTTGTTGAACTCATTCTCATGAATTGAATGATGAGCTACTAGCTCTAGCACTAGGTGGTCGTAGTCATACTTTTCAGGTTCTATCATGAGCAGGATTGACTTGTTTCATTCTTCTTCTTCTTGACCGAGAGCGATCAGTGAGTAAGTGCTTCGCAACATCAACATTTATCCTCATCCAACAAAGCACAAACAGTCGAAAATGTCACTTGCACCACCAGAAGAGTACCTTGAGCAACTCAAGGTGTTGCGCGAAATTCGCGCAGCCGCCTCGCTAAGGGATGACCTCCCTTTACCGCAGATTTGCGTCATCGGCGCAACTTCTGCGGGAAAGAGCAGCTTCCTTTCGCGCCTCACTGGTGCTCTTACTCACTGTGTGCATTGTCCATCTCCATCATCGTTTTAATATCATCGTTTCCAGATCTGGTGTAGTTGGTAGTTACCGTCGTTCTGATGTTCTACTTATTAATTATGATTTCATAGCAATTCAAATTCTTTACAACTACACATCCAAGCACTGTTGCTTTTTCATTATTTCCTCGCGTTCTGTGCCTGTGCTGGGGGCACTTCGACTTCGCACTCGAGTTGTTGTTTCAACAATGTGGCTGTGATTTCATCAAATAACTTTCACCAGGTGTTCCGTTTCCGCAAGGAAGCGATATGTGTACTAAAGGCGCTGTGGTTGTTGACTGTTCGCAGTCGGTTGGCGCAACTACACCGGGAGAAGGTGGAGCCCTGTGCACTCCTTCGACAATTGCCGCCGGCGCTGCTCGCGCTTCTTCTTCGTCATCATCCAGCTCTGAAGTGGCGCCTTATGCTATGGAGGATGTTGGTCAAACCGGCGGCCACAGCGGCACAGAGAGCGGAGATGGGGCACTTGTACCTCTTCAAGATTCATCTGCTTCGCTCCTGAAGAAGGGCAACGCCAATAACAACGAACCAACGCAAGCGCAGAACAAGACAAAGGCGGGCTATACGTACAAGGTGCACGACGGCACCAAGTACGTGCCATGCAAGTTCGAAGAGGTCGCTCGGAAAATTTCGAAGCGACAGGATGCGCTTTTACTTATGATTTTGGACGCTTTTTATTATAGTTATTGAGAATTGAAACTGCTACTGGTACTGCTAGCCTTTCTTTCTTTGAAACTGGACAGACTGATATTTAACCGAAGACGCACTAGAAAGAAAATATCTTGTGATCTTCTACTTACGTTAGCCATCGGAAATCAAAATTATCAGAATCATATTACTAGTGCTGAGTACTACGAGTAGTATTAATGGCTCGAGGCTGGCACCCCATGATTTTTTTTATTGAACAGGTTGTAAATCAAAATCAAAATTGCTCCTGAATTTGAGACGCTCTCCAGCGTGATAGTTTCAATTAATCTTGATCTTCAACACCCACCTCCAATTCAATTGAAGATGAAAGAAAAAGATGCTTAATCTATCATCATGTTTCGACGAAGTCTTCTATTGATCAGTGCTTGCACATTACCGTGCCCGCTCCTGACTCTTATAATTTGCAACATCTTCTAATTCGTGCGAGGCTTTCCCGCAGTTTTCCAGTGGTGACGTTAGCAAGCTCCGCCAATTAACGAAGGAAGAGATCAAAGTCGAAGCGTCAGGGCCTGACCTGGCTGACTTGTCACTTGTGGACTTGCCTGGTTTCGTGCAGAACGATGGAGATCAGCAGGGGTTGAAGGAGAAGATCGAGGAGCTAGTCATCTCCTACATCCAGAAAAAGAACACGTTGATCTGTGTGGTATCGGAGGCAAAGGAGACGCAGGATAATGTTGGGGGTTTGCAGCTGGCTCGGAAGTACGACCCCACGGGAGAGCGCACCATACAGGTGCTCACAAAGTTCGACGTTTTCGATCAACCAGAAGCACGAGCGCGAGCAGTTAAATGGGTACAGTGTTCGTGTTTCACTTACAGTGATTATCAAGAGTCGACGTCGATGACCACTAACTACAGTGTCGATGTATGATACTGATGCCCTCATTACTTGGTGAGATGAACAATAGCTTCCCACCTCTGCATGCGTGTGTTAAATGTCGCTCCCCAACATCGAATTCAAATAGTAGTTGAAGTGTTTGCAGGACATAATCTGTCAGGACCTTTTTTGAATCTACTAACTTGTAGTAAGCACTTACTTCTACATGATTATTCCTTGCCATCTTCTTTTAGCAGGTCTTTTTTAGAAGTAGAAATAAAACCAGCAACACACTACACTCACCATCATACTCAGGAGTAAAATTCGGTGTAAGTAGTTGTAGCAGGCACAACATGTTCATCACTCTTCTCCAAATGCACTTGCGTCAGGTTTATAACGATGTCGAACAAGGAAAGCAGTTGGGTCGACATGCGATTATCAACCGAAACAGTTATGGCATCGAACTCACGCCTGACGATGAGGTGGCCGAACTTCAGAAGATGCAGCTTCCGTTCGCTGCGTGCGGTATCACTGCGTTTCGAGAGCGTGCTACGCCGCTGTTCGCTGAGCTCATCAAGACAAACATCGTTCCACTGGGGCTGAGCCTCAACAAGAAGCTCCGCGAGACGACCATGGAGTTGGACAAGCTTGGCCGACGGCCACCACGCAGTGACGAGCTGATTACTCGAGTGAAGACGCAGTTGGGCGATAACACACCTCGACTGCAACAAGATCTGAGCACGCGAGCCTTCATCCCGTTTCAAACCGCAGTGGAGGGCGTCAAAAGCAAACTAACGCTGGAGTACACCACGAAAAACTTTGGCCGTAACGTCTTCGTGTGTTCCACTTTTCAAGGTGGGGAAGTTTTTGACGACTGCTTGCGACGGATCATTATGAGATCCCTTTGCTTTTTCATATTCATCTTTCCGTAAACTAACATTTGCATTACTTTCTACTATTACTATCTCTCTGTATCTGTATCTCATCTGTCAAGTAGTTGCTGCATGATACTTCATCTTCGTTGTGTTTGTGACACGGACAACTCACAACTGCTGTGGAGTGCTGATGCTGTGGCACTGCAGAAGTGCCTGATCAGCTGCATCAAGAACAAGAATCATTTTTATAGAAGACCCACTCCCACCTCTCTAAGCAGCAGAACGAATGGGAACCCATCTTGGAGAAATACATGACGAGTGCGATCAAAGTGGTCAGCGACTCCGCAGAAGAATATCTGCGGCCCATCCGAATTCCGCTGTTGCTCAAGAATACAGTGGCAACGGAATTCAGAGCCTTCTGCAAGAGGGAAGTGAACCAGTATTTTCGTGATGAGTGCAGCAAGGCGCTGGAACTCGAGGTCGATTTTGGCACAGCTAATGCGATTTTTCAGCAGAACTTCGCGAGAAATGAGCTATTGCCGGATCGGCTGCGAGAGATCATGGAGAAGCGCTTTGAATGGGCAGCAGAATCGATGAAGAAGAAAGAGCTGAATGCTTCCACATTTCTGCGCGAAGTTGAGCGCTCGGTGTGCGAATACGTTGACGAAATCCATTCGGCCTGCGGGTCTGCCTCGACTTCTTCACGCAGCGGCGCTGCTTCATCTAGTGCTGCGGTAGTTGACGTCTTTGCGGATCCAACGACCACGGCGGACGAGCAGTCAAAACAGCGGATCCACAGCGCTGTGTTGGCGACGTTCCACGTCGAGTCCCGGACTCTGGTCGACGCCGTTCTCAAGCACACACGATTATGCGTGGTTTTCTATTGGTTCACTCATGTTGCTACAGCTACAGTACCTGCTGGTACATCATGAGCCAAAGAGACTAAGTACATCTTCAACTCACTTCATTTCATCAAGCACTATAAAAAAACATGGTCAATACTAGAAGAAGAGTTAGAGCAGCCGCCATTCTTCTACATCACCTGCTCTAAAGTATTCCACGCTGCTCTCGATGCGCAAGGTTTGGGTAGACAATCGTCTTCAGGAGCTCGAGACGGTGCAGAAAAACGCGCAGGAACCACCGCAAACACAGAAAAAACGCCAAGCATTGGAACAACAGGAAGAGCGCCTGGACTACTGCTGGACACGCATTTAAGGCCCTTCGGTCATGCATTTCGTCGACAGATGTTATATATAATTTTCCGTATCGTCTAAGTCTATCTCTTATTCTACTAACTTAGTTTCCATTTCCTTTATTTCCTAGTTTTCATCCCTGTTTATTGACTTTTGGTATTCTTTCGATATAATGTCTTGTTACTCAGTCTCAAACAACTGATACAAGCTGTATAAGAAATACCAATATTTGGACACTAACTATTCAATATTGATGTCGTTCTGTTTGGAGAGATGTTCAAATTTCGAAGATGAATCATTTTGAGCTCTAACGTATGCAGTTGCTGGGCGGTGGAAATATCTTCAACGCAGACGGCGAACTCATAGACAACAACTTGCAAGGCGTGAGTGCTGGGGCAGGAGCTGCAGTAGATGCCGAGCATGAGCAAGATTTTCATGACGCCAGCAATGACGAAGAAGATGAAGAAGAAGAAGAAGAAGAAGCGCATGTAGTCGCTGCGCCAGGGAGCGCTCAGCACTATGATCAGGCAGGCGCAGGCCAGGTTGTAGATGAAACTGATCTACCTGATGGACATGAAAGAGACGCAAAACGGCAGAGAACGGAGTGACTTTCGTATTGGGTCTTTTTTGCAGAGAATAGCAATAGTAGAGTGATTTCGGTAAATTGATATTGATTTTCTTTTTCATGATCTTGTTTCCCCATCATGTCAAGTTCTAAAAAGTATAATATATTATGTAGATGTAGAAGGAACAATAGTTACTAGCAAAATGAACAAGATATGACTTGATTTCAACAATACAACATCAGCGTATCTATGTGGCATCTTCACATCATTGAAGTAAGTATAGGTAAACAATCATCAACAATAATTACGGTAATTATAAAACGAGATTTAAAGCAGAAACGGCTGAGCACCGCCAGAAGTAACGAAGCAGAAGTGGGAAAATCATCCCCACTGTAAGGAAGAAGTGCGTTGTATTGAATCTGATGGACTTCTTACTCGAATATCCAGACTTCTGATTATATCTTAGCTTGAGAACTCCCTAAGACTACGACTACCCCAAGATCAAATCTATCTGAAAGATGAGTTGATGTTGCTGATTGAACTCCCCCCTTTCGGGTGCTGTCGCTTACCCTTCTTTTGATGTGCCAGAGGCTTAGCAGGAGACCCTCATTGTGATATTCATCCGCAGAATTACAACTACAACTTCACTTTCTTGTCAAGTTATCATCTACGTCGCATTTTCCATATTCTTCTACTATCTGGGATGAAAAACGACCGAAGATGCACGCATACGCAGTACGGTGTTCCGTTTACCGATACACGAACGCCGACTGGCTCTTCCACTTTGTAGCATGTGGCGCTTTCATTTTCCCCGTCGACGACTGAGATTGGATTCTGTTTCATCGGTCCAATTATATTTTCCATTGTCGTTCCGGTTGCCCTTGTGGTCATTCCTTATTGCCGACGCATCCTTTCTTGGTAGACGGGTCGTCGAAGGTAAACATGTTCATCAACTGGCTTCTGTAGTTACGTAGATGAAATTCTTCTACAGAAACACGTAGAAAGACGGGACTGCAGGCGAAGAAGAGGATGTACTAGTTTCTAAAACTATGAATACTTGCTCTGCTGCTCCGATGAGATTTGGATGATGATGGTCGTCCGCGTAGAGTCTCGGCTCTCTCAGGAAGGAAACAGACGACAAGAAAACACGCCGAACGCTTCCTCCTAATGCTCGTCAAATAGTCTGAGAATCTAAGAGTAGGAATGCTTTTTGGTTCGGTAAGAAGTAGAATCTTCTCGTAGCGTGTGCTACTACTATAATGATATAAAAAGTGTGATTTCGTTAAAATCTCTACCTATTACACTTATGATTTCTTTACGGTAAAGTCAATGTCATCTAAAATCTTGTTTGCTACTACTTGTTGTTAAAGTTATCACAATCAAACAACATTACTCCTACTCGAGCAACAACTTCTATCTCTATCGTTCATCAACATGTCATCCCCCCCGCGGCCTCCAAGTCGATCTTCATCTATCAGGAATAGCCCTGATGAAACAAGTACTAGTACACGAAGTACAGGAGCACCTTCCTCCTCGTCTTCTAGTGGCAAGAACCATGTTCTCCTTGAAGAACGCTTGCCAGGCACATCAATCAATCAATCAATCAAAGCAGCTTCAGAAACGACGAAAAGGATCGATTATAAGAAGTACGTACCTGTGAAGTGCACGATCGACGAAGAAACAACCATCCGGAGAAACATCAAATACAACGTAAGAGACTACTCGAAAAACTGAAAATAACCGAGTTACTGACTGAAATAAGGGAGGTAGCTTAACATCAAGGCTACTCTTCCTTCTCATCAGTATCTCGCTTATTCTGATCAATTACTTGCTTATTTCAGTTTTTCGAATACCTGGAAGCTATCTTGAGCTTGACACGGTTCTTTCCTCCATGTTCTGTTCCTGAGATCAATACATAGACAGACATACACATAGATGTGGAGGAGCAACAACTAGTATGTATCTTACGAAAAACAGGGAGAAGCAACAACTAGCATCTGCTCTTCTAAAAATCGGAGACCCTGCGCAAAAAGAGAAGATCAAGGAAAAGTGGCGGCTTTTCTTATGTGAAAGTCCGACTGCGAAGCAAGCGAAAGAGTGGAACTTCTTCCCCAGTGATTCAGAAAACGTTAAGGGTAGGTTAAAGGTGCTTTTGTTGCCGCTTGTTATGGCTCTCTCCCTTAGGTGGGTACAGCCATACTAACAAGCGGGAAGATAAACGAACACCAAAAACTTACCTCTAAAAACGAGGCAGGAGAAGGAGTGGGAGCTTCGTCCAATTCCTCTTCTTCTATTAAGGAATGTTACAATTTCGCCTATGATCTGCTAATATGTTGAGCATTCTTGTTATATCCATAATTACATTGATCATCTTTTCAACTGCAGGAGAACAAGCGAAACTAAGCGATGCTGAACAAGGGAATAGATGATGATCATCAGCATTATATGCTCCTTCGAATACATAGATGATACGCCATGAGAGAAACAGAAACCTCCTCTTCTAAAAATTCCAGCAAAAGTCTTAGTCTAGCCAAGCAAGGTATCTCCAGGAACCACGCCACATCTACTATCAAGGGTCTAAAAAGTCCTCATCGTGGAAAAGAACAGCTAGCACAAAATCTTGGAAAAGAACAGCTAAGAAGTCCTCATCTTGGAAAAGAACAGCAAGATTCTAGCACCAACATAAATACTGATGAAGATGCACGACAACGACAACTTGCTGGAAAGCAGCAGCGAGACTCGAGCACCATGATGAATGCTGATCCACATCAACTCTCTGAAAATCGACAGCAAGACCAAGACGTCTCACGAGCCGCGGAAGGAACTGGAAACGTCGAAACCGATATAATTAATAAAACCAAAAATATAATGGGTGCTGCTGATCTCAAGAAAAAGAGCGCTAGTACAACTCTCCGTCTCCACAACCTCCACGATGACCCTTTATTTGAAGATGAACAAGAGGAAGATCACGACTCTGCTGCTGGTGGAGCCGGTCCTCTTGGTTTGCTCAACGAGTACGGTTGTCGAGAGCAGCGAGAAGATCTTCTTGGCGGTACTGGAAACGGAAAGGTTCTCCTCGACCAGGAGGATTCTTGTGGAGAGCAAGGTAACAATGCTGGAGCAGCTGCTCTCGGAGGCTGCGGAAGCACGCAACGTCCTTTCGGAAAAGGATTGGATGTGGACAGCCAAGCAAATGGACACGACACTGCTGGAGCTGGATCTTCCTCCTTGTCTTCTATAGGAGGAAAAAAGACACCAGCTCCTCTCTCTGTTAGCACCTCCACGGTCGTGCTAGCTCCACCTCCTACACTCGAAAATCATGCTAATCGTCAATTATTGCAGACTGAGACTGGTAACTCTGCTTCTGGTGATGGGCCGTCTACGTTGCCTGAGACTCCTGAGACTTCTTGTTCTGCTTCTGGTGTTGATGGTACCTCTACGTCTACGTGTACGATCAATTTTGATCAGCCGAGGGTTAGTCGCAGTGGTCAAGTACCGATTTGGGGCTGGGATGGGCAAAGAATAGGGACTATTACATTCATCAGGGACGCGGCGTTTTCGTTGGAGCTCCACAAAAACGTAATGGAGAAGACGCAGGAGCTAGACGCCTTACGAGCATTCCAAACAGGAACCGGTGGCCCTTGTCGTTTCTTTTTATGAAGAAGAAGAAAATGGAGAACACTAATAAAAACACATTCACATTCATCAATGATGATACTTGAATAGAAATTGATTATAGACTACGTACTTCTAGGAGCACGAGCAGCACCAGCAGCTGCAGTGCAAGATGAGCAAGAACGGAGCTTCTTCTAAGCCGGTGTCCACAATGCCGTAGCACCTCAAACTCAGGACTCAAGAGCTTGTAGCTCGTGTATGATTCAATTGCCTGCTCTTGTTCCTCAGCTACTAGTTGTGAAGAGTGATCTATTCGATTCTTCTTCTAATGCCTTTCAACAATTCAGCTTTTCTCGGTCGAGGTCCGATGGCGCAGGCGTTGATGGAGGACGAAATCGGAGCGACTGCTACCAGTAGCGTTGTAGATTCCCGACCTTGGAAAGCCACAGACCCGGAAATTAAGAGTTGCAACATCGCATTCCGCGCCACCCTCATCTACAAGACTTCAGTCAACGTGTACACCCACTTCAAGAACAGGGCTAGTAATGAAGCATGCATTTATTATTTTCAAGTGAAAAACTAATCGAGGCTTCTCAGAGGAATGCGATTTTTGCGTAACTACCTCTAAAGAAGTGGGTGGACTCCTAAGGCTATGGCTATTACATCCTTCTAAGGCTTCTATGTCTTGGGCATCTTCGTTTCTTTTTAAATTTTTCCTCTTCAATCACAACATCGTTGCTTCAGAAGTTCTCTCTTAAGATGATATAGGTTAAGGTGTCCGTGGAGAAGTTATAGTTATATCGTTACCTCAAGTAGCGCATGCTGATACTTTTCCTCATCCACCCCTGACCCTAGAGATAATGATATTCATTTCGATTTATAACAAGTCAAATTAATTATAAGGAAAAGGAAACGAAGGTGAGTGGATGCTCAACCTCAACATCTTACTAGCACTTGTTGTACTAGATATACGTCTAAGAAGTAGATGAACAAGGAACAAGTCACAACTCAAAATAACCGAGTTACTGACTGAAATATGGGAGGTAGCTTAACATCAAGGCTACTCTTCCTTTTCATGAGTATCTCGCTTATTCTGATCAGTTACTTGCTTATTTCAGTTTTTCGAATACATACTTTCCATCTATTTGCTTCTAGCCAAGCGATACAGCTAATAGTAGAAGATGAGTGGCGCGGGACGAAAGAAGGATGGAGGGACACGGTAGGGAAAGGGGACAACTTTATGGTCTGTTGTACCACTAATTATTTGTAATATTTATTTATATTAATCGATGTGTAGTAGATCTAGATGATCTTCATGCTTTGCCTATTCTGCATTTCAATATGGAGGACTGCTCTTTCTTCGTCCAATATCACCAGTGGGCAGTGGCAGTCTGCCAAGATGAATCATGAAAATTTTCGTCTTCATGTCGAATTCTTATTCTTTGTCCTCCTCCCATGTTGTCCACCTACGTCACGACATTAGTAACAACTTGTTTTTCTTTCATGAGCGTTTGCAAAGGTGGTCATGGGAGACACTGGCTGAATCTGAGGGATCCTTCCAGTGCGGCCCAGCAACTGGAGGACGATGAGATGAACGTTGTAGAGACAACGGCAGCCAAAGAGGGCGCGCCGTCCAGGTGCAGCACT
The DNA here is from genome assembly GCA_905178165.1 of Amoebophrya sp. A25. Taxonomy (NCBI): domain Eukaryota; class Dinophyceae; order Syndiniales; family Amoebophryaceae; genus Amoebophrya; species Amoebophrya sp. A25. The sequence continues at coordinate 406,911 of CAJINU010000068.1, forward strand.
AGTGCTTGTGCAATCTCCACTTCTACAAGCAGTTCTTGTAGTAGTAAAAGCATGAGTAGTTCAAGTTTATCTTCTACAACCTGCTCTACGCCGTCGACCACGACCTCTACATCCAAGGACGACACGTTGACATTTGCCGCTCATGTTGCTCAGGAGGAATCGCGTTCAAGTAACACCAAATCGTCCTCAAAGAAGAATACAGCATCGAGCAGCTCGAAAGATGAAGATGGCGGCTCCAAGAAAGGGATGATAGTAACTTTTTTTTCGGTCTACTCGAAACAGGGCAGTGTTGTCATTCACGGCGATTTTTGGGCTGGACCCGATTGTCTCCCGCTCGAGACCCGACAACTGAAGCAGCAAGTGAAGATATGACAATTTTCCAATAGTAGTACTCAGTTGCAATTTTCTTGGATACTTCTTGTGAACAAGCAACGAACTCGTAAGAGAGAAGTTAACAAGTTTTGAATTGCATTAGCATTCCATAATCTTGAACAAAGAAATAGAGCTGCACTACTTGTACTTACGACGTAGTGTTCACTATTGCACGAGGTGTCTTTTTGCTTGTTTCATAGGAAGCTTTGCCACCGGCTGGAGCAGCATTCCGCGAGCTAGCTCTCAAGAAAGGGCCGCAGGGAGCTGGCTATCCAAATGTGATTGCCGGGTCTTCTAGTACTTGCGCAGGTGTTGGAGCCGCTACTACATCAAAAGAACTACGTCAAAAGCGTCCAGCTCCTAAGAAAAAATCGCGGGAACAAGTCGGACCCGACCCGTTAGCTTCTGCTTTTGCGTCACTTGAGAATGGTTGTGCGTGTCCAGGCGCAGGAGGAACTTCCTCTAGCACTACAAGAACTTCTATAGTTGCGTGTCCAGGCGCAGGAGGAACTTCCTCTAATTATATGACTGGTGTTGCTGTACCTCCTCCACGAGCAGCTGCACCAGGGGGCTCAGCCTTTCGTGGTGTACTAGATTCGCGCTCCACCTCATCGGTACTGAGACAGCGCGAAGATGATCAAGGACCTCGTGGAAGTGCGAGTGGACCACCAATGAGCGCGCCACCCCTTAAAAAGGTCAAGCTCGAGCAAGATGCTACTGGCGAAGGTGGAAAAGAAGGCGGTAAAAATGTTGCAGAGCCGCTTGCAATTATGAGCAAAGTCTGAACGGTGTAGGTGTCTTCCATGTCACAAATATTTCGTTTACGCCATGCTTATGTCGAACTCAAAGTTGACACTTCATCATAGTTCTTGGCTATACAACTAGATAAATAGAAACTACAACTAGAACTGACTGTAAAAACTAGATGAAAAACTATTAATATACTACAACTTTATCATGATACGATGTCATCAAACACCATGAGTATGTGCATGAGCTCCACGATCAATCTAAACATCAGCTATATCATGGCATCGTAGAAGCGCTTGCCTGGAAGAGTTAATCATCACGCGCAGCTCCTCCTCCTCGCCCTTTACGCTAAGAGTAAAATCCCAAATATTCAAGACGCATTGGCCCTCACGTTTCGACGGGACGTTTTCTGCATTTTGCAAAAGGAGGCTGTTGTGAGTTTGTTTCTTTCAAGTGCAATCACAAAAGAGGAATTGGCACCGCGAACAACAGCTCCTCACGAGAACCGCCCGCCGTGTTTTGTACTCTTCCCTGCTTTTATCTTTTTTCTTGTTCTTGTACAACTTCGATTTCATAACTTCTATGAATAAGAACTATAATGTATAAAAACTTGTCTTCAGTTTGTATTCGTTCTACGTACTTCTTGAAGATTTTATATTACAGCTTGAAGAATCTAAATCGGAAACTACATCAAATAAGAATAACCCGGACTACACGTCGACGACACATGCACATACTTAACATGATTAAGAAGCATGCCTGCTGCTTCTGCTAAGTCCATTTACAACATCTTGATCTCCTCAGGAGGCAGACGATGAAACTGTGGTGCGTCACGGTGTCCAGGTCGATGGCAGGAGTACTGTACATTAAGAATAACGCTGTAAGGATCCATCTTTGTGGGGGTCCAAAGAAATCCAAGGGGTAAGTAACTCTAGAGCAGGCATACTGTTCTTGGAGGATATCTGGACTTCCTCCACAGGAATGATCGATTAATTAGTGCCGTACTCTTGTCCACAGGGATCGATGCTGAACCCCTGTGGAGACGAGGAGAGGTCTAATTACAGCAATGGTTCGGGCGTCTGGTCGCGAGCATTATAGGCCACAGGAGCGCGGCTCCGGTTCCGCCTCAGTACCAAGCACGACCGGAGGAGTTTGTGGCGACTCTTCTACTCAATGGCCAGCCGATTGAAGGTTATGGAACCCGTGCTCATTTTTGTCCTACTTCATCTCCGCAACTTGTTCCTAAATATTAGCAGTTTTTGGGCAGTCGAACTAGAATATACTGAAAACAACGAAATCAAGGCTGTGCTGAGCAGGTAGTTGCTACGAGTACCAACTTATCATAACCGGGGAAGCGAGTAAAGCTATAATTAATCTTGTCACTTTAAAAGTGACACTTTTCATCTTGTAGCTCTAACGTGCTAGCGAAGTGGATGGTGCCGGCTGGCCGCTGCGTCCCTTTGGGGCGCCTTTGATTCCACTCCTAAGTGCCAACCCACCAGCTACAAGCACAACATCAAGCACCACATCAAGAAACTATCAAGCCGAATTAACATTAAGGCTGAGCAGTATTTTGATGGGGGGAAGGAACTGCCTGGTGGAACGAGGGGTCCGTCGTTCGATATGTATTCCAATAGTGGAAATCGAAATAACTTACTTGGAGGGTCGTGTCCTCGTCAACTATTCATCTTTATAAGAAAGAGGCGATCTGCTCTTTTCCATAACCCTCCTGGAGAAGTAATCGTAAGCTCTAAAAGAAGGCCAAGGCGACCTGGGAGCAGCTCCGGCATCTTCTGACTGGCTAAGGCACTCTGCTGGCACGCTGAGCCTCTGCGCCGTGAAGAGCATTGGGATTTGGATCAAAAAGCAGAAAGATCGCGGCTCTCTCATCGTGCTGGACGATGATGACGAGTAGTTCGTTGTGGTCTGCAGTTTTTTTCATAGAAGGCACTGCAATGTTTGATGGCCTCACAAGTAGACAATATTTATAATTATACATAGACACTAGACAATATTTATAATTATATTTATACATAGGTACATAAGACCACGCGCCATGACATCATGATATATGGATTCCACCGTCCACGACTCAAGCAATAACGACAACAGCGACGCGCTTTCCTGCATGTGTGACGACGAGAAGGAAAAGAAACGAGCAACAAGGACGCTTATTTTGAATTTCGCTGAGGAAGACGAGGATTATAGTTAGAAGTAGAAGACATGAAGATCAAAATTCTGACATATAGATATGGAGATGGACAAAGAGACACAAACATCAAAGGAAGTCGAAAGATAACTTACATCATTGCTGAAGAAGAAGAGCCTAGCGGTACTAGAGGTGAAAATGGACTGACAGACACCGCAAAAAACTGTCCATAGTTTTAGTTGTAATAAATGAAGGAAGAAGAGCAGAAACAAAGACAAAATTCATTTCTTTTAAAAACTCACCAAAAAATTATGTTTATGACGTTAGCACTCTCGAAGAACACGCCTTCCCCTACCCGTACCCCTACGCAAACGCAATAGAGAAGCTCGACGCATGTGTTTGGGATTTCCTACAAGCAAGAGCGTCTCAAAGTCAAAGTCAATAGTTGACTTGTAGATATCATACATGACGCTTCTTCACCTGTGTTTGAGGAGTTGCGGCCTTTGGAATTGGAAGTGAGCACTGATCAACAAGAGGCTAGATCGAAGCAAGGACAAGGAGTCCTCATGTCGATGTCATCGTAATCTCTGTTCATCAGCACCACTAAGACATTGACATTCTTACTGTTTGAAACTGCAGGAACTACAGATTTTTTGCTGTTGAAAAAGTACGACAAGGTGGACCACAGCAAAGCCTTCCTCTTAAAGAACACATTATCATGAAAGAACCACCAATCGACACCGGCAGAAGTTCAGACTACGAACCTGAAACTTTCAAGGAGGATGCACCCACACTCAATGACGTCAGGTCGCGAAGAAAGCTGTCTAAGCAGTTTGTGTTAATAGCACTACGAGTACTCAAATTTTTGATTCGATGAAAGTACAAGAAGTAGGAGGTAACCTCGTACTGTAGGTTTCAGAAGATCATTACCAGCAGTATCTAACGCTTGTTACGCTCGACGTCAGTACTAGACTTATAAGATTCTTGGTACTTCTCAAGAAACGCCAGTGCAGCTACTAGTACGAAAACAATGGCGTCGACTACTATGCACCCAGCTGCAAAAAGAGAGCCCTTCTCTTTGTCGAAAGCGCAAGATTTATTGTCGTCTTTGTTCGCGCTTCTGCAGGAGGAGGTGCAGGGGATGGAACGACGACGCCGTGTCATCGAAGAGACGAATGACATAAGTGCTGGGCTTGTTCGGCTGGTACAACAGAGAAAAAAACGCTACTATGATCGTGAGCGAACAAAGATTCAAAGATTAAGGCTATTTTTGTATATGAGGAGATCTACTTAATATGTTTTTTCTAGTACAACTATGTTGAAAGAATAGTGCATAATGGGTAATCTCCTGTAGTTCTTTTTCATTACAAAGATAGACATAGTAAATGTCTACCAATGACTACTATGAATGTATTTATTACTACACTATGTATTTTCAGGTTGTCCTAGAGCGTAGGTCTATCGTTACCTCAAGTTGAGCATGCTATTATTACTACACCACGTATTTCGACGAGATGCTAGTGCAAGAACTACAACGTCTTCTAAAATTGGCGCGCAATGAGCTAGCTCAAGTGGATCAGGAGGTTACTTCGGTCCTCGAGCAAACAACTGATGTAACGGAGATACTCAAAACGAAGGGGATAATTCCCGAAACGTCTTCCTCCAGCCGAACCGGAGCAAACGCTTATACCATCAAGAGGGGCTTGAAAGGCCAGTCTAGTATTTCGTCTAGTACCTCCTTGTCCTTGAACAACTGCAACGACAAGCACTCTAGTAAAGGAGCCTTGAACAACTACAACGACAAGCGTTCATCGACGTCACGACATACAACTGTTGGAACTTCATCTACACTTCGTGGTGCAGTGATAAAAGGGCTTCAATCGAACAGCATTGCGGACAACACCAGTTCGCTGGCGAGCTTGGTAAGTGAAAAAATTGCACCTCCTCCTAAGGCCGCAATCTATGACGTTGGTGCGCTGAAAGCATTACGAGAAAACGAGAAAAAAATCACTGAAGCTTCAACATCTTCAACAAAAGCTTTAACTACAACTGGTAAAGCAACGACTTCTTCAGCTTCATCTTCTAATACTAGAAGTTCAAGTTGTTCCAGCACATCAGGTTTATTTGGTCCTCTTTGTAACTTTTTGGCAGACTGGATTCGGGAGGCAACAACTTCATCTACAACTAGTAGTGCCAGTTCTTCTTATCCTTCGAACAAGACGAAAATAAATGATGGCAGAACAGTCGTACTAGATGACGACGCCCGTCTGAAGGACTATACAACCGCACTGGAGTTAAGGGTGCTGTCGTGGGAAATCCATCCCCAATAAAGTCATCTGGTGGAAGGAGAAAACAAGAAGAGTATTAAGAGATCCAGCTGCCAGATGATTCCCGGGATGGATTCGCTACACCACTAATAGAGCACCTCTCTCAAACGGATTTCCTGTCGCAGGTTATGACTCATTTGCAACCAAAGTCCGAGCTGGAGCAAAGGTTCGCCCAGTACGCTATCACGCTGTGGTTAGAGAAGTTCTACGCAACGTCAAGAACCCTATTGCAAAGAAAGGCAGGAGAACGGGACGATCGGTGTCGTGCTGATCGTGAAGATGACAGCATCAGTGTTAAGGCTACCGCTGCATCATCCGCAGCACCACCCTTCCTTGGCCTCTTTTTCAAGGAGAAAAGGGGCTCCAAGATGTACTAGGGGATGCGATGCGGTAGCTCTAACAGTCACAGTTGCTCAGGCAACAATGCTACGACGGGTCCTCGAAAAAACTGGATTCCGACAAACGAATTTTGTGATATTTTTCGCCTGGACACGGCAAGTCCTGGAGCAGATGACAGCACCATGGAAGTAGAAGGCGTTGCAGATGAAGGAACAAGTGACGTAGAGACTGCGACTTCTTCACCAGCATCGACGAGGACGAATAGAAGGCGAGTACTAGATTCCTCGTCAACAACGATTTCAGCATCGCGAAGACCAAATAAACTACAAGACGGAGGAAGTGAAACGTCAACATCAACATGGCCACTGTGGGATGCCGTCTATGCTGTTTCGTCTACGTCCTCCTTATCCCCCACAAATACATCAATCCAAGCTCCTTCTCGTTCTCCTCCATCCGCATCGTCCCCATCCCCATCGAACAACACTGACACCAAAGAGCTTCATCTTCAGCCAGATGCGATTTCCGAGCTCGTTCTCCCTAGTAGCATTCTTGCTTTGGACTCCGAGCGCGCACAGGCCATCCTAGCCGCACAAGACGCGGCACACGAAAGGGATTTTGATTCTCGAATAGCGAATCTCTGCGCAGACTTACTCGAAACGACTCTCGAAGACTTTGAACATCGTGGGCACAACAACGTGGAGGAGGAAAATGAAATACATGGAGGTCACAAGAACATGATTGAGGAAAAAGACCTATTGCGAATTTACAGATTATGCGACTTCGTTGCGAATAAGAAGACAAGGCCATGCGCAGTGTTTCGCGAAGATGATGTTGGACCTTATAAAGAAGATGCCGATGTAGTTGATGATCAGGCGCGTGGACAATATGATGTTGGATCTTATGCCTCTGAAGATACAGAAGATCAAGATGATGATCTTCAGGATTTTGAATATTATAACGAAGAACCTGATACTGATACTCAGCATCATGCTGATACAGGGACGCATGCATGCATGTAATCGTGAGAAGGAAATCGACGAGCCAGAAGATTCTTGTGCATCCTCTATCACGCCGTAATTGTGTTGCTATTATGGAGACGAGAGCACAGGCACAAGAACATTCTTCACTTTCATCTCATATTGAAGAACATTCTTCACTTTCTCATCTTGTAGTTGCTTCTCTAGAAGTCGTGGAGGTACACGAAGATTGTGCGTTGATTGCACTTGCAGTGTTGCAGCTTCAGTCTTGATCACTTGGAAATATCTGATTACGATGATCCCAGGAAACGAAATCCAACTAAGCAGGGGTCCTTGTTGTTGCCTCCCTCTCCAGAGACGGAAGGTTATGAACCGAAGATTCACAGCCAAGCCTAAAAAACCCACACACCAATGAATTCATCGGTATAAAAATAGAAGCAAAGGCTTGGCTACTCACCTCAGCCTCATGACATAAATAAGGTTTGGCTTTGTTTTTCTTTCAGGACAAAAGGGATACCAATCATAACGAACAAAAACAGGAAGAAAAATGTCCGAAGTTGTCGAGTTCAAAGTCGGCATGACGTGCGAAGGATGCTCGGTACAACAGCTACGATATCTTTATGATTCATCTCATCAATCACAAACACAAGAAACTTTGCTTCTTCGTCTTTACTTCTACATTTTTATCTCAAGAAGGAAGAAAAATAGTTTTCGGAGATTCGAAACAGAAACTCTTCTACCACTTGATATTCCATCTTTTCGGAGATTCGAAACTCTTCTACCTCTTAGTCCATCCTGTTGTTAATGTTAACTTAATTCCTCAGGGGGCGGTAACGCGAATATTGACAAAAATAGATGGCGTCAGTAAGGTGGATTGCGACATTGAGAAGAAGGAAGTTCTCGTCACTGGCAGCAACCTTGACGCCTCCATGATGCTCGAAAAACTGCAGAAATGGGGAACAGCGGCAGAGAAATCTGTAGAACTGGTTGGGAAGAAATAGGTCAACATGACAGGCATTGTTGTATGTCGAAGTGGAATGCAAGATCATCATCTTAACTTGCCGTGTGTGGGACTGGGTGTAGATGATCGGAAACGCTAAGAATGTGATGAGTGTTGTTTGATGTTGAAAATATCGCTAAGGATCATGATCGCGCTTCATATCGAAGACTCGCACGTGATGTTGCGAGGGCAATACGGTAAACGTCAAGCGTTATTCGTGGTTTGTTGTCGTAAAAACTGCGACAAAGACAAATAGTGTGTTCTTATCCTGTGAAGACAAGATGACGGTCAAATCAATCTTGCAATATACCGAATGTGAGAAATGAATCAATAAAAAGACCTCCAGTTGTGCAAGCAGTGGCGCGAACAAGTAAACGAGAGGAAGCAACCTGGTGCTGATGAGGTATCATCTGTTGCTGAGAAAAGGTGTAGACTAAATGTTAGAACACTGAAAACCTAGAAAGCTAGACCCTCAGGGGGGTCAAGTTGGAAACAGTCCCCCCTTCCCTATACCTGCGAAGGTTGGGGCAAGTTCTTTCAGTTTGATGATTCTCATGCAGTTCCAAAGTGTGCCGGTTCATGCCTATCCGTATCAAACTACTTGCTACGCTAGGGGCCTCGTTTCTGATGTTCTCGATCCCGATAGTATTCCACTCCATTGGTGACCAGCCTGATGGCGATCCCCTTGGCGTGATCTTGTTGCTCTTCCTATTGCTGTGATTCTGATCTTGTAACCATTTGGCTCACGATCTTGGCGGGCCTCTTGATTGAGATCCACCCTGAGCCGTTTCACGTTGTAGCTGCTTTAGCCATTATCATTCTGCCCAACACTAAAACTGCTAGGAGGACTTCTCCTAGGTTGGCGACGAGAGAGAAATCAGCAAGATGCGGCGTTCTGGTGTGGTGCAGCACCTTTGGTTGCTCTTTATGCCCCCAGGGTCGTCTGTTATGGCAGAAATTATCGAGGGTGGTGGTGTATTTGACGAGATGCTCCACCAGGAGACCTCGCAGGTGGAGCCAGTGTTGTCCACCTCTGCTCGCGAGCATGGTGACCACGATCAAGGACAAGGTAAGTACATTTTAAATACACATATACATAGTAAGTAGTATACCACGAGCATTAATATAAATATAGTCGTGTCATCAGTTTCATCTACGGTCTTCAATTATATGTAAGAGCGTCGCTGACGCCTGACGGAATATTAGTCGTACTTTTGAAGGTGCTAGGAAAGAGATAGATGATAATCTTGAAGATAATGCTAAAGATTCTGATTCCTAGAAATCCACCTAGACGACTTGTTTAATATCCTCTCGACATCCAACATAAATACTAGGCTCGAAAGTGTTGACCACGCCTGCCGAGGTTCGAAATAGTCGTGTGGCACATGGCGATGCTTCGCACCATGAGTCTCGAATTCCAGCAGCAGAGTTCATCGCAAGTGACGACGGTGGTCATGCTGAGACAAATGCTGTTTTTCCTGAAGAACACCCATCAGCGGAGTTTGTCGCGAGTGAACCCGGGGGGAAGTCCACGAGTTCTTTTGTCGAAGAGCAGAAACCACTTTACTCAATTACAGAGCTCCATTACTTTGAAATTGGTACATTAAATCGAAATCCTTCATAGATTTGTGGAAATATTTCACTACTACAACAAGAATTCATATTATTTGTGGACCAGATCGAAGAACAACATTCTTATCGGCATGATCTTCTCCATTTATCATCAAAATCTACACAACCTTAGTTATTAGTTGCCTCTGCATCATCGCTTTCGCTTCCCCAGGTGCTGCGGTTAATGTGAGAGATGTGGCTTTCACGTTTTTGCAACTGAACACGCTCGCTGCATTTCTGCCGCGCCTTGACGAAGAAGTGCGCGGGCTTCTGTTCTCTACCCAGTCGACGTTTGGCCACACTTTTCTTCCGCACCTCATCACGTCGCGACCGGACTTACTACACTTGTCGCCCGACGCGCTACGTCGAAGACTCCCTAGCTCTCAGGGCTCGCTGACAAGGGGAGTCATCGACTGGGACGAGTTGACATTAAGGGTCTTAACAAAATTTGACATGTGATGAATGATAGATGGATCTCCACTTCTTATCCATAGGTAAGTACGTAGGTCGACGGTCGTGGTTGTCTGTGTCTCCCTCGAATGGTTTTCTCTTTTATCCTGAAGAACGAACTGAGAAGATGAAGATGAGCATGAACTCAAGAGATAGACTCAAAAGATGAACAACTTTTCTTTGCGAGATCTCTAAACCAATCTGCTCTCCGCATGAATTCACCGGATTTGCGTACCCTATTGAATCTCTTTGGGCCTCGCTATCGTTCGAATATGTTGAAGAACTTGACGTCGATGGAGCCCTCCTGTAATACCACATCCGCTGATGACGATTATGAAGATGGTACTATATTTTTTGTTCTATTTTTTTCGAGGTTGATGTTCTATTTTCGAGCAGCATAAGCATAGTTTTATTTTTCGACTTCCAGATTGTTCTGTTTTATTAATTTGAAGCAAAGTTCCAACATACCCTCATTAAACTCGAGGTGCGGACATTACGACGAGTACGCCTCCATGTTCAAATGGAAGTTACTTGTTTGATGAGGAGGGAGCGCCCTTGACCAGCCTTGATGACTCAATTCTTCCCGCAAGTTCTTACTTCGAACTACATCAAACTACAAGAGCTACTACATCTACAACTACTGCGGGAGCGGGAAAAACGAGCAGGGCTGAAACTGAAAAGAAGAGTAAGAATGCGCAGCATTATAGTCCGCCATTAAAACCCAAAGCATTTAGTTGCGGCTCAACAGATTCGCCGGAATTGAACATCAACATCTTGTCCACTATTTGTAAGAAATGCATTTTGGGCCCGTGGGACGAGCAGAAGCGTCAGCACAACTACAGGGACGCCACGCAGGCGTCACAAAAGGCACTTTTTTGCGCAAGTGGGCCAAAAGGAGGTCTCCCAATGGGTTGCGTTGGTCCTGGGAAACCGCTTCCCCACTGGACGGGGGACTATTCTTGCATAGGCATAGGGGCAAGTCTTCGAACATCCCTCAGACGAGACTTCTTCAAGAAGACCGACCAGCCGAACGTACACACAGAACTTGGAGGTGGAAAGCATTCTAGTAGCAAGCTCGAGGGCGAACTTCTGTGGTCATTTAGCTGGGATGCGTTCTGCGACAAAAGAAAATTGCTACTAACTGACGTGGAGTTGACAACAAAAGAGGAACAGAAGTCACAGGGGCCTCCTGAAAAAGAATTCAACCTTATAGCATGGCTCGACACTATGTATGAACGTGCAAGACCGAAAACCGCCGCGATGCTACAAGAAGAACTTCGCGCTATCGATATGTCCAGACTTGTTCGCAAAGCCCCTGACGGCGTGTCCTCATCCTCAACACCAAAAACGGGAGCAACACAACTCACACTGACGTGTCCAGCAGAAACACAAGAAGAAGTAGAAGTAGAAGTGTCTTCAAAACCAGAACCAGAAGGAGCATCTGTCAGAACAGCTCGCTTTAGCTCGGTAAGTGGAGGAGATAGCATCGAACTCTTCTTCTGGCCTCACCGGATCAAAGCCAAAGCTAAACCAGCTGAACTAGGAGAAAAATCGCAGAACCGTGCTCCTGAAGTTCCGCAGAAGGTCCTGGTCGTTCCTAAGCAGACTCTCCAGGATATCAGAATGAAGAGTTCTCAGATTCACATCAAGGTCGTCGATTTTCTTAGACTAGTCTACTACGGAATCATAGTACTCGAAGCGCAGCTGAGCCAGATCACCATAGAAGCGGGAGTAACAGTACCAATAGGTGACAGCGCCGGCTTTGAGAATGATGCTTTCCCTACATTTTCGGAGATGAGAAGAGCCTCCAATGGCGAGTTGCATGGCTCTTTCCCCGAGCAGAATCAAAGAGAGCTGATCCTGACTCCATTGAAAAACATAGTCTATTCGCACAAGAAGAACTTGAGGATAGAGGATATCTGGCTGGAGAAACTGAATACGGAGTCGTGGTAGGTAGAGGTAGTCGCACCACGAAATAAGTGAGAGAGAATTTTGGGAGAAAGTCGCTGACCACTTCAACACTGATGATGATATTGCAGCACAAGTGGTTTAGATCAGCGATCGCATCATCAAAGGCAAACAAGCCAAGGGGATGGACGACGGTTCGTTTAAGAAGTTTTGTACGTCTAACATTTATTGTCCAACGATGCCTTAGGATACACACAGTCTTACCTTTTTCTTATGTTGAATATGATGCACACCGTCCATTCAAACTCTTATTCAACATCATCGATCTCCACGAAAAAGCAAAATTAATAAATATTTCATTTGTAACTACTACTTAATCGACCTTCTAAGGAACACTTCTGACTCGGAAAAAACAAGGAAGATTTTTAACACGAAGACGTTCTCTTACACCAGTTCAAGACACAAGGATTGCGATTGGTTATTCGTGTGTTGCTGTGGTGCCGCAGATCTGCTGAATGATGTTCGCCGCACGAGCTGTAGAAGATCAAGACGTTAGTAGATTTTTAGGAGCCAGTGGCAGTGAGTTGTGAAGATGTAGTGGTCGTGCCCCATACAAACACGGTGGTGTCACCTCTTATTTTGAAAGGATGGAGCCACATAGATAAAATAAACAGTGGTCGCTGGTGTCACCTCTTTTGGTTTTGAGATGATGATGCGTGCGATCCCCTGACGCAATTAAGTTCTTTGTAGCTGAAGGTTTTCGAACCCGAAGTAATCTCAACCCCTCTGAGACTGAGATTTCCTGAAATTTTTTCCCAACTCTCCCCGGTTTGAAATGATGTAGGTGAGACGCAAAAGGTAAATAGGTACTTATGCTCTTCTAGTAGTTCTAGTGTTTTTAGCGCCGGTTATTTTATTTTAGTAGTTTTTACGGTTGTTATATATTGTAGGACATGGACATCCAAATCACATTGAAGGATCTCGTGTGCTTGTAGCTTTTGCTCGCACTCGTATGACTGCTTCTGCGGACGCTCGTGAGTCTGTGTTTTTTTCTCTCTCAAGTTGAAGTTTATTTAGGCTCTGCGAGTTTCTTTATTTGTTTAGAGAAATATTATCGAGTCTTTGGTCTTCCTCGGTTCATCAACATGATTTTGCTGAGATAGGATGACGTAGAAGCTGCTTGCTGCAGAAGAAGAAGAATTTCCTCCTCGTATGATGTTCTATTGAAGTAAAGAGGTTCACTTCTCGACTTGTTCTAGAGAGTCTAATGTGTTTGGTATTGAATGGCGTCGCCTTGATGGTGGAGTAAATACATGATCTTGGTAAAGTAAGGACGAGCAGAGCCATCATGTTGTCACGACCAGCATCTCCATCCGATGAAGTAAAAAGTGCCTATTTCTCGCTATCGTGGACCTGCTTTGTTGGTGAGACTGCAGTGATTTTCGCCGGTGGCTGTTTTTGTTACACTTACCCGCCATGGACGCTGATTTTGCTGTTTTCGGCTTTATGTCTCCTGGAAGCGCTTTTCCTACGAACTCGGGGCCCATTCTTCGAGGATATTCCCATCGAGACGGATGTCCTCGTGAATGGTCAACATGGTGCTCAGGAGGAGGATGCATTTCAAGATGAGGTCCTCTGCTCTGGGAGTAGGCAGGCAGTCCGGAAAGGCTCTTCAGGTTCAGGTACAACAATCTCGGCAGATATAAATGCACCTGGCCTCTCAAGGCGTGTTGCGGGAGTCCTCGAGCTGAGCGAAATTCGGAATGGCAAAAAAGCGAACCCGAAAAGTGGCGTCGATCAGAAGAATGCAGTTGGAGCACCAGCATTACTTGAAATTCCGGGACTAGTCTCAGCTGCTCATCAACATGATACAAAAGACGCCATGAATGCTGGACCCAACGCTAACGAGGAGGAAGATTTTGTTGACCTCAGCAAGGGATCTTCGTCCAATTACATGCGCAGACGAGAGCCCCCGAACGCAATCTCTACCAAGAAGATACTTAGAGACGATGATGAAGACGTCCATTTATTTACCTCTTCAACACTGTTAGGCTCTAGAAGTCCAGGAGCAACCTCAACAACGAGAACTGGAGGAGGATCTTCTTCCAAGAACCTCACAACTACAAGTGCAGCAGGTGTCTCTGCAACCACCAGCACCACGTCATTTTCGACGTCAAACTCAACTTGTTCAGAAGGTTCTTTAACCCCTTTGAGTTTCGGGAAGTCAGTTCTAAGTTTCTTCTTGATGCACGATGACGAGTTGCAGGATTTCTCAATTTACGGCTACGCCATAATTTATTAAACTCATCTTCATCTTGTGCAACAACAGGAGCATCTTACTCACGTAGTGACAATCTCTTGTTACTGTTTTTACTCTACTACTTCCTTCTTGGAAGGACGAGTCGTGTCTTGAATGCAGTTGAAGGGGAAAGCCAGGGAAGATGAAGATGAACCCAGTCAGTAAAGTGCTAACTTATGCAGCAGAGTGAAACGCCAACCGGAAGCTCATGGAGGAAGAGACATCACGCTGCGTTTTACGCGCGCTTTTTGTTTCATCTCGAAAGACAAGCCAAGAGTAGCGGCATTGTTTTAGGCGGATGTCTCTTGCCATTGCTCTTTGGCGCTCCAGCTTCGGAGGCTGTTGTAGGTGTGACCGGAATAGCATCAGCGACTGGAGGAGGGTTATTTCCACCACCTACGACCTCCTGGATCATAAACTTCATCAGCTTATTCTCGACAGTCTCGACGACCGGGACAAGTGATTCTCCTTACGACCACCAGAACCACAAGATGCTAGATTCCAGCAGTCTAAGCGGAGCAACGACGTCTCTCGGGAATGCTGGTGCAGTTCTACTGAACCTAGGTACAGGAGGAATTGCCCTAGCTGAAGATGGCGGAGACGAACAACTTTTCACGACCCCAACACTAAGGACTACCGCAGCAACAGTGGTTGACGATGTCGTGCACAGAGGTGCCCCTATTCCGAAGCACACGACGTTGAGGTTAAGGCTTCAATGACATATCTTCGGGAATTATCCTTATCCATCTTTACTAGAAGCATCTCTAGAAGCTGCATGAGCATCTTGGGGCGCCCTTCTATCTAAGGGAAAAACAGGATGACACCCAGGGCCTCTAAGGGAAAATATACAGACCCTCAGGGTGACACTCACAAGATCATGGATTCGAGGATGAAGATCTTCTAATGAGGGCTGCTTATGTCGTCACAACAGCTTGCTCCATCGTCGCAGCGGTTTTTCTACTTCTCTATTACTGCGTCGTTGTGTTTTCTGCTTCCAGTAGCACTTCCTCGAACAAGATGACCATGTTGACGTCGACGGGAACAAGAAGACAACCAGGAATATCTATATCATCAAATAGTGCTGCGGCATCAAGAGGTGCCCTTACTGCAACGATTTTTTCCGTCTTTTTGTCCATGGTCGCTTTCGCACTACTAGAGTTCGTTTTCCAGCTGAAACCGCCTGCGCCATTAACAAACGCGGAGCTGTGCTTTGGGGTTCCACTCGTTTTCTTGCTGTCGATGTACGCTGTGATTGTCGTGTTGCGGAAGTCGTTTACGCTTGGGGAGGCCACGTTGTTGTCCCAATGCAACGTGTTGCTCTCGTACATGTTCTACCTCGTCATCGTACAACAACGCATCAGACTTAAGGCTTTTTGTTTTCCTAATCCATCTTCAGAAGCATCTTAGAGACGTTCTGTCTGACGGAAAAACCGGAAAGGGCTCGCTTCTTGAGGGGACAAAGGTACATTGGGAAGAGCTTCTTGTTCTTCTTCACAAAGGGGGCATTGAGGAATAAGGTCTCGTTATCTTTAGATAGAACCATAACAAGCTTCTTCCCCATCCGGCACTACACGCTTCCGAAGAAGAACGGAAAAATAGAGGTGCATCGATATTCGATAACAGGATTCTTTAGGTGGCGAAAAAGGTACATCGGGAAGAGCTTCTTGTTCTCTACAAAGGGAAAAAGGTCTCAGGATGATGGATACTTAGACTTTGTCTCAAACATCAAGTTCAAGATGGATAAGCACCAGGGTCGTAAGCTCTAACACAGTGTCGAAATTACGCAGTGTCATCCTTTTGGGTTTGTTTGGGGCAGTCTTTATCGCAGGTCACATCTTCTGCTTGCATTTCTTCTGTTGCAAACAGAGAAGAAGACGGTCTTCAGGCACGTTCTCATGGCTCAGTGGACCACCAAGAGCTTCTTCTTCTTCTTCTACATTTTCTGGAAGTCATGAAGATCATAGAACAAAAACGGATGCTGGCACTCCGACGGACGATGAGACGACAACTTCTACGAATATTGTTCCTGCTCCGCGAACACCTAGTACTCGAACAGAAGCTCCTACATCAAGCTGTTTTACTGCTTCTCTTCTCTTCTACCCAACGACTTTAGCGGCAGTGCTGCTCTTGTTTGAAGCGATTTCCGTTTGGATTCGCGAGAACTCGATTCTCTGGATTTTGAAGTACGTAACACATCATTCCGCGACACCGCTCCGTTTCATCGCCTATTTCGCAAGCGTCTTAGCGGGAGGGCTCCTTTTCGGCTTACCATTGGTCCGCAAAATCTCCGCCAGACGGATCGTCACTAGGAAATACTTTCACTTCTTGGCCATCGTGATGTTCGTGCCTTCGATCTTAGTCCATATCCGATTCTCAAGTCTCGCTTTTGCAGTCGCATTTGCCGTGTTGCTACTGATCGATTAAGGCTTGAAGACTAAGGGTCGCGTGCTGCGTGAGGGTGAGCAGCGCATCTCTTTGGCATCTTTTACTTACACCATCTTTTTTTACAGCAAGTTTGCGAGCATCATTTCCCACTTGAAAAGAGCTAGTATGTAAAAAAGGTACCAAGATGAAATGGGCTCTCATCAATACTACCTGCTCTAAATTAAGGCATTTCGCAGTGCAGGCGTGCCGCCAGTTGCGCACTACGTTACCGAGTTCATCAGTCCGTATATAGACACCCGTGATGCAGGAACCGTCATCCTAACGCACATGTATCTCTTACTCGGCTGTGCTGTGCCAGTTTGGTATGCTTTTTTCGTCCACGTTAAGGCAAGTATCACTTAGATAGGCAGAGAGTATCCTGATCCTCAGCAGTCAGACTCAGAACCATCCTTGGTGGAGGCCTTTTTCTCCTTGAAAAAGAAGTACCCAAGGATCATGCACTCGTCAAGGATCTTCATGCCAATGCGCTAGCTCTAACCACAGTGGTATTTTTCAAGCGCGCAGTCTGCTAATCGCATTGTCTGGTCTCACGTGTACTGGTGTAGGCGACTCCTTTGCTAGTATAGTCGGCACGAGTTGTGGCAAGCATCGCTGGCCCGGCGGGTTGAAAAAGACGATCGAAGGCAGCTTGGGTTTCTTCGTCAGTGCTTTCGCGTTTCAAGCGATCATGCTGTACATCTTAGGCTTCCACAACCTGTCTACGGAATCCTGGCTACGGCTGGCACTGGCAGATTTCTTGGTCGCGATTTTAGAGGCATGCACAGACCAAATCGACAACCTGATTCTGCCACTCTATCATTGTGCGCTGCTGCAGTTCGTCTGATCAAGCCTGAAGAACTTTTTGGTTGTGGTTCATCTTGGGTGCTGGAGACTCAAAAGGCTATAATTTCAGTACTCTGCTTCTGGTTGATAAAGAGTGCTTTGGTTGAGAGGACTATGATTAATATTTTCGCTGGGACGATCGAAGTTTTGGTTCATGGTCAACATGATGATCTATGCGAATTCCGCATTTGGGTTGAGGCTTGCGCTGCTGAGCATACATTCATCTTTAACTCTGAGTGCTAAAGTACTATCTCGGATTCTTGAAGATGGGAATGACTCTCGTTTCATAATAATTTGCTTGCAATAGCATCTACAGAACGTCAGCCACTGTGGGGGCAACCACTACGACGTGGGCATCAATTAAGTCGATACGTTCGGTGAGGACAGTTGTGAAGGTGAGAAGTCAGAGCGGGAACGTGTAGTCAACAGCAACGGAGAATAACAACCTCGTAGAAGACTAGAGTTGACTTTGACAGAAGTCAGGGTATCCTTGATGACGATATTCTTGTTGAGATAGATGTAGGGCGTGTTCTTAGAAGCGAAGATCATTGTTGAAGATTTCCTTTAAATTTGTCTTGTTAAATCCTTATTTCATTTGTTCAACTTCAACTACATGATCATTTTGTCGAGTTTAAACAAGAACAAGAAAAACTACTACTAAGTACATCAAAAAAATGAGCCTACAACTGTAACTGTTCTACTCAAAGCCTACCATTGTTCTCAAAGATGTTCTTCGTTGTTCATGTTCGTAAATGACGTCCTCAACGACGAGCGACAGCACGTGGTCGAGTCGTCCTATTACGACAGTTCTTGGTACTCGTCTGCAACTACTTTCTAGTCGCGGATTTTGCTCAACGAGTACCCCGGACGATGTCGATAGTAGCCTCTCACCGACCGCCGCAGCCGTTGGGGCTGTTTCATTTACGGAGGGGACAGCAGTTGGAGCGACGGAAGGAGCAGGAGCAGGAGTTACACAAACAGAGGAGGCAATCATGGTAATGGCAAAGGGTGCGAAAAATTATACGAGGACAACATCAACAACAACACCATCGGGGGCATTTTATGCATCTCAAGATCTCGCTCCGACCACTACGCTACCCTCGTCTGTGAAACGGTTTTGGGTCACGTTCGGAGGATCTGCTGGACGTGCATGGCTGATTGTGGGGATTGCACTTGCACTTGTTTCTTGTATAGGAGGAGCGATTTTTGTTACTCGTATACTAGGAGGGAAGGAGAGCATGATGCATTTGAATGAGGCAAAAAGTCGTGCACGACAAGGAGAAATGGCAACAACAGCAACCAGACCCGCAGGAATACAAGAAGTACCCAGATCTTCCACTGATTTGTTGAACAACCCTCCTGAGGCGGCTACATCAGCGACTTCTTCTCCTGATCATTTTACTCCTGGCTCATATTCAATTCTGCCTCCATCTCGAAGTTCACCTTCTCGTTGCTCACTACCTGTAGAGATAGAGAAACTTCTAGTTTCTGGCCTACAGGAGATCGCGGAAAGACGCAGAAAAAGACGAGCTACGACAATCCTCTCTGGTGGAATAGAGAATGTAAGTTCGTCTTCCTCTTCCTCTTCACGTCCTTCACCTCCTCGTATAGGTATAGAAGTACCCATTCTTCAATATGGCGCAACGCATGATCAACATGTCGAGAGAGACGATCATGATCAACATCTTCAAGAAGAGTCACAAGACATCATGCCGAGAAGGAGAAGTACTTCAAGAAGCAGGAGAACATCATCTACAACTGTTCTTCACCTTCCCCAGCCTGCATCGACCTCAACGCTGTTTCTCTCCGCAAAGTCATCGCTCGGTGACGAGAAAGACTTTATCAATGGTAGCTTTTTTAGCGTTCTACGTCGTCTCTCAAATAGTTCTACGGCTGTTCCTCTCTCTCCAATCTCTTCACCGGATGACACCATGGTCGAAGATCGTACATATGAGGACGAGCTCCTGACCCCGATGAACGAAACGTCTGGCGGAAATTTTCGGGCTTTCATGGGCCGCGAGGATCATAAAAATAACGGTTCGCGAACGTCCCTAAACATTTCCACCAGTGAAGAGGAACTAGTCGAACAAGAAGGAGTAACAAGTGGTGCTTTAACGGAAGATGCTGTCGAAAGCGAGGCAAGGGGACCTTCACTTTCTTCGCGCTATACTACTGGTGATGAAGAAGCAACAATCTACGATGGTGCTGGACCTGGTTTACCAGCGACCAACAGAGACTCGTCACTCTCACAGTCCTCACATCGAACACCAGCACTTTCTCCTGTTGACACCACGAGGACAGGGGGAGATTTCCCAGCAGCAGTACCCTCTGTTCTTGACACGACAGGAACGTCCACGACAGAGGCGTCCCAGAATTGGTGGGTGCAAAGCCTTATGTCTCTAGCGGCTCGTGGGCTCTTTCTCCAAATGGACATCGAAGAAACCCTAAACGACCCAGTGTGTCAAGCAGAGTTTGCACAGTTTTGTCGCGAGAACATCCTGTATCCAGGCTTGAAATACGACATTTTGGACTGCTTGAGGAAATCGAAGATGCAGAGGATGGGGCCTTTGTGATGTTGAACCACGTTTAACTAGAAGATGGAGCAGAGGATGGAGGGAACTTTGTGATGTTTAAATTGAACGTGCAGTAGTCAGAAGTAATATCTAATATGTTGTCCTTGTCTGTTGATCTCCTTTATCCTGAGATAGAGTTCTAGTAGATATTAATCTTTTGCTCCTGGACAGTTTTGTTTGAATGTATAGTTGTACCGCAGCTACTACTACTAGTGCTAGTCGTGGTAAAGATAATAGGCTCGATACCCAAGACCTCAACAGCGAAGCTGGAACAGGATGAGTCACGCCATGATGTTAAACTTTAGACATTCCCGCATGCTGGTGGCCGTTCGGTTTTTGCACACGAAGAAGATGCGCACTTTGACATTTTGTTTTGTTGTCTGCGAAATATGTTGTCCACAAGAACAGATACAGAAAGACGAAGGCCACGTCAGGGCATAAGGATGTTGAGAAGCAAGAGCATCAGAAACTATGCCCCCCCTCTTCCTCACGTTGAACAGACGTCGTCGCCCTTTGACGAATGATCTTTCGTCAGGTCCAGAATCTGTTAAAAAGCAACAGAAGTACATCCTTATGAAGTACATCGTAGTTATCTGTTGTCTTACTGGCGGCGATGACGTGATCGGCGAGGAGACGGTCATGCTATGATTTTTCTTAAGCAAGAACAGTCTCCTGGGTGGAGCAACATGCAGATTGACTTCGATAGATAAGTCCTCTAACGTTACAACTTTTTGTCGAAGACCACGAATTAAACCAGCATCAAGAACCAGAAGAATATGAAGATGTCGGCGTCCCCCTTCCGATTTCCCTAGTACGGCTTGTGCAAAACGACCTCCTCGACCATCAAGATGTTGAAGCTCGACAATCCCACCTCAACATCGCCACTCCTGCTTCCACACCTTCCCCTTCTCCCACCTCCTCGACGCCTACTTTATTCCCTTCGCCCTCTTCGTCTTCCCAACATATTGATGATTTTCCTCTTCGCTTTCTTCTCCCTCTTCCAAATACTTTTACCTCCAGCACTTCTTCACGTGCACGCTGGTCCCCCACAATGCACTGTCGACACGCCACTGTTCGACCAGTGTTGGCAAACTCAATGTCCGCAGATGATCTCCATGTTAGACCATTTCTGCGATACCGGATTCGACCACCTTTTCCGACTCTTTGCCGCTGACTCGTGCTTCACCGCAGATTTTTCTGAGGAATTATGCTGTGACGCTGGGTCGCCGCAACAAGGAGGATTGAGAGTGAGGAAACCGAAACCTTCGTCCTCACGCCCTTCATCTAGTCCTACTTCCAACGACCCGGCACGACGACGTGTGATTAACCCCACTTGCTTTACGGAAGACATCTTCAAATCTTTATCCCCAGAAGTCTGCTGCGATCGGCGCTTGGACATGATCAAGCTCTTGAGGACCGATGTCCCGATGGCTATGCCTGGACCACTGTGCCATGACGTCTTGGGCGAGCCAGTGCATCCAACCTTAGGTCGAATGCTAGAGGAAGTGTGTCCAGAAGCTGCGGCACCCTATAGAGTAGTCGCGAGACTACTGGTAGGAGGTGGCAGTGGTACGATCACGACGAAGGGTGGACGTACAGACCACAACAACAAGGGAAAGGATGTTGACTCCTCTTCTACCTCTACCGCATTATCATCTACTTCACCCGGAACTGCCTCTGCTGCAATGATGCATATTAGGACCGACATCAGCGAAGACCACGACAGTAGCACTTCTAAAGACGAAGATCTTTTCTGGGTTAGGAACCGTCGTCTCAGTTGGGTGGAGGCAGTAAAACATCGACATCCCTTGTTCGGTCTAAGACTAGCGGAGCTAAAGCAAAAAGCGGCAGCAGATCTAAAACGACTAGAGGAAACGGTGGAAAGCAATCGACCCGAACAAGACCTGCTTTATCTCCAAGAAAAAAACGCTCCTGACGCATCAAGTAGTAGATCAAATTCAACAAGCCAAAGTAGAACGATAACTGACGACGAACAAGCTATTGACGCATTCCACCAGATCCTGAACGATGCAGAAGCCTTGCAAAACGAGCCAGGAGACGTCATTTCCCCTGTAGACATGTTGGAAAAAGGCAGTTTGAATTAAGGTCAGCTTTTATCCATCTTTCTCGACATCTTGATCCTCTTTTGCCTTGTAATTGTATTATTCCTATGAAATGATTTTTATGATAAAAGGGTAGAGTAGTATTTACAGGGGCCGAGATGAGCAGGGGGCCGAGATGCAAGCTAGCAGACTCTAATTGAAACGGGTGGCAGCAACACTGCAAGTCGCCACAACGATGTTCCGCAATAACGACACCTCAACCTGGCAACCGCTTGTAGAGATGGCCGAAACGGAATTTCAGGCGATAAATAACGTGGCCGCAGATGTTGACCACGCAGAAGATCATGAGCATGAGCCGTTTGACTCGAATGGAGGGACTGGTGCATCTCCTCGTCCAGCAACACCTCTCCCTCCAAGGAGAACCCTTGCTTCTGCTCTTGAGCAGTACTTCCTCATAGCTATCTATGGTGCGTTGGACAAGCTGTGGACTCTTTTTGATGGTCCTAGCAGGTGGCGGACAGTCGATTACCAGCGGAGTGAAGTTTGGTCAATGCTTTTTCGAGCAGCGGAGAGACTACAAGAGATGACGGGCAATCCAGAGGATAAACCAGAAAGAATTAAGGCTCAGCTTTCAATGGTCATTGGGGTTGGTCACTGAGATCGAAGAGGCGACCCCTTGAGAGAACAGGGGAAAACTAAGGGAAAGGGGAGAGCTTTGAAGGGGGTCCCTTCCGTTCAGAGTCAGTGGCCCTTGAATGCTGAGCTTTAATAGAACTTTTCATATCGCAAAAGTTTTTGAAGATCCAGATCCTGAGATAGGTAGGGCAGTACTAGAGACGAGTAAAAATGGTGCTCTTGTTCATGATTCCAAGAGGAACGCACCAGCAAAAATTCCTCCAACTTCTTCAACAAGCGTAGTTGTAAAAGAGATGAAGAAGACAAACGAGAGCATTCCCAGTTATGCCGTGCCTTTTCTGCATTTCCGTGACGACACGATGCTGTATGCAGACGCTGCAGGATGCAAGCATTTGAGCGGAATCATAGACGAGTTGAAGACTTTGGCGATGGCGAAAGAAAAAGAGAAAGTAGACACGACAAGTACAAAAGAAAGACACGACAGGGTACCGTCAATCCATCCAGGCCTCAACATTGATTCCAAATCCGGTCGATTGATCTCAACTACATCTCCGCCTTCGTCTCCTGATCACTTGGACGATGAAGACAAGAAGAGCACCGCTTCTCGGGGTTTCGTGGTCTTAGACGTGGGCGCTGGCACCGCTCCTTGCGAAGATGCTTGGAGACAACTAAAAGACGTTCCTGTTTTCTACTTGAAACAAGATTTCGCCATGTATGACACTTCTGAAACAGCTGAGGACCGCGGAAAGAAGATCCACGAAGAAGCAAGGCGACTGGGATTGTCGCCATTTGGCTTTGCATCCAGCATTCACAATTCGAACAAGGGATACGCTCATTTGGACGTGGTCAGCGATATTGTCGATATTCCCTTACCCAGTGACAGCATCGATATCATCGTATGTGATCAGGTGTTGGAGCACTTGCCGGAACCAGTGTTATGTTGATTACACCTACTCGAATAGAAGGAGGTGGTAAAAAGTACAAAACCAATTGTAACTCATGCTCATCCAGATCCTCATTCTTAAACTCAATAGTTCTCCTCAACATCAACACTAACACAGACGCCGATCTCCATGACCATGTACAACAACGACGAACTACTTACAGTTAGTACAACTTCTTCTTCCTCCTCGTCCTATTCTAACCTTCGCGGCCATGCGCGAAATCCATCGTCTTCTCAAACCTGGTGGCAAATTCTTCCTTTCGCATCCTTACGGCTCTTTCCTGCACAACCTGCCGTACCACTACAATGGCGGCTTCACGCATGCATGGTTCGAACTCCATCTGAAAGCGCCAGCTCCAAAGGGTCTAGGGTATTCAGAATTGTACTGGAATTACAGATACGAGAAGCAGGGTCAAGCGGCACAACGGGTCTTGAACGACGTAGACTGTCTCCAAGTTCATTTGGACAACTTCGCGGATAAGAGGATATACCGAGAACTGCTTTTGAGGGTAGTTCCGCAATTTGTAGACTCTTTGCCGGGGCTTTGTCCGGGTGGAAGTGAACGCAAAGTACAAGCTGTACATGTGGTTGCTGTTAAGTAGTGAGTATCGCATGTAGTTGCAATTGCATCTTTTGCATTTGCATGACGCTGGGTTCTTGTTTGATTGTATGCGCACACGACGAAACTATATATGGCAAAAAACTTGTCGTACTCGTACCTCTATCCCGTACGTCCGCTTCGTATCGATCATGGAGGACGGCGATGGATGCATGAAAAGAGTGTCGTGTTTAGAGAGCTAATAAGTCGTCCATGTCGAGGTTGTGGTTCAAAAACTGTATTCATCTTCGAGCGACATGTCTTCGCGTTCTGTCGGTCATTCAAGCATCTGTCGTAGTTGATTCTGAAAATCGCAAAATTATCGTTCGCTGTACAACAAGAACAGACACTTGAAGTGATATGGCCATAAAACAAAATCATGAAAGTGCTGAAAAAATGAATCGCAAAGCTGAATAAAAGATTGGCGACTTTTCTCAAGTACAACCATGATTGAATCTTGTCATCTCAACAAACTATAATTGGAGGTGAATCAATGGTAGGCCACAGTCAGAGCTAGTAGCTCTACGAACTATGCATGTACTTGCAATAAAGTGAAAGTCTAATATGACAGTAAAATAAAGTATGCATCGCAAGATGGAAAACATGAAATTGAGCAGCCAACTTCTTCCATGCGAAGAACTCGCTAGTCCGAGCAGCTGCACCAGCAGTTCAACATCAAGAACAATGCACATCTTCAACCTGCACTCCGCCAGCGAACGACCGCGCCAAGCTCGTTTGAGTGGCCTCTGGAAAAAAAAGAAGCACAGCAGCCGCTTGTTTTTCGCGGCCGCATGTTGTCTGGGACGAGCAGCAGTAGAAGGCCGTCTAGACGCAATAGACGTACCTTCCACAGGAGGCAGGGCCTTTGCTGGTCCCCGTCTTGATGACCACGATGATGCGGTTTCAGGCGACTTCGATGAAGTCGAACAAGTCCCTACTTCTAGTGTATCCTCCTTACGTGAAGTACTAGACACAGTTGACTTAGAAGAACAGGCTAGTGATTCTGTTGCTGGTTCGTTTAGGAGTGGGGTTAGCGGCGGCGGGTCGAATGATGAAAATGATATCGAAAGAAGTATGCTGGAGTTCATTTCGAAGAAACCACCAGATCCTAGTACTAGTAACAAATACCTCCTTCGTCGGCATAGTATAGAACTTGAAGACGACGCAGGAGGTGCATCAACAGAAACATCGGCATCAAATGAAGCAGAAGCAGATAGTAGCAGAACTTCAACTACTTTCATAGAAGCAGGTCATCAAGATATTAGTAGTAGCACTAAAAAAAGGTCTGTCGAAGAAGACATTGAAGAACAACAAGTAGGTCAAAAGCATCTTCAACATCAAGAACATCGAGATGAAGATGCACCTCCTCACATTTCAGTACGTGATCATAAAGCGAAATCGCCGCATTCGCTCATAGACCTCTCATCCTTAGCCCCGAATCCCTACGGAAGGGTGCAACTGATGTACTGTCGAGAAAATCGTTTCTGCGGGGAGCGGAGCCGGAAAGTCAAAGTCTGTCCGTCGGTTTCGAGAGGGGTATAATTGGCTACACTGTAACCTGTCTATTCATCAAGAAATTTCTTGTAGTGGATTTTTCGCAACAACATCAAGCTCAAGAAGCAGAGTTCTTCATGATGTGAACGAAGTACTTTTCATGTTCATCTGCTCGTCCTTCTCGTCAGTGATTAGTTTTTTGCGAGTTCTCGTTCTATACTTTCATCCACAACTGTAGTAGTACCTTCACTCCACCCACCACCACAGGCTGGCAACCGCGAGTACTACACTCTGATCGCCAATCCTTTGAACGGGAACCGTTGTCGGAACCCTGACTGGGATGTCATGGTGGATTTCCAAGCTGGCACAGGTGGCAAAGGCAGCACACCATCAGATTTTCTCTACTCTACTTGTAGTCAGATGCAAGTGCAGTATTTTGAGGCAGCAGCCGTCGGTCTAGGAAAGCCGAGTAGTGATGCACAGTTGATCAACATGTGTTTGTGGAACGCATGGCATGGAAATAGCGCCAAGGACATCTCTCTATTAACGGGAAGAGACTGCAAGGACTACTACGCCCAGTTGGATGCGTCCACAGTCAGTAGTGATGGCACTAGGAACGACAACGTGTGCAGGGCGACGGTGACGCTGGTACTAGTTGCTGTTGAATGATGTTACTCACTACAGTGTTGATTGAACAACAAGGCTACAACTCGTCGTTATGTGAGGCATGATGATGTTAAGCACCAGATGGAAATTGGAACTATCCTTGTTTTGACGCTTTCACCACACTTTCTTAATAGGCAATTGCAAGACCTCCCTCCTAATAAATTCAAATTCACTTTTTATTTGCTCCTTAGCTTCTTACTCGTCTAGAACAAGTGGTACCTCAACATAGATCCAAATCCACATCAGGTAACCGCCATGGTCCCTCAGAGTCGCGACACCGCTGAGTCAAAGCATTGTCAATGCGAGGTTGCTGCTGAGGTCGAAGCCTTTGTCGCGAAGCAAGAGTCCTACGTGGCCGCATTGAATAACACAGCATCCACCTCCGGTCCCGCGGTCGTTTTGTCAACCTTGAGTGCATTGGGCACATTACCGCAGGTTGTCTGTAGGGCTTCGGATGTGGCGGCACTGAGGAATTCCCTAGGGTATTTAGCGTGTCCAGGCAGGATTCAGTCTTCGTCGAGTGCGGTGGAACAATCCTCTTCTGTAACACGTACTGGAGGTAGTACAAACGCTGGAAGCACAAGTGGTGTTTCCTCCTTTGCATCGAGGAGCATGAATATGCTCGGTGGAGGTATTATTTTTGGTTTGCAAATCCA
Source organism: Amoebophrya sp. A25 (assembly GCA_905178165.1). Lineage (NCBI taxonomy): Eukaryota > Dinophyceae > Syndiniales > Amoebophryaceae > Amoebophrya > Amoebophrya sp. A25. Next base: position 433,989 of record CAJINU010000068.1, read on the forward strand.
CGGATCTAGTACTTGTACTTGTTAGACGAATTAGAAGACTGGTTTTCTATGATGATCTTGATCTTCACGAGGAATCCCGATGACGATGACGTTCACCTTCAATCGTCCCTTCACCAGGTTCCTCCAACGAACAGCAAGCCAACCAGGGAGCAGGACACCAAAATCAACAAGGAGCTAAGTCTTCCATGGCTGCATCTTCTGTGCCTCTCATGTCCGCTCCCGGCGAGGCAATTCGCTTGTCCCAACAGCCACCTGAGATCGAGTTCCCTGGTTTCCAGATGTACAACGTCCAAATCGTCAGGAATTGTGGCATCAAAGTTGCTCTGTTCTCACAGTCTTTTCCAATGCCCGCAGACCCAGAGGAGAACCAGAATCAAGGTCCGACGCAACCCTCAGACCGCGATATGGCCGATCTTGCAGCTGCTGCTACAAAGGGTGCTGGTGCGAAGATGCAGATGGAAGAGGTTTTTGCGGATGGCGGGTTTAGTTAAGGTCTACAAGAAATTCATCTTCGTCTTCCCCAGCATCAGTCTTGAAAGGGATCCCCAGCATCTCTCGTCTGGGTCCCGTCAGTCTTGAAAGGGACAAGGGCACCACCAGGGGACCTGCTACGATGCTGCTGAAGTCCAGGACATCATCTCTTGGTTCTAATTTAGCTTGTTAACATCGGGATCATCGTCACGTACTACTGGAGCTTCAGGGAGCGGTCAGATCCCTTCGCTGGTAGACGCAGGGTTGATTCCGAGTCGAGACCCGAAAATTGTGGCTGCGAAGAAACAACTTCTGCGAAAGTTGTTCCACCGAGTGAATTCGTTGAAGTTAAGACAAGTGGATCAATAAGTATGCTGTTTGTCTTTGTTCGTTGGCAAACGTAAACAAGTAGATGTAGAATACTTACTAGTAGAAGATCGTGATCAATTTCTGCCTTTCCTATCTGCTATATCATCCTGAAACTCATCTTCTTGTTCCCCACTCGAAGACAACCCGCCCTTCTAATCCTTGGCAACGTGGTGATGAACAGCGAAAACTACGACATCGGCGATGCGCGTGGGGTAAGCACCAAAGTGTTTCCGACTGAAGAAGACGAGAGCTTTTACTTCGTTCTAGAACCTCAGCTACCAGATCACAAGTACACGTTTAGAATACGCTACGAATGCAGTGACACCAAGAGGAATGCGCTGTCGGTAATAACTTTTTTGCTAGATCATGATCATCACTTCTATTTTCTTGGGCTGGAACAAGTGGTTGATATACTTATGTTTTTTCTTTTGAAAAATCAAGAACGGGCTCACTAGTACTTGTTGATTGCTTTGTTCTACTCTACCACCACCACGACCACCTCCACTTCAGGACATGTACGAACTGCATTCGTCCAAGCCTTGGGCCTTTTCGGTGCAAGAGCGCGAATATGTGGTTAAAATGGTTGGGCTATGCGAGAACAACTATTATTGGTGCGTCAAGGAGGACCAGGCGACGGGCATTAGCAAATTCTACCTCTGCAACAATGGTGGCTTGACAGCGACCTTTTCCCTGGATTTCGCCTACACACGACTGCAGCATTTGTATTTAAGGCCGCTTGTTCTTAAATCAACATGTTGAGTACTCAACTAATACTAAGCTAGAATATGATCTAAGCTAGAATCTGGATACTAAGCTAGCATGTTAGTTATATTTGTATAATGTTGAGTACTCAACTAATACTATTAACATTATTTAAGCTAGAACTGGAAGTTGTTAGTACTTCATCGTCTACAAAGATGATCCACCACTCGTCCTCGCATGAAGATGTCCACCATGATTGTCATGTCCTCTATTGAAGACTCCACTTCCATGTGCAATCCTTCTCCTCTAAGAATCGCCGCCAAAGAGAGAGAAACCGAGCAAACACCAAGCGGAATGTGCACTTCTCTCTACAACTCTGGCTACGTTGAAGTGGATCAGGCCAGCGCTAACCAGGAGATTCAAGTTGGCTACCTGCAACAATTTAAGGCTTTTTCTTCAATCGTGGTCTATCATTCTCCTGTAAGTACGTAGATGAAACAAGGTGACTTCTGCTGCAAGCTTTGCCGTACTAAGACGCGTGACGAGATGAAAGTAGCTCCTTCATCAACATGTTGCATCTTCAGTCGGATTATATACTCCAGCTTTATTTGTAAGTAACATTAACAACAATACAAGCTCAGTCTAACCAGACCTACTTCGAGCGGTATCTTGGTTTCTACGTTTCGGATGTAGCTCTGGTCGGAATGGGCTTCCTGGGTTTGATTCTAGGGATGACAGCGTACTTCCGCAGGGCTCAGCCAGTGGACGTAGCGATGCTCGAGGAAAGAAAAAGGTTCCTTGTCCATAGCGGAGCACAAGGAAATGTTGTTTATGGCTTATCGTGGTAGGATCTACTTCTAGTAGTAAAAACCCTGTTGTAGTCTTAGCCCCCTCAGTCTCAGATGATACAACTGATAGAAAAATATTTGAGCAAGACCTTCTTCACACTTTCACTTTATCACAAAGGAGGTTAGTCTTATTAGGATTAGAACGGCAACGAATTAGTCTTTGGTGACGTTGTCGACCTTTTGCAATAAATCCTCACGCTCACTTTCATATCTACCAGCAACACGGCATTTACACTGCACAAGTGGGTGGCCATAGCATCCATCTGGATCACGGGCATGGTAGCCAGATATCACGTAGCGGTCCTAGTGGGGGAACCGACCAAAATAGTTATGGTGGCCTACTATACGAAAAACTGAAATATTAACCGAGTTGCTGACTGAAATATACGAGGCACTACGTTGCTCTTCTTTCAGTGTCTCACTTATTTCAAGTAGTTACTCGCTTATTTGAGTTATTTACCGAATACATGAAGTTGCTATAATACGTTGGTTTCGGACTAGATCAAGAAGATCTTCAACTTCAGCTCGTTGTAGCGCTCGTTGTAGTAGGTGATCGGCCTGAGCAAGGTCTTTATCAGCGCTTCTTAATATCTGATTTATTTTCTGTTTGGGAAACAGAATTGATCTCTCTTAGAAATAATATTTCTTCAATCTTCTAATTCCCAGACACCGGTAGTGGCACTGATGTTATCGAAAGTGCAGCGGACATGGACGGTGATGAAGAGCACCACTTGCTGAAGCGCCAAGACCAGAGGATAGACTCCAAGACTGGTTTTTCTAAGAGGAACTTCCGCCAACTCGCAGAATTCTTTGATGAAGAACAACGCAAGTAACAACTAAGGGGTGAACAACGTAAGTTAGTAACTACAACTTCTACGATGGGTTGGGCGTGTTGCGTGGAGCGTGGTGATGTCGGTAAAGAAAAGCGTCAGATTTAGGGGTTGTTGAAGTTGAACTTGAGGACTCAATAGAATACATTGTCATGAAATGAGCCTAGAAAAATTGTCATTTTTGTCTATCCTAGTAAATTTTTCCCATTCCAAAAGCTGGATAAAAAATGAAGTTGCTTGTCATTTTTGTCTGTCCTGCATTCCCATTCCAAGAACGTGAAGATAGAAGTTTGTTAGAAATTGTCATTTTTGTCGATCCTGCTCCTGCATTCTACTTTCCGGAAAAGTTGTTCCCTTAAAAATATTGAGAAGATTATTGAAGATGTCAAAGCAAAGTCTACGAACAAGACGAAAACGACGGTCCCCCATGAATCATGAAATTGAAAATGTTAGGTAGGAACTACTAGGACTAAGATACTCTTCGCTGATGTATCTTCAGGAGCAATGGAATCCTTTGCCAGAACGCTTCCGCCACGTGTGGTGCAAACCTGTTTCTGGTTTTCCACATGATCCGCCATCTTCAAGCACAAGAGTAGAGTTGTTGACGAATCTGTATCTGACCCCTTGTTCAATAGAAATGTGAAGATCGTTGATGAAAGAAGAAGTAGATGATCTAAAGATGTTGATGTGGTGGTTGCTCGTCTGCCTCTTTCTCTTCTTGATGGATGGTCTTCGGAATGAAAATGTGATAAAGCAAACGCCAACGGCATCTACTGCACTGAACGCGGATCTGTTGTAGAATAAGAATATGATCATCCACCGCACTTCTTGTTGTAAGGAGAAAAAAACGATCTCTTGTCTTGTAGAACAAGAGTTCCAAATCTTCATTTTATCATGTTTGTAGAAAAACGTAAGTATCACGTTCTTTGGTATTCCTAGGTCCACCTCGTCATCAATTTTGTTGAATACTGACATTGCCAGGATCTTTTTGTTCATAGCACCAGTTTGTTTTAACAGACTCCTCATAGTTGAACATTTAGAAGTGTTTAACCCTAAGATAAGGATAATCATCTGCTTTTATTAAAGCATATAACCTAAGCCTTCCATAACAAATAACATAAGCAAAAATGGAGGATGAGTCGCAACGTCGTATGAGAGAGGCCTACCTCTCGGCTAAGAAGACAGGCCAAGCAGGAGCCAACACTGGTGGAGCCCACGAGTGGTCGTCAGAACAGCAGAACAAGAGAGGAGAAAACTGGGGTGGAGGTAGAAAAGGAAATCAAAACAGAAACAAGCAATGGGGTGGAGGACATGGAGGAGGTATTACAAGTATGATTTTTAACTACTCCATACTATTATTAATTTGATCAACACCAAGTAGACGAAAAAGTAGATGTCAAAGAACCTTGTCATCTACTTCATCACGACCTTCACGACCTTAAAATCTTCCTCACAACCTTTTCCCAGTTCTTTCAAAAAAATTCTCCATCACAACGAAACCAGCAAAATCTGATCACAAAACCCCAAAGGTCAGCGCGAGGAGGCGTTCGGCGGACCAGAGGAGATAAATATGACAGTTCGTAACTTCCTAGAGGATTTCACGACTCAGGTCACCGACAAGCGTGTTGACGAGCTCGAAGAGATGTTTGTGAAGGAATATTCCAAGATTTCCGATCAAATCTACAAGCAAAAACTTGGTAAGAAGATAAATATCTTCTAGAAGATGAAGAAGAAGAAGAAGAAGAAGGACTTCTGTGTATGTTGATGAAATAACCACAAACTCACTCTACATCAACAGCGGATTAAAGTAATAACAAGTCATGAGTACGATGTCAAGAAGAAAATCTTCAACCTGCTACCTCCATATAGTATCAATTCTCCCACACACCCTCCATCTACTCCTACAACAATAGGTAAGAGCCAAAGATGGCCATCAGAGGAAGAGGCACGAGTCTACTTGGGTCAAAACCGCAATGTCCTAATGCTCTACCGAGAGCTCTACTACCGACATTTGTTCTCGAAGTACCAATACAACTACTCTTTTATTTGCGCTCACTTCTAGACCTTGTTCATCTATGAAAATACACAAGTAGAGCATCAAAAACTTTTCATCGTCGACGTTCCTCATTTTATTTTCTTCTTCAGCAGAGCTACGTATCAAAAACTTTTTATCGTCCTCGACGTGGTTCCTCATTTTTTCCAAAATTCTCTCAGGTTGGACAAAGCCGTCACTGGTCCGGAGCGAGTTGAGGCTTGGGAGAACTACCAGGCTATTTTCGACAAGCTCGGCAAGGATCTGGAAGGAGATGCCAATTCCTTGCTCAAAGGCATGCCGATCTCCTGGTTGTGGGATTTGTTGGACGAATTCGTGTACCACTACGTCACTTACTGCCAGTTCAAGGCCAAGGCTGCTCAAAAACGAGCAAAGGCCGTTGCCGCAGCAACGCAGCAAGGCCAGCCACCGCAAGTCGACCAAGATTTCGCTTTGGTCGTTGAGAATCCAGCTGTCTTCGACAACGCAGAAGTTTTTTACACCCTCAAACGATTGATCTCTTCGACGAATATCGATGTGGTGTTGCGCAGTCGCAAGGGAGAGCAAGACGCGCCACCAGGCACGATGCCGACCGAACAAGCCATGTACCTTGGCTACTTCGCGAAGATTCAGCAACTGCGCTACCACATTGTCTTGGGCGAATACGACGTTGCCCTGAAGTGCGCCCAGCAGTTGGACTTCGGCTGTGAAAACGCCATGTACTACCGATGCCCGGCAGCACATGTGAACCTGTGCTACTACGTTTCCTTCGCATTCTTCATGAGCGGAAGATACAGCGACGCAGTGAACATCATATCAAAGGTACAATCCATTTACCATTTTTTGATGCATTTCATCTAGAAATGGACAAAATGCTAGCCGGTAGAGATGAACATGAATAAAACTAAAAGTTTCAAGAAAGTAAAGTAGAAAAACGATAGACGTACTCTTGCAAGTAGATGAAATCAAAACCACACTCCCATGAAGATGATTTTCATCAATACAATCTCAATCTCAAACCACCAAAAGCAAAATAAATCTCACAACATCCGCGCGAATCAACAACAGAACCTCCACTTCGTGATGAAGTTGGGCCGATTCCCACCACTAGCGGAGATGTACCAGCTACAGGGAAAAGTCCAGGACAAGATGATGAGACTTCTTCTTCTCTGTGAAGTCTTTGCACCAGATAACTTCTATGCCGTTCCAGAAGAAATCGTCGCCCAACATTGCAACGACAAATACGCCGATGACGTCAAAGTCTTCAAGACTTGGGGAGCAAAGGACTCACTGGTACAACTACTATACATAAACTTCTCACAATGTGTTTTTAGGAGAAGAAGGAGCAGGACTAAAGTAGTATATATGGCTGTAAAATTTCCTCCATCTGTAAAATTTCCACCCACCTCTGGAACAGGACGGCGACATGGCAGGGAAACCATATGCATCGAAGTTGAGTGAGTGGTTTAGCATCGTGTCACCTCGATTTGTCACGCCTCTCGATGAATCGGCAATCCAGCAAGGAAACGTCAACCCCCTGGAAGGTAAAAATTCAATTTTTCAAACACCTTGTTCGTGATCACCAGTATGTTGCTAGGATCTGGTAGGAAAAAATTAAACTCTTTATTTTCTCCAATAGATACAACATCATCTCCAATACAACAATACAACATCTTCTCCAAGGTCACAACCGTCAATGGGAGCGCTTCTGGCAGATGATGGAGGAGCAGAAGTACGTCCCCATGGTCGGCAATGTCGTCCGCATGTACACCCAGATCTCTATTCAGAAATTGATGACCCTGTGCAACTTTCAATCCGAGCAGCAGTGTCGTGATGTGTTGTCCGTAGTGGCCAGAAAGGGCAGTCAGTTCGTGATAGAAACGGATCAGAGTGGGCAGCCGAGTTTGCTCCTCCCAGGAGCACCCCAGCGATGCACGGATGTCGATTTCACGGTGTCGGAAAGCGGAGAAGTGTCAGTCAAGATCCTGAAGCCGAAGAAGGACATCGCGGCAATGTACATCAAGGAGATCCACAGACTGGAGACAATCGCGGCAGACATCGAAAAGAACGAAAAACTCGCTTACCAAGCACGAGCGGGAGCATAAGATCAACGAGCATCTATCAGAAGTAGGAGCATCTTCTATTAGTATCTCTTAGTAGTCGCGGAGGAGCCAGTAGTCGCAGATCACCTTTTTCTTGACGAGGAGACGCACCAAGAACAAGATTTTCTTATCCTTCTACGCTTCGACAACATTAACTTTCAATACGAGTACAACTAGTGTCATCTACTTACTAAACTCATACATCTAAATCATGCAAACCCAATTTTACTCTTACTAAACATCGAAGATTACGCTGTCGAGGTTGATTATAATCAAAACAAGATCTCGTAGTCTCGGCCACGGGATATTCAGATTTCTAAGGTATAAAGGAACTAGAACATTGATCATGCATGTGCATCAAAAACTGAAGAAGTCATAATCAATGTAGCATAAAGAACCATCATGACATCATGCTCCATCACAAATGAGATGCTAAAATCAATGACTACTTCTGTATTTATAACCGACGTCGTAGTTGAAGTTGACCAGCACCAACTAAAACTACGCGAAAAAAAATGCTAGAAGAATCGAAATCCTTCCAGTATAACACTATGTCTCACCGATTCATGAAAATGAACTCAACTACACGACAAGAACATCTATTGATTGTATTTGGACATCCTTCAAGAAGTGCAGTTTCCTTATCGCAGATACAAGCCCGCTGCTGTTGCAGAAGCAAAGCGTAAGCGATTGTTTGCTTCGAGTTTTTTCTAGTGAGATCGTGCTGTACTTCTTGTACAACTAGAGAAATCTGTTGATTTGTGAGCAAGAAAGCTGCAAACCTGTCCGTTTGTATGGTCCCACATCCTTCTGTAGTGTCTTGTTTTTATTCTTTCTGGACGCAGATCAAGATGTTGGACAGACACGTCCATTATTGAAGATGGTGCACGTGTTTCTGTCGTTGAAATTTATGGCTTCCGGCTACGTTTCTGTTGTATAGTCTGCTTCAAAGGTCTACGTCTACTTTTCTGTTGCATAGTTACAACTAGGCGAGAACTACAGAAAGGCATATTCAAACTCGGTTTGACTACCACTCGGCTTGAGAAGATCTTAATACTTGTGTTGGAGGTCCAATTGTGAATGTAAATTAAATCTGTTGGGGTTTCTTTTGTTGATTTCGGTCAGCTGCTGTTGTAGTTTTATGAGTCTCCATTACATAAAAATTTCCATCATTTACATGTTACAACCAGCAAAATGATTAAGATGGGTGAACGTGAACAGTCTCAGGTCTAGTGCAACCTAGATTTCTGTTCCTATAGTATAAGTACTTCTGCTCGGAAAAGGAAGGAACAGGAGAAAGAGTAAGTGCAGAACCATGTTCTAATTGTAGATCTACTTCCTTTCTCCTCATCATCATCTCAATCAGCTACTCACAAGAGCAACACTTGCATCAAACGCGAAGATGATGGCACCCCCGTCACCGATGGGGAGGCGCCGGCCAGCTGGTCTGGGAAGCTATTCTGATGCAGAGGCACTCGGTGGACGTGGATCGCCACGGTTTTTCCTTGCTGTTGTTGTTGATGATGTTTTTGAACAAGTGGCTCGTTGATACGAATCTATCTACTTACTCCACCTTGCTGAAGATCATGAGTGATATCCTCAACTTCATCACATTTATAATAGTATTCAATCAGTCCTCGTCTCCAGCACCCTCCCATCCTCCTTGTCTTATCAGATGGCGCAGTTCTGGCGGATTATCACTCGGTTTATCGAACAGCGGGTCCTCTGGATCTCTTCATCAAAACCAGGACACCATGCTGAGCACTACACGCGGAGACTCTCTGTTCTTTCCGCACTGTGCTTCTCCAAGCACCAATCCATTAAGGCTACCTTTAGACGTCCATCCCTACACGAAGGAACCGCTCATCACTCAAGCGTGACGTTGTACAAGCACTTGTTACACTTACAAGGGTGAATGGCTCCGGTATTTGGTAACCTGAATTTGATCATAAGGGAAAACAAGAAGAGAACCCTTATGATCAAACTCAGGTTACCAAACACCAGTACCATACAAAGGGAAAACTACATAGAACTCATGGGACTAGCGCTAAATACGATCTCGAAATACAACTGCCTCGAATCCGAACTGGGAATTGAGGGGAGTATGTCGATGGGCCGCTCTGCAGCTTTCTCGCCGAGTAAACAACGCATGGTGGAAGCAGCGCAAAAGGGAATTCCCGTCAATGCACAACCGCAATTAAGATAGATGATTATAGATACTTACATCCACTCCTCTTCTAAAGTGGCTCATTGATCTGCATCCACTCCTCTTCTAAAGTTACTCTTAACCAGGAAAATAAAGCAAACGCTCCAGAGCCACGCAACATGGCTTGCTGGCGGTGGCGTCCGCATGGCTCCCCTCAACCTCAATGGTGCCGATGACGCTTTACTCATATCTGATGGCGCATCCAAAAACGGAGTAGATGGCAAAAACTCCTATCCCACACTTCTCCGCACTACCTCTTCGCCTCGCAGAAAAAGGAGACAGGAGAAGGACGAAAGCTTGCCACCTATGGTATTGAACCGTTTGTCGCCGTTGCCGTGGAAGCTGAAGCATGCTCACGATTTCACCGAGAAAAACCGGTCTCAGGAAAGTTTGCACGATCACAAACCAGATGCTAAATTGCGACGCATCAAAACACACAGCGCTTTTTAAGGCTAATTTATTATCACTATCTATGTAGTATCTCGTGTCCCCGTCGTGTGGAGGAGAAGTATCTATGCAGCTGAGTCGTGGCGCCAACGGGTTGTAGCTATGCAGCTAGCGGTGGAGATGTATCTGTGGAGTCCCCATCACCTGTCGTAATTTACAGGGGAACAAAAAACTAGCGCTAAGCATTGCTGAATAAGCGGATCGTGGAATTCAACCAGAGAAAAATCGCACAAACAGCTGATATGCAAGAGCGTGTGGATGCAGCCTTCTGGAAAAAGCTGGAATTATCTGCGTTTAAGCCTCAAAAATATATTTTTTCTTCAGTTCTACGAGTCAACATATGAATTTCTACGAGTCATAATTTCTACAAGTCATAATTTCAGTCTCCTTCTTTCTTGGGTTCTGGAGAAATGAACAAGGGAAGAAGTGAAAGGCTCCTTTGAGTTCTAACGCGTTGCGGATGCAGGGCCAGAGTGGGCACGCGTTTTTCACCGGAATGAAGAGCGGTCGCGGACATTCACCAGGTAGTTCGCCGAAGAGCCCAGTGAGGGTAGCGGGTGGCGGCATGGCCAGAAGAACAAACATGATCGAGGAGAGTGGGGTTTTGGCTAGGTACTATTTCTATTGTGAAGATTTCCTACTTTTCTACTTGTTATTTTCTCGCATAAACAATCAGGGTAGTTGTGGTTTATAAGCTCTGATAACTCATACTTAAAGAATGCAGATACACCTCCAGGAGGTCAACGATAATATTCCAATCACGTCTTTGATGATTTCGAAGTAATCCCTTTTTCTACTTCATCCCAGTCTCAACGAAGAGATGATCCACGACAAGACCAACGCGCAACTCAAGTCCAACATGACTGCTGGTATGTGGGCCATTGTGACCGCTATGGTAACTGGGATGGACGCCATCGATGCCAAACAATTTGACAACCAGTACAGTCCTTCAGCTAAGAAGAGAAAAGAAGAGCGCGAGCAAGAACGCATAGCACACCTGATAAAAATGCAGCAAGAGCGAGAAGAGATGGAGAAACAGCAAACTGCTGCAGCTGCTGCTGCTCAGGCTGAACAAGAAGCAGAAGGACAGACAACTACAGCAAGTGCTGGAAGTGGACGAGTGGGAAAAACCACATCGTCATCGAAGCAAGCAACAGGACAGCGTGGATCGCGTCCGAACTCCTCCTCGCGACCTAACTCTCGAGCGAGATCCAGGCCTACATCTAGTGGTCCAGCTTCTAGGCCTAGCTCTAGACCAGGAACGACAGGTGAAAAGGGTACTACACGAGGACCTTCTCGAAAAGACGGACAGAGTGCTGGTGGAGTAGATGTAACAAACACATCAAGAATAGGTAATACTTCAACCGGAGAGCAGCACGAACTACAAGTGGGAGTAGCAGCAGGTGGAGGTGAAGATATGCAGCCATCTGCTTCCCTCACTATTAGGGCTACAAGGCGTCCATCTTGAACTTGATCTATGCTTGATCTTCCCCAGCATCTTTGTAGTTTGTCCCTTGTTTAGAGGGAAAATGGGAACCAGGATGCTCACCAAGATGGAATTTTGTAGGTTCCAACAGTAGCAACGCTTCTTCTTTGAATGATCTTTCACCCATCACGATGAAAGGAAGCGAAGCAGGTGGAATAGCCTCGTCTGCGTCCCTGACGAGTATGCAGCGTCAACTAGGAGCAGCACTAGGTTAAGGCTTTAGTAGGCACTCACTGTCGCAGCTATAATCCCGTATGCGGTGTGAGGTCTTTAATATCATGTAGTTGGCGGTGAACAGGAGGTCGTCCTTACCCAGTTGGCGCCGTAGTTGTGATTTGAAGATGATAATTTTCGGGGATATTAATTTTAATCATGGATGAAGCAACTCAATCAGCTTCATCAGATGGTCGTGAGTGTCTGGCGTTAACTAGGAGATGACGAGACAGCACAAAGACTTCTATTCGAAGGCACGACATTTGAGGGAGCTGATGCAGCAGGCTCAGGGATGCTGGCTGTGCGGAAGATGAGGAGTAACAGAGAGCAAGACGAGATCGAACAGAACGCGAAGGAGAGGGCACAACTGAGACGCAAACGACTGCAGGCCAAGCAATGGGAGAAGTTTTTATCGACGTTCGGACAACCGGACAATATTGCGAAATTCTCAGCCATCCAAGTACCGATCGCTTATCGTGCACGCATCATGATGCGCCGACGAGCAGTCAAAAGAGTGTTTGACTCTCTGTTAAGGACATAATTTTAATTGCTTTGAATTCAGATTTTTACCTAATTTCTACGCTGTATGGTGATACTCGACACATAATACACATTGTAACTCCTCGACAGATTGTATGGTGATACTCGACGCATTGTGACCAGATGAATCTTCGACACAGAATGAATCTTCAATCACCTAACATAGATACAAATGAACCTAACATAGATAAGTACAAATTAATATAATGAATCTTCGACACAGAATGTGAATGATCCTAACATCGATCATACAAAACTAGAAACCACCTCGTCTACCTCTTCCTCGTCCACCTCTTCCACCTCTTCTAATTCCAGTCACGTGGATTGGTGGAGGCAAGTTCATGATTGCTATGCGCAAGTTTGCTGGAGCTATGGTGAAAGTCCAGCGCTTTTGGAGACGCAGTGCCTTAAAACTCGACAAGCACAAGGACGAAGTGGAAGCTAGATGGGTGCAGCTAGAACATGCTTTGTTGCTAGAGGAGTTGGAGGCCATGCATAAGGAGATGCATGGCGGTGGTGGACAGAATCATGGTGGTCATGGAGGTGCTGACCATCATGGACAACATGGAGGACATGGTAGCCCGAAGAGTGGAGGTGCAGCAACTAGTGGATCTAATAACAAACACCATCAACATGACGGCCAACAAGAACATCCCCCAAATCAGGAATTCACAGGAAATAAGAAAAAACGAAATATCCAGAACCGAGAAAAGCGACATGTTGCTAGAGGCGACGAACATCTAGTCGACGATCATGGTGTTGGCGACCATGGTCATGGACATGGTGGTACCCGTAGCAAAGACACACATGATCATAGATCGGAATCCAACTCAGGAGGGTCGAAAAAAGTACGTAGTGGTAGCAAGACTCGTGGTGGGACTAGCACGGATGGTTCCAAAACACATCATGGCCACGCAGACGCAAAAGGCAGTAAACAGGTACCGGGAGGTCAGGAATCAGGTGGAGACAAGGCGGCGGCGTCTCATAGTATGCCAGCAGCGAAGCCTGGCTACAGACGGCGTAGCGTGACGAACAGCAAAGAGCGACAGCCAGGAAGCAAATCGAAAAAGGACGAATACAAAATCGATTTCAGTGTACTACAGCATTTTTCAAAAATCGCATGATGATCAACATGTTGTATCATCTCACTCATCTTGTTATTTACTTGTTAATAATATGTTTTACCTCCTCAACATGATCAAGTTCAAATCCTACAACACTTCGTCCTCAGAATCTCAAACTTAGATGCAATTGCGGCATCTAACCTCTCTTTGTACCCACCAGGCCCACCTCAAAAGCTTAGAGACAAAGCCTGCCGTACGACGATCTTTCATTGCGCAAGAGCTGAGCGTTAGGAGATATAATCTTGTCGCCTTTTTGAACGTTTACAAGACACGAATGCAAGATTGGTGGCGAGAAGTTTACAACTGGAGAGCGGAGAGGGAGGTAGAATTCGAGACATGCATTAGCGTTAACAATGGATGGCTCAGTCACAATACCAAAAAATTATTTCATGATTACGCTATTATCCCGCAAAAGTCTAGCTCTACTAGTCCTCTCATAATTATTTCATCGACTACTTACAATTACATGATCCATTATTTCCATTTCCTCCAACATGACCATGCGTCTCCGCTCCACCCAACACCAACAGGCGTACGAACTCCTCGACACTGCTGAGAAGGCACCTTCAGTCATCTGGGAGTGTCCTGGCTGGCCTGTGCATCACATTCCCAACGACACAGAGTTAGTCGACATGATTCGACGTTGTAGGGATGGTGAAGGCCCCATCCAGTTTGAAATTGGGAATAACGCTCGTGGAGGCCGCGGAAGAGGTGGTCCTGATTATGAGGTGTAGACGGGACTGGAACTCTTATAATATAATATTCATCGGCTTTGGTTTCGGAATCTCATTGATAGAATAAAGGACGAGGAAACAACAGAAAGTTCTTAACATCGATCTTCATGGTAGACAGGTGGATGAGGATCATAAGTATTCTAATCAAAAACGCATTTTTGAACATCATCTTCATCATACTAACTTCTTGTACAACTTGTTTGAATCGATGATCCGTCGTCCTTTAGTACAACTACTATAATATATTAATTACTTCGGCGAAGTAGATTGATACTCAACATGAAGCCTCTACTCCCTCGGGACCTCTTCTTTCTCAAAAATTCTAATCCCCAGATGGTGAAGATGAATTCATGTCTCCAGGAGGCCGCACTCGGTCTGGCGGTGAGGGCTCATCATTTTCGCCCAGTAGAGGCCGTGCTGCAAACTTGAGCAACGTTTTTTCTGGTAGTCCATCACTAGTGTCTTCCCCTTCTCCGGCAGCGAAAGGATCGCAGCTAGGTGTGCCTGGGATACTTATGGCTTTATTTTTTAAGTCATAAAAATGTCACTCAATGTCAATGTCAGTGACGATGTCGTCGATGAATCAATGGAGAACAAGTTCCGAGTAGAGTTTTCTTTTCATACGTCGCAAGTTCAACTTCAGTAACTGCCCGGAGCACAATCTACTTACTACAACATTCCAACAACGAAAACTTCGCTCTTCTAACTCCAGCGGAGTACCCGCCGGCGCTTCTTCCACTAGTAAGCTGCGCGCGCAACAGGGAAGTAAGAGCACCTTGCCAGAGTATTGGCAGAAGGAGTTGGCAACACCACGCGAGACCCGAATGAAAGGACCCCTGTCGCATCTGATCTACAATGAAAGCAGCCTAACGCGCTTACGCAGGGTGGTGGACGAAACAGCTGCGGTTGCACCACCGGAAGAGGTGTTGATTAGGGCGCAACTGTAATGACGGCATCAAGCACCTCGTGGAGATGCAGATGAAGAACTTCAACTTATAGTAATAAATAAGGGCACAACGACAACGACGACTGGGCTTATCATCGAATTTCCGAAGAGAATCAGGAGCAAGATGTATTTCTAAAACTATTCGAATTCGGATTCAATGTCTATGATTTCTAAGGGTAAGGCATTGGCATTAACGTCTAAACAGTGTGGATCTACAGTAACAGAAGATTCCAGAAACAGAAGATGATTCGAACAATTAACATCATCATGAATGCAAGAAATGCACCTGATAGGAAGGTAGCCGAGTTTGATTTGATGTCTAAATGTACGTAATTTACAGCGGTTCTTCCAGTTTTAAGTCTGACAACGAAAATATAAGACTACTGAGAAAAAGGAGAAGATCCGATTTTGAATAAGCTGAAAAGCAGCACATTGTATTGCAGAAAGAAGTGACTCTACTTTTTTTCGGTTTTTGTTTTTTCTAGTTAGGCCTGCTCCACCAACATTATCATACAAAAAGACGGCGCTACTTGTACAGGAAAAAGTACGCTATTTCTAACAGTCATTTTACGGACAGCAGGAGCAGTCTAAAGCTGCGCTGCAGCGATTATTCTTGCAACCCAATTGTGCATGTTTCTAGTTCTAGTACTATGTTAATACTCTTATTGATTAGATGAAACGACAGGTATAATTAATACAAACTGCATTCGATTTCGAATTGTTATTTTAGAATCTCTGCGTGGAGGATGAAAAGGGAAATTTCACTTGTTGCGATATGGTTGATACGTCGTCTTTACACTTGCAGAACATCCTTGCATAGTACTTCTAAATACACAACATACACGACCACGACCACGAACAACTACAAAAAAGACGTGCTCCCTGTAGTATGCTTGAAACTGATGTTGCCAGGAGAGAAGATGCTACGTAAATCGTTTTACTTAGCTACGACCCTAGCAGCCAAATAAGAATAACAACGGCTGGTCCGCTCTCGTCCTAGTTCTCCAAGCAGTTCTTGCTCGCGCGTGCGAGCACACTCCACCTAACACCTAGTATCGGTATCACGACATCATTAGTTGTCCGCAGCGAAACTACTGATGGAGGCAGATTAACAAGATCCTGGAAGATGAGAAACAAAGAGTTGCACAGCACGCTCCCGCAGTCCCTTTCACTATGACTAAAAAGAACGATCCTGGTGGTAAAAAAAATGTCGTACTAGGCGGTCTCATGTTGAATATTAGAATTAGCGAAAAGGTAGTAAAACGAGTAGGTACTCGCCAAGTACCAAGTTGTTAACAATAAGTAATTCGCGATTCATCTCTTCAACATTGTTAACCAACCAGAACATTAAGTCAAAATGACTTCCTCGTCGTCCGATTTGGGTGAGCGCATTCGCTGCTGCGCATACCTATTCAACATGGGCAACAACAGCGCGTTCAATGTCGTGGACTTGTTGGTGCCTGTAGCGGATGACGGCACTGCCACTGGCACGACAGAACATAAAAAGAATTGCATGACGAGTGGTGGATCCGCTTCATCTTCGAGTTCGAGTTCCAGTTCTGGTTCAAGAAGTGCTCCTGCTTCTAAAAGTTGTTCTGCATCGCGTGACTTTTACTATCGACCAACGACAGTTGAAACGCCATCGGACGGTGATGAGGATGGTCAACAAGAAGCTCAAGGTTGTTATGGCAGAAGCGCGCCACGTCCTCGTAGGGATGGCGAACCCCCTCCTAATGGGGTGAATGACAAAACAAGATCGTCAACAAGCACGACAACTACACGTACTCGCCCAGCTGATTCATTTTCAACGACTAGTGCTGGTGTCGTGCGCGCAGGTGGTCATGATGGTTTCTCACCGCATGCGAGTCGAAGGTGTCATATCATAGAGCATCATCACAATAGCAAACAGGGCACAGTGGCAGATCAACATAGCGACACTTTTCTCAGAGACCCTGGTGGTGGAAATTCTGTCGAACGTCAAGCTGGTGCTGGAACTGGAAGTACCGCAACTGGAGCTGCTGCAGCGCGACGACGTACTTCAGGAGAACTTGACTACACCAGAAACGACAAGCACCAAACTACAAGTCTCAACTTATCTGCTGGTCCTCTCGACGACGATCATCTGCTTCACAATCATCAAGTAGGTTCCCATCTGCAAGGCGACGAGAGTGATGATGACGACGAAGTAAGTGACGACATTGTGCTGAAAAAAGGGCTTCATCGGCTAGCGGAGAATCGAGATCTAGTGCTTTTCGCCTTCGCAGAAACGCAGAGCCCCTTGACCCCTTTCGTGACGAAGTATCGGCGAAGCCTTTCTACGAAGCATGGGTTAGACATACAAGAGCAAACGAATGCGCGTATCGAGCATCAGGAAAAGTTTGTTATGGCTGGAGTCAGAAAGTCCGGGCGTGACCGTGAATATGAGTCCTCTCGTCCATCTCATTTCTAGCATTCACCTCGAGATAGTACAAGAAGACCGTTCTTGTGATGTAGCAACATATAATTTATTAACCTCATGTTCATCCCTCAGTGGTAAACTACAAGATGAGTAGCTTGTCTAATTTGTGGGGCGGCGTATGGCAAAGCTTCACTGCGAAACTCGCAACGAACATCAATGGAAATTTGAAGACGCTTCTACTCGCGAGCAGCCGACTCTTTTACCACAAGCCACAGACTTTTTTTGGTATATGCCCTGAAGAAGGGCTCGGACCCCTGGTAACGAATCCTAAGAAGGCCTTCTCAGGGAAGCTCCTCCGGCTCCGAAAGGGGCGACTAAAGATTCTGTGTGTGGGAGCTCACTTTCCAATAGCCAGTATAGCGAGACACTTGGAGAATCCGGACAAGAGAGCGGCGATGGAAGGCTGTAAATATGTCATGGCAAGGAATTTGAGACGGATGCTGGCCAGAGCGGCAGAGGTAGAAGATGATGTGTTCATGACCTTCTAGCTAGAAGTCCTATGCAGCCTAGTGGTGGTCGTAGTGGTACTACTGCTGGTAGTGCTGGTGGTTTGCAAGAATGATCATTCTTCATCGATCTACGTCATCTTCATCTTGTAGTTGTCCATCAATGTCACAGACTATTAACTTACTACAACAGGTAGACCTCTTCGACCGCGACACTCTTCTGATTGTTTCTGGGGATTTGAACTCCCGCACTGTTTTGCCAGAGGGCGTTGACATTCTAACCGAAACCTTAAGAGATGAACGCTACTGTGCGGCAATTTCCGCGCGATTAATCGAAGGACACGGTAACTGGATCGATCTCTCTACAGCTTGTGGAACACAGCATTGGTTGACCTACAAATTCCACGAGCATTACCAACAACGAGCAGCACTTTCGATGGAAAACGTAGTGAAGATGGTTGGTGCTGGTGGGCCTATCACTCATGGGTATCCAGCGTCTACTGGTGTGGTTTCTGGTACTACACAATCCTCAGGAGTCAACCATCAACCGCACCGGGATACGCACCAACCACCATACCATAGCAAAATATCCTCATCGAGTGCACCTTCGACTCAGCGTCCACCAAACTATGCACCTCTTCCGAATGGTCGTCTCGACACCGCCGCTGCGAAAGAAAAGCTTTACGCCTTCAATCCGTTAGGACGCGATCCGCACCAGCATGTTCCAAGTAGCCCGCCTAATTCTGGACCGTCATCGTCTTCTTCGACATCGTTCAGCACCACATCAGTATCAGCTGGTGGGGCAGCGTCACACAGGACAACAACACCATCAAATAGTACAAAACCAACAAGTTCTTCTTCTACTTCTTCCTCCTCCTCTAGCACAACTAAAAATAATGCGCAATTTGGTGCCGGAGTATCAAACGCGAATAGCATCCCTCGCGATCCTCTTCTCTCAGACCCCTACTATGTCGGTTTGGAGCGCTTGCGGCATAAGCTAGGCGAAGAAGTCTTCCACAGAGACAAAGTCGAAGAGGGGAAGCGCTTCAAAAGGTTCCATTTTCCTGCAGCGGCAGACCGGTTATTGCTCTTCCAGCCACGCGGCGGCGCCTGCGACTATTTGCATATCAACGAGCTTGATATCATCCCGATCGGGGAACAAACAGGGAGTGACCACAAGCCATTGGTAGTGACTTTTGACATGTATATCAAAGACGCTGCTGCTGCGCGTGGAGGATCCACATCTTCGACGAGGAAGATATCTGCACCAGCACAACATCCGAATAGTACAACCACACCTGCAGCAGCAACATCTTCATCAACTAGTACTACTGGTGGGTCGTCGAATGCGCATACGCATTCAAAAAATTCAGCGACAACGACCACTCAAGAAGTAGCTGCAGGTTCAAAGTCCAACATGGGAGAGGACACAAAAACGCACCATCTCGTACCATCACAACAAGTAAAAACGAAGCCCACACCATCAACATCATCAACACTACAACAGGACCATTCTCTTGATGGCCACGGCGTGCAGAATGGTGTTAAAAGCTCCCAGCTACCACATGGCGCACATGATCCTGCACCTCCACCCCCTGCTCCTCCACCACCACCAACAACAAGTTTCTTGAGCACCACCGCATCGACTAGGAGGAGCCTCCAAGTCACAGCGAACGCAAAGATCGTCACTGTAGGTGGAGTCTTTTCTCGTACGAATGGTGGTACTATATCTTTGGGAGGTAGTTCTCATCCAGGAGGTCATCTAGGAGGTTTACAATTAGACCACGACCCTTCTGGCAGCTGCGCGGCCAGCGCACCAGCATTATCCGATAACTCGTCACCCTCTCTAGCTGTAGTCGATCTACACGATGATGAGGACTCTGATACAGATCAAACGTGATAGAAACTGATGAAGAAAATGTAAATGAATGAATCTTCTACATCTAGTACTTACTTACAACTTACAGCTGGTAGTTGTACTTCTAATCTACTTCTAGTAGAACCATGATGTGAGGATTGGACGGTAATATGTCGAACAACTTTACTCCCTGTCGCACGTCATTCTCTCGCTACTCGTTCTCGTTCGAGATGTTTCGTGTTATGGGACCGAAACAGGGCTTGGGCTAGCGGTAGCGCTGTCGTTGGTGTACTAAGTTTCCAAAGGATCAACAACAAGTATCTCCTTGTTCGTGCTTGTTCCCTTCAGTAAATTGATATTACGCTGTTGACCACTAAATTGAAAAGTGGAAAAAATTCTTATGCGATGATTATGAGGTCCTAACCCTAGGAGAGAAGGAGGACGCGAGAGTACGACCATCGCACAACGTCGCCCTCAGAAGAATCTGTCGTTCTGTCGTGTCAATACTCGTCCACGACTTAACCAACTTGCTCCTGGTTACCTTCGATCTGTATCTCAGCACCGCTAGTATCGTCGGTTACTTCCGTCTGTCCTCGTGTTTTCATAAGTTCTAGTTCTCGTGTGGTTTGAATATAAGTTCGTTGAGTCGGAGTTCTTGGACACCCGCCCTTGTTGATGCCCTACTTGCTGCCATGAGAATACTCTAACTTTACTACTTCTTTTTTCTCATCACATATGCCTATGTGATGATAGAACCAAGGACAAACTTGAACTTCTTCCTCTTGTTCCACGACTTCATTTTTCTTGGTGTATCTTCCATGATCCCTAGTTGTTAGGGCTCTAGTACCACAAAAATCTAATATTCTACAACTATTTCTATAATTCCAGAGGTGGACTGGGACTGCTCTGCAGCTGCAGCTAAAAACTTAATATAGACGTTCTTTTCATTTGCTGTAAATAAAAGAATATCAGCCCTGTGGTCTTCCTCGGTCTACCCTATATAAGTACATAGACGTTCTTTTTCTGAGGATCAAAAATCCACATTCTTGCCCACCATGGCGCGTCGTCCTCAAAAGTCTTCCCGGACCTCATCCAGTGCCTCAGCAAGACGTGGTGACAATGCAACAGGAGACGCCCTAGAGGATGCGCCGAATTTGGCCGACGTAGCAACCAGCGCCACGGGAGCCGCGATGGCAAGGATTGGCGCACACGTGGTAGGACACGAGGAGCAACACAAGGGCGCAGACGAGCCGAATGGTGAACAGCATCGCCGTTTGATGGATGAGCACGAGGAAGAGAGAAAAAAGCTTGGACATCCAATCAATGAACATTATAACCATCAACCAGGGATATTCATCATTGATCAAAGTCACGTCCCTCTGGATGGCGAGGACGCAGCGGGTGAAGTTGATTAAGGCTTGCCGTAATTCATCTTCTTATGTAGAGGCATCCATCGTTGAAACGTTTTCAAGGGGACGACGAAATCGAAAGCGCGTCGAAAATGACTTTCATCAAGATGGATTTAGGTACTTAAAAATAAGTTCTTCTAAGTTGATTACCACTCCCTGTCCGTGACGATGAAGGGTGCGAAAGACAACATTCGTGCAGCAATAGCGGGTGAGCGGCCGACTGAAGGAGAAGACTTCGAGGATGAAATCGAACGACTCGCAGAAATGCGTGAAGGGGGAAATGCGCTAAAGAAGATGAAGGGAACAAAATCAACTTTTGCAATGAAGGAAAGAGCAAAAAATTACGGGTTCTGCTTCTGTCTCTGTCACTCCTGCTCCTTTCAAAGTTTGTTAGTACTTAGACATCAGCACGACATTCTCATGCGTGGCCGTACTACTTGATCTGCATCTACTTCTACTTTATTCCTGATTCATTTTTTAGAGGACGAGGGCAAAGGTGTTAATATTCTCAATCTTCCCTCTCTTTCTGTCTCTCTCTCCGTGTACCAACCTCCTCTAAGCTTTCACCCGTTTCCACCGCCTGTGGGTCTGGATGGGCTGCACGACTAGTCCGCGTGGTCTATGGGGATGGATAACTACGGAGCAAGCGGACATTTTCTTTGCTATGATGATCACGCTGAATACGATTGTGCTGGCGATTGAGACCGATGCCAGAACCGACGCAAACGACGGTGAGTGGTATTGGTTCGTCTCGGACTCGTTTTTCAATTATGAAGTTAGTTCGTTTTGCTTTTGCTAGTAGATGTAGGAAGTACAACAACATGTAGATGGAAATGGAGGTTCAGATCTTCAATGAGAGACGAAGAAAATGATGATCGATCAGCTAGCAGTTCGTCCTGTAGCAGTTTGATTGTCATTGTACTGTATGAGTAGTTTGATTGTCATTGTACTGTATGTTGTAGAAATAATTTATATTCTAACTGCGAGGTAAGTGAAGTTATATGACCTACAATATAACTCATACTCCATAATTATATTTTTCGAAGTCACTCACACTCAGATGACTCCTGTCTTCACCGCACGACCATCATGTGACTAGCACTTCACGTCTATCATGACTATCTTGATGTCCACTGTCCTTCTCTTCTCTGTCCTTCTCTTCTAAACTTTTGTCATTTTCCTCGTGGAGCTAACGCTGCGAATCATAGAGAAGCCGTGTGCGTGGTTTAAGGATGTGTGGAACTTCTTCGATTTGATCCTAGTGGCAATCGGTGTGGTAGACGTCTGGGTCTTGAAGATCATCACAGCGGGTCAAGATGACTCGGATTTACGCTCATTAACGATCTTTCGCGTCTTCAGGATGTTGAGGCTGATTGTACAACAGTTATAGTAGTACCTTTGGCTTTTGTTTATTATTTTTATTATTATTATTGCGTCTTCAGGATGTTGAGGCTGATTGTACAACAGTTATAGTAGTACCTTTGGCTTTTGTTTATTATTTTTATTATTATTATTGCGTCTTCAGGATGTTGAGGCTGTGATACTGATAGATTGTACAAGAACTACATTTTTTGTACTAAAAGTACAGATAAAAAACAAGCTTTAGTGGTAGAAGTGCGACAACGACAAGGACATGCAATGAAAAACTACAACATCTCCGACAACTACAGCGTCTTCTCCGTATCGTCCGTTTATTCCGGTTTCTAAAGGAGTTGGTCCTTTTAGCCCAGGGAATTATCGGCTCCTTCAAAGCCCTGCTGTGGACAGGGATACTCTTGGCAATTGTGCTGCTACTCTGCGGCATGCTCCTAACGAGGATAGTGGGACATCAGTGCTGTGGGGAGAACGATTTTTTCACTGATACAGAAGTCAAGCGATACTTTGGAACGCTGTTTAGCTCGTTTTTTACGCTCTTCCAAGTCATGACGCTCGAGCAGTGGTCCGTTGTTGCGAGAGTTGTCATGGATGACGCACCCGCTATGTACTCTTAGCTTTCTATCTTGATGGTCATTTTCATGTCTTCTTGCACTTTTTAGTTTGAGTAAAAGCGACGAAGATCTTCATGCTATCTTGTTGTTGTACTGAAAATATTTTGTCCTCTTCACTGAGTTAGAAGTACAACTCGAACTCTCCTGTTCCAACAACAACAACATGATAATGTCAATTATTGTCCAGTTCCTCCTACAAGAACCCCTGCAACAGTCATATATTGTCCAGTTCCTCGTACAAGGTACTTCAATTCCACCACCTCATGAACATCTACTACAGGGGCGTCTTCTTCGTGATTTTCATCCTGTTCACGAATATGGCGATTTTTAACCTAGTCACAGCGATTATTGTGGATAATGTGGTGGACGTGTCACGGGAAATGCAGGATGAAGAGCGTGAAGCATTGGAACAAGAGAAGATTAAGGCTACTCCTCTGAGAAGGCATGTCCTTGTCGGTCCTCTGAGAACAGCCATGATCCTTGGCGCTTCTTTCTCTACTTGAAAGTGTGGCCAACAAAGATGTTCAGAGGGATGCGACAGCGGTAGCTCTAAGAAGAGAAGACAAATGGAACGCATGAGACGCATGCTGCATGTCCTGGATGCAGACGGTGATGGATATCTGACCAGGAAAGAACTGGATTTATGGAGATGTTGATAAAAGAAAATTCCGACCTAAAAATCAGCGATAGACATGCTTCTAGTTCCAGATCGTCGTCGCAAGCGCTGCTGCCACTCACAAACTTCTGGCCGCGGACGCGGTGCTTTAACAAAATATGGGTGGCGTAGGTGTGCCCCAGTACCGCTCCCACCTGGCGGAGAGCAGCCTGCTACGACCCAGGGCACCCCTCGCGGGCTACTTAGACGGGGCCACGGGAGCTTTCTAGAGCTCAGCAGGACCTTTTTATACTCCATTCCACTGGGCTCGGAGGGCCGAGCATTTTTCGCTGTTACCTGCCTTGGACTCGTCAGCCACCTAGGGCTTTCTCTGGTATGCCTAGGAGGACTTAGGGGCGAATCGACAAGGACAGTTCAGGTAGGTGCCGCTGTTGCGGGGATCGGGCCCGGAGGTGTTTCGACAGGGATAGTCCGACACAAGGTCGCAGCCACGCCACGCTGATTATTGGGAAGACTCCCAAATCTGGGACCAGAGGAAAAGCGACCCAAAAAATGCAAACCGGAGGTGCGGAGGGATGAGACATCCTGTTTCTCTGGGTAGAAAGACAACAGTTCTGGGGACGGAATTGAAGTGAGGAAATGGGTGTGTTGACGGCGGTTGTGCAGACTTGCGGTCGCCTGCAGCGAGCTCTGTAGTTTCATCTCGTCTTACCTCATTAATAGTAGAGACATGGCGTGCTGCACGTGCACACCCACCTAAATCAATGTTCTTACTTGAGTTTACTTACTTACCTTTACTCGTCTTGAGACACTGAAGAATCTCGTTGTAGAAATTGTCTAATCCCTGCCATCGACCCTTCCAACGCGAAGATGCGGAAAGCCAGGGAAATAGCGAATGACGACCTCTTCAGCATGCTCGACATCGAGGACAGTGGAGAGGTCTTGATTGACGAGTTTGTCTTGGCTGCGGTAAAACTCACCGAACCTTTGACATCGAAGCAGATTCTAGGCCTCGAATGTGATTTGTTGCGAGTCAGCAAGCAAATAGGCAAGCTGCAAAGTCAGATAGAAAAGCAGAACAAAGTAATAAGTCAGTTCATGATGTCTGGAGGAGGTGGGGAAGGAGGTACGACAGCAGACGAAGGTCCTCCACCTCTCAAGAATCCCAACACGGGAGATGGTGAACCCGAAGTAGTTTACTTTCCTAGTACAGCACCATTCTCAACAAAAACTAAGCAGATGAAGGAGCTAAAGAACGTGGTAGATCCAGGGTGGAACGTGAAAATTGCAGTGAAATCATTCAAAGGAGAAGGGGAGACGGTGCTTCGTTCACAGCCAAGTGCCAGTAGTCTGACAAGTATATCTTCACAAGGGAGCTATCCTTCCAACCGGTTGTACACACACAAGAATAACTTTCTTCAATATAATCAGACTCAAGGAGTTGCAGCGGCCGCACCGATGATGAACTACAGAGGCGCCGAGCAGTATTCTGGTCGGACCAACAGCACTACTACAACGGGAGCCGGTATAACCGGTGACGAGGGCGCGACCGGAATGCTAAATCAGAGTACTAGGCCAAGAACCGGTTTAGTAGCACTACCTCCAGATGCAGAGAGAGACTTGCGTGACATAGTGGGAGAGGAGGTGAGGAGAACATTACGGGTAGGTTAAAGGTGCTTTTGTTTGCGTTTGTTATGGCTCTCCTAACGGGGACAGCCATAACAAGCGGGACGATAAAGGAACACCAAAAAACTACCTCTAAGAACACTAGCGACGTTACTTGCGCCACCTCCAGGCCCCGGCGGTCCAGTACTAATAGGTGCTTCTGGAGAAGGAGGAGGAGCATCGGAGATGTCGGAAAGTGGGAGAGGCCAAGTGCCATACTCTAGAGCATCCTCGAATAGGTCATCAGCTCCACGACAAATGACCTATCTTTAGCACTGTAATTGCGAGGACTTGTTTTCATGATCGACCTAATTTTGCAGAACTACTTCTGGTACTGGATCTGTTGTAGACCTTGTTTTTCAAGATCCACCTGACGAAAGTGTCATAAAAATTGAAATTTCCGAGCTTAAATTTTGTAGTTTCTGTTGCTTGTCACACCATCCTTCCTAGAAGATAAAACGTTTATTTTTATCCATTGACAATGCCATGATAATTGATCGATAACGTCGTTGCCTAGCTGCATTTTGTTAGTAGATTCTATCAGTTTCTCTTTCTTGGATGTTCACTAAATGAAGTTGATAATGTCCCTAGGAGGAGCAGTTCTTGCAAGTAGACGAGGTCGAATAAGGGTAGCGCCTCCTTCTAGTGAAGCATAGCCCTGTTGCAAACAAGATCAAAACATTTTCGCGGGACGTGAAGGAGCGTGAAGGGGGATTGTGGTGAAGTTGAACTGGTGGTACAGCTACCACGTGGTGTAAGTACGTGTAGAACAAAAATCACAAATAGGAGTCTACGCGTACGTTGGACGAGGTGACTCATCACAACAAAATAAAAGCTCGCTACAACTTGTTCTAGTAGAGGCGGGCACACAAAACAAGCATTATATGTCTGCCAGTTTTTCTGGTAGGCTCACACCTAACCTAACCTAAAGCGCCAGGAGGTGGAGCATCCAGTTCTAGTACACTTACTAGGCCAGACGACCACTACTGCATCTGCAGCTACAAGAAATACGGCAGGAGGAACGCGGTTCTAGACGGATATACCATGACGAGGAGAAGATGGAACAACTCCAATCTTCAGGCTTTTAACCATAAAAGCAACCAACAAACCACTGACTCCGGAAATGAGACAACTTCCCATGATAGGAAAACCCCCATTTCCCATAATATATTTGAAATGAGACAACTTCCCATGATAAGAAAACCCCCATTTCCCATAATATATTCGATCCCATAATTAAACCTTATTTCCAACAGCCCTTCTCGGACAGGCATACTCTTCTTCATCTTGTAGAAGCTGCAAGTCGAACTACTTAGAAGATCGACACGTTTCTTCACTTGTTCCTCACCGCGGTGTTCGGAGCGTCCTATAAAAGGAATACCAGTCCTCGCAGAAGTAGTTCTGGAGATCAGCGTGAGCGACGAAGAAGTGGGCCCATCCTTGTCAGGCAGCATTTAACGAGGAGTACAACCAACTGTATTAAGTCTAAGTTTTTCTTTTTCAATGAACAAAGTAATGATCTAAGAACAAGACCGAATTCGAAACAAGAACAAGATGCAAGCAGTAAGTCGTTTCTTGCTTGGGAGGCCTCAAAATCTGCGCAGGGCTTCGCGGTTTGCTGAACTGACTCGGCTTGATGTTGAGCACTTTCAAAATGTGTTGGACGCGACATCAGGCAGCACAAATAGACGAGGTGCGAACAAAGAAGATGTAGCCAATCGCGGAAGCAGTGTTGTGCTTGCGTCGGACTTTGGATCTGGAAGAACTACGTCATCTTCATCAAGTTCTTCGTCCTCGGCAAAACACGGGAGTGCTGTTGAGCTTGACCGCTACAACCGCGATTGGCTTGGTACAGTCGAGGGCCATTCGCAATGCGTGCTGCGACCTCGCACTACGGAACAGATATCTGCAATTTTGAAGCATTGTCACGACAGGGGTCTCGCGGTGTGTCCTCAAGGCGGAAACACAGGCTTAGTTGGCGGCAGTGTACCTGTGTTTGATGAAATAGTATTGTTATGACTTCTTTCGGAAATTCATCTTCAGAAGCATCTTGGACCTCCGTGTAAGGGGGAAAAGGGTCCAAGAGGTCTAATATTGAGTCTGGAACGCATGAACGGCATAGTAGATATCGATGAGAGGTCAGGCGTGGCGGTTTTTGAAGCGGGATGCGTACTGGAGCAAGCCAACAGTGCATTGGAGAAGAAGGGGTTGCTGTTTCCCTTAGACTTAGGAGCTAAGGGTAGCTGTCAGATCGGCGGAAACTTAGCGACAAATGCAGGAGGCCTCCGGTTGTTGCGATATGGGAACTTGCATGGGAATTGTTTGGGACTGGAGTTCGTCAAGGCGGATGGGTATAACTACAACATGTTCTACTTTGAGAGTGTCATATGATGCTGATGGGGTAGTACAAAACGAAATACAACATCACCAGGTCAGTCGTCGACGTTCTTTCTCGCAACAAAAAGGACAATACTGGTATCGACTTGAAGCAACTTTTGATCGGTAGTGAAGGCACTCTAGGCATCATCACCAAAGCTGCTTTTCAGTGTCCGGTTTTGCCCGGAGACACCAACGTTCTTCTTTGCGCAGTGCGTACCTACGAAGATTGCGTCAAGCTTTTCCAGAAAGCTAGACAGGAGCTAGGCGAAATCCTTTCCGCATTCGAGTTCTTTGATGGCAGAAGCGTTGCGTGTACAAGGGATAATCTGCAATTGGTGCCGCCAGAGTTTTTGACTGCTGCTGACTCTAGTAGTTCGGATTCGGGTACTAGCACGACCCCATCACGTTTTGCTGTTCTGATCGAAACCTCAGGCGGCAATGGAGAGCACGACAGCGCAAAACTAGAAGGGTTGCTTGAATCTAGCTCAGCTGTTATTCTTGATGGCACAGTTGCTGCAAGCGGCACTCAACAGAGAAGCTTTTGGCAGTTAAGGGAAAGAATTGCGGAAGGCTTGCTGAAAGATGGGTACACCTACAAGTACGACGTCTCCGTTCCGGATATTAGCGACATCTACAAGATCGTCGAAGCAGCAGACAAACGCTTGCAAAGCAAACCCATCTCTCGCATTGTCGGCTACGGTCACATGGGCGATGGCAATCTACACTTGAACGTTACATCTCCAACGTTCGACCAAGAAATACAAGACACGATAGAACCGTGGCTGTGGTCTGAGGTGTCGAAGTATGGAGGTAGTGTATCTGCGGAACATGGAATTGGGTTGATGAAAGTAAGGGCAGTCCAGTATTCGAAATCCGAGGAAGCGTTGAATTTGATGAAAGTGGTGAAGAACACCATGGACCCGAAAGGGATTTTAAACCCGTACAAAGTGTTGGATGGGGATTGGCCGCAGGAGGAGGGGTGATGGTGAACCATGGAGCGCATGTTTCATCGGACGTAGTTATGCAGGGTTGAGAAATCACGACAAAGACAGTTTCACTAGGATAGCTGCTGTTGTAGTTGTACAGAAAACTAGAACAATTACCGCGACACAGACGCTTCACATTGTGATGAACAGCTATTGAGAGTGCCTTACGCAAAGTTGAAGGTGAACGACGTGAAGAGAGTGAAGGATGTTGAATCCTCCTGGATGCGCATGAGATAGACTAAGTATGATTTTCTCCTTTTCTCACAAAAGTGTCAGTCTCGTGCTGTCAGCGGCATCTCCGGTACCTCGTAAAAAGACTGTGTGTTCCTTGAGACGAGAGAGGAGCACGGTAGAGCTGCAAAAAGGCAAGAGTTGTTTTTTTCGGTGCCACGACCAGCACCACGCATAATCTTTTATGATGGATTAAGATCTGGTGACAGATGGTGCATCATGAGGTTTTGCCCAGCTTGTTGAGAGACATCTGTTGCTATAATGTTGAGGTTTTCGAGGAGGAGACAAAAAGGTCTTCAATGTTCTGTTCCGAGACACTTCATTATGCAACACTTTTCTGTTTTTGAAAATTCTTTGCACGACAGAATTTGTCAAAAATAATTTAGTCGAAAGGACTTTTCTTCTGATGCAAAATGGACACAGCCAGCTCGGGACGGAGTCACTTTCCCCCTTTTGCGCTTTGCGCATCATTTTCCTTTTTTTCTGAGGTAACATTATTTAGGGGTTAAGATTGCAAATGGAAAAGCTCGCCAGCACCTAGGTGGTTTAACAGCTATTTCTTGTGTAAATAAGCATTTTTCAAACTACTTCAAGCATTCAATCCTCCTGCTTCTGCTTCAAACGAACTACCAGAGAGAGTAAAGCTCTTTGCAGCTTTTAGATCATCTTTTTAGTCGTTTCGTTTCTGAGTAGGAGCATTATTTTCAGACAAAATGGCTGAAGGAGGCGAGCTTCCCGCTGGCCAGAAATGGTACACTATGGAGGAAGTGGCCAAGCACAACAAGGAAACCGATGCTTGGGTTGTGGTGAAAGGAAACGTCGTCAACGTATCCCACTTTCTCAACGTACACCCTGGAGGCAAGGACATTCTCCTAGCGAACGCAGGCACCGACCCAACAGCGATGTTCGAGACGATTCACCCACCAGGCACATTGGAGAAGCATGGAGCTGATAAGATTATTGGTACTGAATTGATGATGTTTTTGTTTATCTACTTCTTGCTACGATTTTTTTACCTGCTTTAGTAGGGGGCTGGGTATCTGATTTTTTTACCTTTTTCTCCAGGCAAAATCAAGGGATGGGTACCACCAGTTGTGGAAGAGACGAATGACGAGGCGATTTGGATGAGGAATGATGTTGGTGGCGGTCCGATTTGGTTTTTGAAGCAAGTTATCAGGTACTGCAGTTTCTTTGATCCTGTAGTCGGTAAATTTTGATATTTGATGTCGTTCTTGGCTCAGGCTCTGACAACGATGTAACAAGCACCTCCAGTGTTAAACTTTTTATTCACTGATCGAGTATCTTATAACCTGCAACGGCGCACTTCCAACAGCAGGCATCTGTTTTTTTTAAGGACTGGACGAACTCGATTGCTCATCAGAAACCTCCAACTACAATCCATTCCACCCAGGTACATCTGCGGCGTCGATAAGGCAGAAGCCGAATATGGAAAGAAATTGATGGCTACCTATGGGCCACGTGAAGTGCGTATGGCGCCACCATCGAATTCGGAGGCGGAACGTATCCGCGCCCGCGCGGCCGCAGTAGCAAAGCAGACTGGTGCGAAAGCACCGAGGGCATAGAATGAACAGCAGGTTCTGGATAGTCGTAGTTATAGTCGAAAAGTTCTGAGACTGAGAATAAGTACATAGGTGAGAAGGAAGGTCAACCAGATCAGATTTGAGGCCAACAAGCGAAGATGAACAGCCGGAATTGAAATTGATAGTTTTTGATCATAAAAAGTGAACCTAAGGGCGTCACAAGCACCCGCAACAGACAAAGAACACCTTTCTTGATAAACTAGCGAGCTTGTGACCTCTACTGATAAGCTAAACGAACGTTGATTTGATTTTGAGCACGAACATCTTCCAGTCAAATGATCAGTATGCAACTGAACGTATTCGAGCTCACAACTACATTTTGATGCACAGGAGAGGTGGTTATGGCAGGCATATAGTTAAATAAATGCAACGTAGGAGGACGAGGAGTTGACTTTGTGATCATTGTCAAAACAAAACCTTAGAATAGAAGTACCAGGTGATAAACGAAGAACGACCCGTCATGGCATCGCAAATCATGCCAGTAGGAATGGATGCCAACTTAGCGCTGAGATGGAGTCGTGTTAAGGTGAAAAATGACGGAGGTTAATCAATGATGAATTAGTCGTGTAGTACGACGTGGCTTATTTTTAATATGAAGATGGTTCTGCAGTAACTAACTAACTAAGATCATAGGCTGTTTACGTGGCCTGCGCCCAGCGGGTGTTTGTAGTGGCAGACAATAGATGCAGGTATATCAGGAGAAATCCAGGAGCAGGAGGTTACATTTCGTAATGCTTAAACTCAAAAAAACAGTTGTCACTGATAATAGCCAACGAAATAATGGCACCAGGAGAAACAAAAACTCATGATTGATTCATACCGTGGAAATGTTGTACTTGTAGTAGCAACAGCGGCAAAGAAACGAGGCAAAGGGAATAAGACCTATTTTGCGTGAAAACAAACAGAATGCGTGTCGCGGATATGCCGCCGACATGTGGGGACATCAATTGCTGAGCTGGCCTTGTGTTCAGCCTCAACAGCTGCAGGTACACGCCTGGCATTGGCATTCGAATCGAGCTAATTATGATGTTTTGAGAGACTTGCTAAAGCTAATACATACGCGGCACTAGCGAACGAGAGACAAAATGGCAATACAAAGTACGAAGTACGACGAAGATCACCTAGTTCTTGTTGCTCCCACGACTGAGTAATCATCTTGATCATTTCCTTATCAAAAGTTCCCAAAGACAAGTCACCCAAGATCCTGAATTCGAGTCGACCTCAGCTGCGACAACAGTAGGAGTAGGTATTTTTTGAAATTTCCCTGTACTTTGCAATTTTAATGTCATGCGTTTGCTATCATCCTCTGACCTTGTTTCTAAATTTTTGGCCTCAGGCTTTCATGGTTTAGAATAGCCCCTCTTCTTAGCTGGGTAATTAGACAGTTTGTTATAGGCAAACTGTGGAGGCACAGGTAGATTGAAATTTTTTTGTGTTCCTTAGCTTTCTGTCGTTTTGCGTCCCTGAGGCAACTAGCAGTAGGAGAAAATGACGACCGCACATCGGCCGACGTTCAACAATGCCCTTGGTGGGGAGAACCAGGGCGGCAACTTGATTATGGCTCCGACGCACAAGAAATGTGCCAGGGACCAGCCGCAAGAACTCACTATGAAGCTTCGAGAAGCTCCGTGGAAGACGCGCGCCGAAATCCAAGAGGAAATCGAGAAGCAAGCCCAAGCCGAAGAAGAAGCTAAATTGGGCAGCGAACAGAAGGGAGGGAGTTCAGCGAGTAGTAGTGCGGGATTTTCAACGAAAAGTAAGAAGAGTAACAAGTCAGCTAAGGCGTCTTCAGAGAGATTACTTCCTGCAGATGATGATGATGACTCCGACGATGGCTTGAGCTCAGTAGGTGGTGGCGCAGCTAGTAGTGTATTTGGCGGAGGTGCAGCCTCGTCATCTTCAAAAATAACTAGAGTAGGACTGATAAATAGAGATGGAGGTTTGAGCGCAAACGTGGCAGGGTTCACTAAGTTGCCGGTTTTAGAAGGTGATAATCCGTTTCCAGAGGACGCCGATGCGGATTTTGACTCAGACGTGGACGCTGGAACAAGGAAAAAAGCCGACAAAGACTCGGACGACGATAGCGATAGTGACTCGTACTTTTTTTGGGATTTTTTTGAGATCACACGGCTGGTATTGATACTGAAATTATGGCTAACTGACTGAGACTGTTACTGATTGATGACGAAATGCTTGTTTAGGATTCATTGACGAAGATCTTTAGAAATGAAAATCACAATCAGAGGATCAGGGCAGAGACCATAGCTGTACCTTCTAAATGATGACACACTGTAAAAAGAATTTCATCACTTTGATCTGACCATCTTAGTGAGGAAAAACTTTACTCGCGCTTGGACTGAACTTCAAGGTGTATCTTGGACCTGCTCTACTCAGCGTTGCTGTAGGTTTTAACGGACTATGTAGGAAGGATCTGCACAATCACCCAAGTAAATACTGAGGGTCACTCTTTCGATCAGCTTCTAAAGATCATACCAATCTCTTAAAACTTGTTGACCTTGACCCTCCGCCCTGTAGTAACTCTTACATGATGACAACCTAAAAGAATTTCATCACTTTGATCTGAAGATACAAGTGAGGAAAAACTTTACTCGCGCTTGGACTGACAATGTATGGAACCCCCCTCAGATTTAGTTATAGAAGACCAAAATCAGTCACCATCTTCATCACCATCTTCATCACGTGGATCTAAAACTAAACTTCCACAACTCAAACCTAAATCACAGTGATAGCGATTACGAAGCATTGCAGCGAGAATTGGCCAAGATCCGGCAGGAGAAAGAGGATGCGAAACAAAAGGTACTATCATCTGGAGCTTTTGATGATTTTTTGGATTTAGTGTTAGATTTAGGTACTCGTGGTGCAGGACAAAAAAAGATCTGCTAAAAGTGATCCCGCCATTCGCTTTCCCCACACATCCAATAGGAAGAGGAGGAGGCTGAGAAGATCGCTGAGGCCGATAGGCGAGAGGGCATTGGCGCTTCTAATCCGCTGATCAATAGCAACCAGTCATTAAAAAGGGCCTGGAACGAGGATACCGTGTTCAAAAACCAGGCTAGGACAGCGCCAAAGGTGCAGAAGCGCTTTATCAACGACAACGTGAGAAGCGACTTCCACAAGCGTTTTTTGCACAAGTACATGGCGATGTAGCAGGAATTGGCGTTGTTTCCGGTGAAGCCGCAGACAAGATGAAGATGCCTGTGGTGTATCCATCAGCATTTTAGATACGGATCATTAATTTAGATGGAGACAACTACCCCATACTCATTTGATTCTGTCATCTCCCTATCATGGACCTGAATATCTTCCAAAACCACACCACAAGCATAGCCATAGGCAACACGTTGAACATTGAAATTGATAATCCAGGAAACCTAAAACGATCTTATAAGCCTCTCCAACTACCCTATTGATCTAGAAAAGGCCGCCCCCCGATTAGAATCTATCTCTTATTACAGAAGCAGAATGACACACACACACAATCGAATTGTTCGCAGCACCTGGTCGTGTGTGCGTTCTAAAAGAAAGATCTATCCGCATCACAGCACAGCCAAGTAGGAAAATCTAAATTGTCACCGAAGAGGCGTGATTCACCTTTGTTCGAAGCTTTCAAGGAATGGAATCGAGGCCTTGAAGAATAGGCTCCTCATCACGAATTGAAGGTTTTCTGTGATCAAACTCTGAAATTCCATCCTGTCGTGATAGTTGCAATTATTTTTCAGGTCAAAAGTCGATCCAATTTTCAAGGGAATTCAAGATTCTCTGCCCACGATAAAAGTTCAAGATTGGAGTTCCTTATGTGGTTTAGAATTCGAAATTTAGATTAAATTGGGTCGACTGATTGCTAAATCTAGAACTAAGATCACCACATAGAAGATGCCATTCACTGAGTTCTGCATTTTGTGTCGTCTGGACTTCAAAAGATCATCAAGATCACCGCAATCTATAAGACCAATATCCACATCGTCCCTATTGTAGGCCAACTAATTTTCAACACCTGTCTCTAGATATATTAACATTCCATCTTGTTCATCAACATGATCTTCATGCATGGATCCATAACCTAACCTATCTATGGAGCTCTAATATCTCCAATTTATTTCATCTAATCTTCCAACATCAACGCAGGGAAACTAAAGCACGAGCTCGTCGCTCATTACTTTTAGAAGCTCTTTTTAGAACTCAACAGACAAGATGCCGTCCAAGCGTCGTAACAATGGACGATCCAAGCATGGTCGCGGTCACACCGCCATCATGCGTTGCTCCAACTGCTACCGTGCCGTCCCGAAGGATAAGGCCGTCCGCAAGTTCGTCGTCCGTACCATCGTCGACACCTCCTCCGCTCGTGATTTGAAGGAGCAGAGCGCCATCGACACGTACCAATTGCCCCGCTTGTACATCAAGCAGCAGTACTGCGTCTCCTGCGCTATCCACGCTCGTATCGTGCGTGTGCGATCCGCCGAACTGCGCCGCAAGCGTAAGCCCCCAACCCGTGACGCTCCGCGTCCGCAGATGGGAGGAAAGTAAATCAGCTGTGCCACTTCGACTTCACAAGAACTGAGGAGGAACGATTTAGAATGAAAAGCTAGTGAGGAGAAGAGCATGAGAGGTGCCGAGGAGGAGGATACAACGACGCTTGTGTCGGGCTTTGTACCATCGTTTAGCGAGGTGGAAAAACATCGACCTTACAGGATCGACGTTTTTAGAACGTTGTGGAGCTGCATCTTGGTTTGAGCTTTGAGTGCAGTTGGGAAGCTAACGCAGGGAAAGGATAACAGGTACTATTCTCTTAGACCTTATCTTTCTTTAGAAACTCCCTTTCTTGTTGTTACTTGTAGAAAGCAGAAAAAGAGTTCTATTGAAAAAAAAGACCTTTCGTTGTGGACACTCAACATCTGTGCGATCTTCACTATGTCGTGCACATTTCTTGAAATTTGAGTCTCTTAGCTTGTAGACCTGTGGATATGTGGACATGATTTAGAATCATCCCATCACACCTTGCTCTGAGCTAAATCGTCGACTCATCCACAACCACCATTTTAACAGGTAATTGTTCTTTCAGGGAGAACGGATTTCAATAAGCTATGCTGGAGGATGGATTGCGAAGATTGCGATCTATCAGATGCGTGCTACATTCTTCTTCAGTGGAACTTCATGTGACTGCCTGTTGGGTGTTTTCTGTCGACATGTTGTCAGTGAGTTTTTCAGCGACGAAAAAGAGCTCGAATATAGTACTACGAGAAAGACCAGAAGTAGAGACCTTGAAGGTGCTCTGTCTGGCGGCCTGGGCGGCGGAAGCTGTGTTGATTTCTCCACTGGTCTTTTTGTCTTTCGCTGTTGTTGTCGAGCCTGAAGGAGCTTCAGTGCGGTGCAGATAAGTTTGAGAGACAAAGAAGTGACTGAGACGAAATAAGGCTGGATTCTATATTCTGTTCAGCCTGTGAAATTTAGCGTGTGAGCATCTGTGTCTGTCGTCGAGAGTATCTAAATTCGATCTGCTTCTGTTGAATTTCAAAATCTTGAATCTGTTTCCTGACCCTGTCCGATTGTGATCGGAATTCCGCATGTGGAGAATTGGAAAGTCTGGCGTGTGTCTGGCCACACCACTACCTGCGTGGGTGGATGGAACTCCGTGAGAACACTTGGTGCGTCTGTCCGTTTGTGATCCGTGAGAAGGAGGTGACTTGTGCCGTCTGATCATGTCCGCTAAAAGTCTCTGTGAGAGCATAATTCAGCGGTGAGAAGATCGATCTCTCCATGAAAGATACGGAGATGACGACTTGTTGTGACCTTACAAAGAGGATTGAGATTTTGACTCCACCGAAAAAACACGTTCAGGGCTATCTCTTTTTTCTCCCTGTTAGACTTTCAATTTCTGAACCGCACGTCCGGTGGTTGTGTGTCTTGTATTACACCATATCCATAGACGAGACGTCACGGGAAACCTCGTCTAAAACAAACAAAATGGCCGACACGTACTGGGGATACGACTACGCGTATGCGCACCGAACGGTGCCGCACAAGTGGTCCCGAGAGAACGGTTTGCACTTTTCGAAGATGTGTCTCGTCCAAGACAGAAAGAATTTTCGTGCTTGCGGGGACGTCCTGGGCGAACCAAGCCAAGCTCTGGGCGGAAAAGCGAATGCGAATTTGAGGGCTCTGGATAGTATCGATTACACATTTTTAAGCTTAGCTAAGGACTTTCTTCCTCTGAATTTAGAAGCAACGAGTGATGTGTTTTTGGAATCGTCATATCGCAGTCGAAGGTGCCTCAGAAAATACTTCTGTGATGGGAGGCCCTCAGCGATTCTCTTCTCGCTGGGGACTGGTGCCTCACGACTTTGTCAACCTCAACCTAATCCTCAGATCCTGTCCTCGAGCGTCCGGCTAGTCGTGAATTCTGCTGCTCGGCTTACGGTTTGAGACAGCGCAACGCCTTCACCGATACTCTCCGAGACTGCAACCCGAGACCATATTGTACATCACCCAGATACTTTTTTCCATCAGTGAGTAGGTTGAAATTTCAAGGTTTCCAAAACACGAGAAGCAACTTTTCCCATCGCAAGTTGGCGGTTTATCCGGAAGCCTCTATATCCATGTTGTTGTACGGAGTTGTATCTATAGTATCATAGTATCAGATGTAGTTTCAAAATCACACGCAAATTCTCTCTGCAGCCGCCGGTCCCGACTTCGTACCGTACTCTGCCACACTCCGCGACGCCAGAGGCCGCAGCCTGAAAACTTCCGAGCTTTCTTCTCCTAAGGCTTCCTACAAGAAATCCATCTTCACTGTGCTCTTCTTGGGTCCAATACGAGTATCTCAACTGCATTTGAATTTGGAAAGACTTGCTTTCAACTTGTGCAGATTAACAATCGATTAAAAAAACTGACAAAATATGATCATAAGTCGTAGACCCACCCACGATGCTGCGAAAGGAGTGGACATCTGTCTCAGTTCTAATTCTCGTGGAAGCTACGTTCGTGGTGGATTTGGTCCTATGCGAAGTACAGAGCCGCACCCTCACGTCTTCCGCTCTGTCAGCGCTCGTCCGATGTCGCGTCGTGCTCAAGCTAGTTTTCGCGAAATGCTCAAGATGAAAGCCGCGAAAATGGCTAGCAAGTAAGATGAACTTGAGACTGAGTTCGTCGTGGGCCTGATGTACAAGGGTTTAGGGTGGAAGAGGATGGGTGGATCAATTAGAAAGTCGTAGGTAAAAGCGCGAGAAACGCACCAATCCAGAACTATAGTGAAAGTAGTCCATATTATCTGTTGTTGAAGTTTGAGGTGAGCGTGAGCATAATTTACAAAGTGGTGCTTTCTGCGACCTTAGCATGGAAATACCATAATGGAATAATTCGTGAACAACAATATAATAGTGTTACTTGGGAGTTCTTTTCAGTAGCAGTTTATCTTAACCACATTCATAGACGCGCCACGTTTACAGAAGTAGGTAATAGTTCTAAATGATTTGACATCAAATAGCTTGACATAATTGATTTCTTGAACATTCACATAGTCATAGACGGAGAACAGAAAGTACTTAATTTCTTCAATGTATTTTCAAAACAACATGAACATACGCACCTTTTCGACCTCGGCGGTCGGCACACAAACCATAGGCGGCCGTCGTTCACCAACAGGAGCAGGACACAGAAGACAGGCACCGCAAGAAGTCGCCCCGAGATGAGCAGCATGGATGCAATTCATTTTCTACGTTTTCCTAGAAACTCGCACTCGGAGATGTAGATCATAGTGAAACCTCGAGAACGAGATTCATCGATTAGAATTAGTGATCGTTGTAAGTGAACGATGGCAGTATTAACCATCAATCATTGAGCATCAAGCAAAAGGCACCAGAAAGCGCCGAATTGAACTTGACGGAGAACTAATGCTGCACCTGATGCAAACAGAAAGAAGTTGGAATCATGGTAACCCAGGGAAAAGATTGATCATTAGATCTCAGTTTCAGCCATATTAGGCGCTTTTTCTACTAAAAATCGTGTTTCAGTGCCCGACCCTTCTCGGCCACATAATGCTAATGCTATAAACAGCGTGCGTCTACTGCAAAAAAGCTCTGACGAAGATCATTGACATCGGTAGAAATCGAATCATCTGTAGAATGAAAAGGCCACAACCATCGGTAAACAAGACGGCGGAGGACATCAAGGACTACGTGATCGGTATATTAAATTAAAACGAAATAATCTTGTGTTGAAGGTAAACATCGGTAGAAATTAACACGAGCAGAGCAGTACCAGCAGGATTACCTCCACCAGATGAACTACACCTCCAACTAATCCCGCAACCACATCCGTATGCCCAACATTACATCCGTCGTTGTAAGTGAGGAGCGAAGACGAGATTAGCTACTAGAGCTCGATATTAATGACACACCCTTGTTCTGGTGTAGTCTTTCAGCATTTTAGCAACAACGAAATCGGTCACGCATATAAAAAACAAGTGCTCACGTCCCATACTCCTGTCCGCTAGTTGCACCGTTCTTTGCCATGTATCACCTTGCTTGCTACCTGTGAACAACATTAGATCCGTCGGTAGGTATCATCTTGTTCATAGTACTAAATTCATCTTAATAGTTTTCTTTAACTTCTCCCCATCCCTACCGCCTACTCGTTGTCGTTTGTAGTTGTACAGGACCTTGTAGATTTTTTGTATGACCTCCAAAGCCAAACGAGGACAACATCGGAACAAGTTAAGGGAGCGCTGTGTTGTGAACAACATTCACCAAAAAACATGTCATCGTCTATGCATCATCACGCGCACGGTGGACACCACTACCACGCACCGCAAGCCCAGTATGGTGTGTCAACCCAATATAACAAGCCGCCGAGAGGAGGCGGCTTCTCCCACCAGCACTACCAGTCGCAGCATCGCGGATATAACAATTATGGTTATCGCTTCTTTGTCCTCGAAGTAAAAAGTCTTCATAGTTTAGTAAGTTCTTCATCAGCCAGTGAGTCTGGTTTTGATTTTGAACTTCCAGCATCGTCGCTACTCGCAGCTACTTTTCTGCCTCTAACCCATCCTCGACCAGCACCACAAAATGAATTCCTGGATGAACAACAATCATCACCCGTCGGGACTCGCGTCGCAGCAGCACCCACCAGGTGCGCATCCGCAGCATGTCCAGAAGAACTCGAATAGCTCCTCAGCATCTACAGCGAGCTCCGCAACTTCGCAGCATCCAGTGCATCATGGATCATTCTCGCAGCAGCAGACAACTTCGACGCTTCAGCAACAGGGGCATCATCTTATGCAGTTGGATAGAGAAACTCAGAGTTTCAAACTCTGTACATCTACTTGACTTTCGTCGATAGTATGCGTTGTTGTACTTCTTCAGTGGCGCGATCACTAGAGGGATAACGTACTAGAACTAGTACTAGAACTAGTACTACTAGTCGTCCATTTCATTGTGATCGTTTGTACAATATCATCATGAAATAAAAATTACCTCCTCGACTGTAGTGCTAGTCGTGGTACTTCACCGAGGAGCCACCTCTAATGCCCACTCCACCACCCAGCAGCAACAGCAAGCATCTCTGAATCCCAATCCCAAGTTTGAAGCCAACGACTTGGGTATCTACTCCAGAAATGCAGGTTTGAAGTTGCAGAAGGCTCAAGGAGAGGAGGCGTTCATGGCCTGCGACCCTTCGGATGAGGAGGAGGCGCACAAGTTGCTCTTGGCCCTGGATTTGGAGGAAGTTTGCTTAAGGACCTGCTATTCTTGTTTTTGTTGTGCTCCACCTAAATATACGTGGTGCTTGTATTTAGGTATGTGTACCTAGTACTAGTCTTCTTGTCGTAGTAGCTCCTCCATCTAGTTGTAGAAAAAAGCAGGATGAAGATGAAACATTTATAATTGCACTTGACCAGGCTGTCTTCTTCTAGAAGAAGAATCTTTTTCAACGGCTTACCCTCTCCAGACGAGGCTGTCTTCTTCTAGAAGAGTATGAATCTTTTTCAACGGCTTTTTACCCTCTCCATTCAATGAGAAGGACGAGAAGGAAGGATAAAATAATTCTTCATCAAAATAGACCTCTTGCCACCAAGCACATGAGTCAATCAATCCTATCCTATTATCCTATCCTGTCCTGTGAGTTCTAATCTGTAAAGGGATCAAATTTCGATTCGAATCGAGCATATCAAACACCTACGATTTGGGCAATGAAGTGGTGCCAACAGAAAACGGACGAAATCAAGTCAAGAGTGTTACTTTTGCAAAGGTAGTAACCTCCACTTGAAGGAATAGCACTTCGGCTTTTCGTATGCTGCTATATAACAGTTGAAGTTATGCTGGTGTTGTGAATTTATTAAATTTATTGAATAGATGAACAATCACTGGAGACCTACTTTCCGTAGTTGCTCTCTCGCGATGGTTAGTCTTCATTGGAGAAATTTTGAAACATGAAGATCACACCTCCCCACTTCACTCAACATCACAGCGACGAGCGGATGGACGATCAGTGGTCATCAAGATGCGAAACAAGCAGAAAAGTTTCAAGGACGAGCAGGAAATTAGGGACTGGATGGCGAACATGAGGGTACTCTTTAAATGGAGATGCTCAATCTTGTTGACTTCTTGTCGTGTTTGGTCAATTTTCGAGTTCAAGAAGATGAAATTTTCAAAGCAATGTCTGAAACTGGAATTCGGTGTCACAG
This sequence comes from Amoebophrya sp. A25, assembly GCA_905178165.1. Classification (NCBI taxonomy): domain Eukaryota; class Dinophyceae; order Syndiniales; family Amoebophryaceae; genus Amoebophrya; species Amoebophrya sp. A25. The sequence goes on from CAJINU010000068.1 coordinate 475,372, forward strand.
CAGTTTCAACTTTCGAAATACACAACAATTACAAAAATATCCAAGCCCACAAACACTTACGTTGACCATAATATACAACCAGCTACTCTTTCAAATGTCGGGCGGACCACCTATGTTGCAGGATTTTCGAAAAGAGTCCACCGCCTATCCACACGTTGCCAAAGTCCTTGATATTGTGGAGGACGATGATAGCTACTTCGTCGTGATGGAACATGTGAAAGGTACAGAAAATATCTTTCTGCTCTACAACCTTTATTAGAGCTTTTTAGCATGGTGCGACGATTATGATCATTTTTTAAATCACTCGGTGTCACGTAATATCTACTTCGCTCAGAAAACATGTTCTTGGGAGGTCATCATGATCTCCAATCCGCATGAGCCACTACTACAAGTGATCATGCGTGACCTTCTCGTAGTTGACACATCGCAGATGATGCGGATGTTTTCTCGTGGTTTCATCTTCCCACAAAACGTCTACAACCACCAGGGCGGGACCTCTTCGACTATTTCGTGCAGGACAAGATCTATGAGAAGCCTTACAAAATCCACGTTGCCAAGCAGATAGCACGCGAACTTGTCATGGGTATGGATGAGATGCACTCACATGGCTTGGTCCATAAGGACATCAAGCTGGAGAACATCGTGTTGGACGAGTCGAGGGTCAAACAACAAGGCCAAGAACTCATCTGCACATGCAAAGTCGTGGATTTTGATACGGTATATATAAGTTACTTAGAAGTTGTCGTGATTCTAGATCTAGGTCTAGCACTCAACACACTCTTACTTGAAAAAATATTTTACAAGAGTAGTCCATCTAGATCTAGAAATAGAGGTTGCAGCACTTAATGTTGACAGTAGAAAAGCATCCTGCTCAAGAATTCGGTGGGAATGAACAAAAATATCTCACTCACCACCAGGTCGAGATCTATCGTCCCGGCACGAAGTCTTTCCACGTCCTTGGAACGGATCAGTACATCGCACCGGAAACCTATGTCGGCTACGCCACACCAACGGCCGATATGTGGGCTATTGGCGTGATCTTTTTCACCATTCTAACCGGCAGTTTCCCGTTCCACTGTGCGCTTTTTGATGATCAACCAGGTGAGAACTACGTCGGTCATGCTAGGATGGATCAGATCCGACGCAGACTCAGAATTGCACGCATCGATTGGTCGAATAAGGTACTTTCATTTAATCATGAATTTTACACTACAACAGGATCTATCTTTGAAAAATTAAAATTTGTTACTGTTTCAGATCATTTAATATCTGGAATCGGATTCCTATCTCCGCCTAGTCCTTCTACTTCGTGCTGTTGACTTCCAATATTAATTTCGATCATTCTTCATGTGGCCGACCTCTTCATTCTAGCTCTACCAACGACATCATATTCACTATGTTACATCGCACCAGCCGAATCTGATTCTTGACCCTCACTACAAAAGGTCTGGGCAGCAGAACCTTTGGCCAAGGATTTTGTTCGCCGATGCTTCGATACCGATCCAAAGAAGCGACTGACCTGCAAGGAAGCTTTGGCGCATCCCTGGATCCGGGATGTGAAGGTCAACATCGTATAATTAGATGGTATTGGTAACGAGGTAGAACTAGAAATTATCTTTCTCTTTCAACTGTTTATCAGGCTGCTGCTTGCCCGGATGTAGTCCTTGTGGATCTTCTGGATATTATGTGGTTGTGGCTGAAGAATCTTGACAGGGAAAGCGGTTTCTTTGTTCTAGCTTGATTTAGATATCCGTAAGTATCATCAAAATGTGTTTTTCGATCGGGTTCGGGGGGAAAAAGAATGTTGAAGATTCTTCTTCACTTTTCTTCGACCATGAATGTCTGGCATAACGCAATCAATTTAGTGTTTATCTTGTTCGTAACACAACTACTTACTAGATTTTTATACACATCGATCACATCACGACAGCATCATCACGTAAAACAAGTATGTCATGGAGAAATTAGATTTCAAAATGCAGAGCAGCACGACATTCGATCTTGTGGGGAAAATTCAAATTGACAGAATTAAGATAGATCTTCGAACTATTCGACCCAATATTTTTCAGTAAGTCACATCGCTAACACCAACCAACGTAGTTGCATCAACGTATGTTCATTCTTATATTTCTTGTCTTAGTCTTATCTATCTGTCGAGTAAAAAAATCCAAGATTAGTATGTCTTAACGTAGCAAAAATTCAATCACAGACCTTCATCTATTTTTTCAAAGTAAGTAATATACCTAGTAGATCTTGATCTAGGCGATGTTGAAGCAATTTTACCTAGTAGGACAAACAGTGCCAGCCTAGGCCTAGTCGGAGCAGGGACCTCCAACAACGTAGTTGATCTTTCGTCAGTAATAGTAAGTATGTTCATCGTGTTTAACATTCAGATTATTCACTTGCATATTTTTATTTGAGAACTAGACCGTTTAGAAAAATTTCGAAACTAAGCGAATCTTCATTCAAATCTTGATGAAAAAAGGGAAACAAGTAGAACTATCGTCCGCCAGGCTGATTACAAAGGCAAGAAAGTCGAGGCGTTTGCGTCCTCGTGCAGATCCTTGGCGCTTTTTTCCTTTAACGTAAATAATTGGGATGGTCGGACAATCGTTGTTCTCTCAAATTGTATCTTTCGTTGATCTTGTTCAGTTACAACTCTTGTATAGTAGACAAGATTGATTACGGGTATGGCAGGAGCAGCTTCAACAAGTACAAGGTTGCCTTGCCGGGGGATAGATGAAATAGAAATTATGCTCCTTCATCTTCTTGTATTTTTAAGTAAAAAATGTCGTAGAACTAGAAGTCCTCGAAGTTGAGTAGAATGAGACGAGACTCTTTCTTGCTGACTTCACGGACTTCGCACAAATAAGAACTGAGCAATCGTGCGATAGATTCACATGTGAAGAGAGTGGCACTATCATGCATGATTGCGGTTTTAAGTACGTACAAAAATCGTTTTTCTACTACCTCTTAGAGTACGATGCTGAGAAGCAGCATACTCGAAAAGCGAGGCTTAGGTGGTGGATTATTTTCTTTCATTTCTTCATGCACGTCGTCAGTATACGTGAAGTCAATGTACAGAAGTTCAACATATTTTTGAATAAGTGTTGACTTTGAACCACCTTTAAAATTGTATAGTGGCATAGAAGTAGCGTCAGCAAAAACCAGTCGTGTACCATTCCTTAGTTGGGAGAGTTGCTTGTACTAAATAAACTGGTTATGATGTAGAAGTGAAAGTGATCATCAGTTCATCATGCGGAAAACAAACGACTCGACATTAGATTATCGCCACTTTTCTGCATCATGATCCTCTTTTCTGGAGGAATTAAGTCAGGCTCAGATGAAGAAGCAGTTATAGTGGTGTGCAAAGATTATTGTACAGATGAAGAAGTATCTTTTCTTGAGTCGCAGTTGTGGTTCTAACGGAAGGACGCGAAGTCTTCTCTTCGCTCCTGGGTAGTTAGAGTAGTGCTTGCTAGTTGCAGCTTGTGTTCGCTTTTGCTGCCCTTTATTCGACCGTTCCCTTCTTCTTCGCTTGAAGGGTCCGATGATCATTGATCAGGGTCCACCATGTCGTGATGTGATGCGATGTCAGTTGTTCAGGTGGATTCTTCATGAAGATGACATAACTACAGATTCATGCCGATTCCGAGGTCTTCATGATCCATACACCTGTTGTCATCGTAGGCAAGCCTCCGTGTGGTCTTGTCGATGTAACGCGCCAGGATCTGATAGTGCAACAGTATCGTCTTACTTTCTGACTGACTTCGCGTCTATGTTGTACTATTAGCTGGCTTGTTCGCGTCTCCCCCCTATTTTTATCGACTTTGATAAGTGAACAGGCCAACGCCTAAACCACTAGTTTGGACTCTGTCACTTTTTTTGATATTATACCGGGACTCGAACCCTAGGTAGTTTGATTGATAAGTGGACAGGCCAACGCCTAAACCACTAAACTGAAAAATCCATCTTGTGAAAAAGAAGTCTGACACGATAGCAACAATCATCTTCAACAAACAACATAGCAACTAGAACGTGAACGCGTTCGTGTTCAAGTTGTTCAGGTCCAAAGTTTTTAAGTCAAGTTCAACTCACCAACTCAAGCTGAAGTTGGTGAAGTTGTCAAAGTTGCTTAAGGTGCTTAAGTTGTTCAAGTTGCTTAAGGTGCTTAAGTTGTTCAAGTTGCTTAAGGTGCTTAAGTTGTTCATAAGTTGTTCATAAGTTGTTCATAAGTTGTTCATAAACTGTTCATTATAAGTTGTTTAAGTTGTTCTTCAAGTTCAAATACTTACAACGACGACCGTCGCATCACAATCGCAGTCCCCCAATAACAACACCAAAACAACAACGCCCATTCCTGTCCTTGTTCTCCCCCACCAAAACAATTGAAATGGTTCCTCGTACACAAACTACTACTTCGCCTTTGGCGAGCACTATGGCCCAGATTCTCACGGCTGGAGGCGACGCCTCCCACACCAATCCCGACACCGGTGCCAGTCTTCTACTCATGGCCCTGCATGAGAAAGAGTGGCTATGGCTTCAATACAACTCATTGACTTTTCATCTTGGCGTGGTCGTTAGCATTAATAGCTTCTAGTTGTATAATTGGAGACTGAACAAGAGGCTGAGCAACCTCCTCCAACTGCTGGCGGGTCTCGTACTTAGTTCTGTCGTGTTTAGCTCAAGCATAATCTGTTCGGAAGGATTCCTCAATTTTTTAATCTGCATCTGGCACTACCACTAGAACTAGAGGCACGCTTTTGTTTTCCTTTTTCGCAACATCCATAACAATATTAAATAATACGATTTTCTTCTTCATCTTGAAATACACGGGCGCTAGTGCTCCCACTTGTCTTCTAATCTCTGCAACAGCTTTGGTTCTCCTCGATCATGGAGCGGATCCCAACACGGGATGCCTCTACAAGTCGGTCTTCGACTCCAAGCATGGCCCGAAGTCCGACATCTTCTCCAAGGATGCGGAAGTTAAGGCTAGTGCATCACTATCTGGTGGCATAGTAATTAAAAACTTAATCCTCCGTGGTGCAGAAAAAGACGCTCCCGCCCCTGATTCTGAGGGGGAACACAACATTAAGCTGCTGGGGGATGAAAGTACTTACTAAAAAGAAACTCGCCAAGCCATGGACGATAGTGAAAGCCTAATGCTAATGAAGGCAACAAAATCGACGCGGCCGAAGTGTATCCGATCGATTTCCTCTTCCACCCGCTCACTTCGTGGCCCAAGAACGAGAAGGGCGGCAAGGTGTCGATGCTGAGCAAGATGCTCAGCAAGGTGATGAAGGAGGAGGACAGTGGTAAGGTGAAGTCTGACCATGTTGATGATGATGGCAAGTTCAGCCAACTGCGCGCGACCATCGAACAGCTGAAAACTGAGCTCCAGACTGTCGACGTCGCCGCCACACCGAATCCGAGCAACACTGTCCAGCAAGCTGGTAAAAGATCTTCTAGTGAAGGAAACAAGATCAACACCGACAGCATGAACATCAACAACAATTTTCCTGAAGATCAGCCTGGTGCAGTGAAATTCCCTACGAACGTTATCACTTCTTTTGGTCACCATAAGGATCTTCGCGCACACGTTCGCCAAGCTATTAAACCCGATGATGACGAAGAGCACGAGCACGTTCACCAAACTACTAACGCCGATGATGACGAAGAGCAACAGCAAGTAGAGTACGTCGAGCAAGTCTATGGCAGTGAGGGGAACAAATACAAGAAGCAGGTCGATTTTTTTCTGACGCTTGCCCAGAAGTGCGAAGACCTCAAGTACGACCGCTCGAGCGCCACTGTCTCCTTCGATCACGTTGTCGTCAATCTGCTCGAACGTATTGCGCTCGCAGGCATGTCGACGAAGCTGAGCAACGGCGAGACGGTTCTGCATCGCGCTTTCCGCCATTTCTCATATTACGAAAAGTTCTTGTAGCAGTATCGTAATCGTACTAGAGGTTGTACTAGCATATCAAGAATATGATATTCTCGTTCCTTTTCGTGGTTCCTAGAACAATAAGCAGGTCCAGTACTTCTTGGGTATGTCGTGGTCGTGATACTCTTACTCGTCCAAGATGAAAACTGATTGGTACTTGATGTTGAGTACAAAACAAGTCTAAATCAATGGTTATCCACTAGTACATAGTCGTGGATCTTGTTGATATTCTACATCATCTAGTAGTAGCGATCTTCCAAGAAAACATAGAGTCATCGTAGTACTAGAGGTTGTAGCATATCAAGTTCAAGAAAAATATGCTTGCACTTGTACTTGCACGACCTTGTCTTGTACTATTTCTGGGTCTAATTTCTACTTCTACTTCCAGTACTTACATTATATATCAGAAGCACTTTGTTTTGTACCTTCCCTTGTTTTCGTTTTTTTCGCTTTTCCTAGATAGGTTGGCTCCAACACTATTATTAGAAGCAGATGAACTACAGCAACGCGGATACAATTACGAGGTCTACAAATTATTCTCTCACGCCTAGTACTATTTCTAATCCTGCCTCTCCATAACTCCGGAAGAGCGCACTGGTGGCGCTAGCCTCATCCCTGACGGCCGCGACCCCCTCCAGAAAGTGATCTCCGACTATTATGATCGCACACGAGGATTCCCACTGTCGAATCCGGAGGTGGTGGCCACTTTTAGGGAAGATCTGGCGGCCAACGCTGAACAAACTAGTGAAGAAGAAGATGTAGTGGCCTACAACAGTGACGAGGTGGCTCCTGTGGCCAATACAACTGAAAACGTTGGTGCAGTCAACAACAACATCAGTGACGTCGAGGTGGCCACGACCTCCGCCAATCCCAACACTGAGGAGGTCGTCGCAACCTCCATCAATCGCGATGCTGGCGGAGGAAGTATGTCTGTGGATGGTGGAAATGAAGACGCGACGTCAAAGAAAGAACGACCACGAATTTCCTCGACAATTACTGCGGGGTCGCCGTCTAGGTCTACTTGTGCGTCGTCGAACAATGAAGATGGTACTTCCGGAAATGGCACTTCTCCCAATGGTGAGAGCACTTCTAAAGACAAAGACACGACCTCCAATGTTGAAGATGAGAGCACTAAAAACGAAAACGCAGGATCTTGTTCTGCTGAATCCTCGCACAACGTCAACACTGCCCAACACGACCACAAGGACATGAACAACACTTGTACGGGCTCGAGCGAGGATGTCAAAACGAACGAGATGAATGCTGTCAAGGAAGAGGCGGAGGTCAACAACGTCGCATTAACTGCGAGGACCAGCGACTCAACGAACGAGAACAACGAAAACGCCAAGAAAAGTTAAGATGAACTAAAACTATGTTTCATGAAGCAGGTACTCTTTAGGATCCACTCCAAGCTCATGTTCAGGTTCATAATGATCTCTTTTACTAGCATACTAGGATCATTCATTTCGTGGTCAAGGTCAACATAATATATACTTTTTTATAAATGAAGATAGAATCTCAATCTGCTGATATAATACTGACTCATCTGAATAAAGGGTACTGCTACCACTACTACCATGCATCCGCATGAACATGATCCTGCTCTAATATATGGAAAGTGTTGATGAGCAAGATGTTGCTATTCGAGCGACTGAGACTGTGACGACTCCTGAAGGCTATGCTGCTCAAGAGATTGTGGCGATCCTCCTACTATCCGCCAATGCGCTATGCTCCGATGTAAGCGCTTTTTTTTGCATTGATATGGAAGAACAAGAGGACGATGACTTTCCTTAAGGCTTCTTGGTCCCCCAAAGAAACCATTATTTTTTTTTTCAAATGACGGAAAAAATAAATCAGAAGATTTTATTCCACGACTCTTCAGGTGGGTTAGACTTAGATTTACAGAAGAAGCTCTAAACCAGCTCTGCAGCCTATCCGGATTACAACTTTCTCACTGGGCCAAAGGATGGATTTGGAGCTCCACCATTTTTCCGTGCGACCTCGGCTGCTGCCATTGAGACAGTCTTTGGGTTTCTGGAGTACGTTGGCGACCGTCTCACTCTTCGGAACATTGCCCGCTACTCTTAAGGCTACAAGAAATCCCCCATTTGCAGAGGCATCTTGGTCCCGTTTTTAAGGGAAAACGAGACCCAAGATGCTGCTCAAGATGGATTTCTCTTAGTTCTAATACTCTTGTATGTGCTGCCAAGAGTTTCTCTACTTTAAGAGGCTACAACAGATGTTAAATCCATCTTACAACAAGAAATACTAGATTCCATCTAGTAGTGGTAGTGGCTACAACAAGAAATACTAGATTCCATCCGGTGGCAACATTCTGGAGGATGAGACTTTGGGTAACACACTGGCGGTGGGTTAGACTTAGATTTAGAAGAAGCTCTTCGGAACATTGCCCGCTACTCTTGTATCTGCTGCCAAGAGTTTCTCTACTTTAAGAGTGAATAGTTCTGGTATTTGGTAACCTGAAATTGATCCTAAGGGAAAACAAGAAGAGAACCCTAAGGATCGAACTCAGGTTACCAAATACCAGAACCATACAAAGAGGCTACAAGAAATCCAACATCTAGTAGTACTTCCCCGGCATCCATCGATCATCTTGCTCCTCTTTTAAAGGGACGAAACAAATAAACGGGAACCAACTATGTTGACGAGCTTTTCTAATTACTACGTCTTAAGCGGTTTCGCACGTGATGGATCTGGCTGTCTGTGGTTGCATCATCTTTCGGCGTTGGAACAGTATGCAGCCATCTTCTGGCGTCACCTCGACGTGGACGGAGGATACGCGTACAATCCTCATGTTTAAGGTTTTATTCCATGGGAAGTAGATTAGAAGGGGTCGAGATAAGTTACAACTTAGGAGCTAGTCTTACTAGGGTAGGTGAGCTTCTATGATGTGAAGATAGGGCTTCATCTTAGGTAATTAGGATCGGGACATGAAGCGGACGCATGATATGACCCCCGAGATGAACAGCAGCTAGTAAGTTGTCTAACGTGTCGTGGTCCCGGTTCACTTGATCCGCACAGTTATTAGCACGTCGATCCAAACCATGAACAACGATGGCGACACTCCCTTGGAGCGAATGTTATGTTGGCCATGTTGATCATATTGACTTGATTTCGAGTCGTCAGGGTCGTTAGTAGTGTACTAGTTATACCTCCTCGCTTCATGATCATGACTATGAAGTTGTTTCTCATCTTTTTTTTTATCAAGATGGAAAGCTTTCCTTGATGTTCTATGTGTACAAGAACAGCTCGTAGGTTGTATACCATAGGTGTTGTATCTGAATCTGATAAAGTAACTGTAACAAACAGTAACTCATTCTCATACACGACAACATTTCTCTTCTTGTTCGAATATGTGGAATCTGAGTCACCAGAATCTGTAGAGTCCGCTGTCCATTTCCACATGCTTGAGTAAATAAATCGATTAGATGAATCCAAGTAAGTCGACGCTCTTCTAATGTGGATATACATTGGTGCGTGGCCGCTGGTGATGACGTATATGTGTTGTCTGAAGAATTCTTTGGGTCGATTTCCAGACGAAATTATGAGGGAAATCGAAATCAGACTTGTTTTTGGTAGTAATTTTTTTGATCATAGATGACATTGAGATAGACATACTCCAATTCCATGATGAATAGTTTCAGCGACTCTTGCTAATGTTTAGGCAAGAAGCATCAGCGATTCCTGCTCAGCAGCAAAATTCCATTTGACTCTGCATGCATCCGACAAACAAACGTGACGATATTATTATAATCTTGTTCCCCTAGGCGTAGTAGGTAAGTAGTACCTTCCGCCTGTCCTACTTAAGTGAGTAGTACCTTCCGCCTGTCCTACTTAAGTGTGGGCACTCTTATTCCTGGACACTTCCCCCAAAGAGACCCTACGGGCAGAAACAGACTACCTTTTCGAATAGATAGAAATAAACTTTGAAGAAACGAGTGAGCTCATCCATAATTAAAGAACATTCATTACCCAAAAATGATCTTAGGATGGCGATCATCTCCGCACAAATCATGTGCATCGTCTGAATTCTCATGAGCTCTCCCATTTTCTTTACCCTTGTAGATCTGGGCTCTTCTACCGTCATCGTTTCTCTTACTTGTGATGTTGTAGCAGGCTACTAGGCGTCTTAGAGATGTTCTATCGTTACCTCAAGTTGCGCATGCTATTATTAATCTACTTCCCACTTTCATTCTGGTTCTCGAGTTTTCTCCGCGCAAGGTCTTATTCTTGCGGTCTCTGCGATCCTTTACGTGGAAAATTATCCGCGAAGTTTAAGGCTGAAAATTATCCCCGAAAATGGATGCCCACATGTCCCGCCGAGGATAGGCTAGGAGAAGTGCTTGCGCTTCTCCTCCTTCTAGATTGTTCTCATGGTGGATCTGAATGAGTCATCCTGTCTCAATCGTGACACGAAAATATATCAGAGTAGTTTATAGAACGGATGTAGGATGGACTTGGATGGATCGGATGGAAGTGGAACGGATGGCAGCCGTCTACTCTTCTAACATTCGCACGATTTGGAACGCAAGCTGTATCGCCTGAACCCGGTGGAGAACGGTGCCCGCCTGCGCGGCCTGGGCGTCCTTATTCGCATTCTTTTCGAATTTACGCCCGGTTTTGACTTTAATCCATCCACCTTTTGTTTCGAGGCAAGGGCGACATCCTGAAGTAAGAGGGCTTCTACTAGTTTTCGAGCAGAGTCATAATCGAGAGGTTTCAGAATGTGCATCCTGAAGAGGTTTTTGTAGTTCAATGGAAACGTACTACCTCTACCTACTACTTACTAAGTACTACTTCTCAGATGATCATATATCTTCATCTCAAGATGATGGATTAGATATCAGGCGACGAGCTCTAATGACTACGAACATTATGGAGGCGCAGTCGCCTACTGTCTAGGATTTGGAAACTGCTAAGCAGTATTCACAAGAACTGGGAAAAGGGTTTGTAATTCTCGTTATGGGGTGGAAATGGATTTTTAGGGGGAGGACTAGCAGAAAGGAGAACATGAGCATGAGGTGATGGAATGGACGACGCTAAACCGCAGCAGTTGCGAGCAGTTAAACGTCGTCCATTTTTTACGTTGTTGATATCAGTAATTACTTCTAGTTCTTGTAAAATGTAAATAAAATGATTTTTAGAAACGTAATCGAATAATTTGTACTTCTCAAATACTATTTTTAAAATTTATATTAAAAACTTTTTGAAAATAGATATAATACTCTATTCCCCGGGCCCGGGTGCCCCGGGAGACGTTAAGGAAGGGAAAGGGATACTTTAGGGACGTGGGCAGGGGTGAATGGTTTCACAAGGTGAAACGGGCGCCCGAAGGGCGCGCACTCCCCTCCGCGCTGCGGCAAAGGGGAGCGGGAGCGCGCAGGCTTTAAATACAAGAGGAAGGCGGCAGCACTGCCACCGGTTCCCCTTGAAAATGTGGCAGCATGCAAGGCCTTCAGTGTTTACCTGAAGGGCGTCTTAGGGGGTCTTTTAGTGTTTACATTAAAGGCGAGGGGCCCTCTAGTGTTTACATTGCAGGCGCCTTAGGGGTCCTCTGGTGTTCACATTAAAGGGGAAGGGAGTCCTTTAGCATTCACATTAGTGGCATCTTAGGGGCCCTCTGGTGTTCACATTAGTGCTCGGGGTTTTTCGTAGTATATAAATTGTCGCTGTTGTGGCTGTCGTTGCTGTTGTTGTTGTTTGTTGCTGTTTGCTGCTGTTTGTTGCTGGTGTTTTGCTTTTGCTGCTGCTGTTTTGTTGCTGCTGTTTTGTCGCTGTTGCTTTGCTGCTGCTGCTTTGTTGTTGTTGCTGCTGTTGTTTTGTTGCTGTCGTTGCTCTTGTTGTTGCTCTTGTTGTTGTTGTTGCTGCTGTTGTTGTTGTCCTTGCTGTCTCTGTTGTTCTTGCTGTTGTTCTTGCTGTTGTTCTTGCTGTTGTTCTTGCTGTTGTT